>LPNX010260443.1:438516-505714 GCA_001517045.1 Pseudotsuga menziesii | reverse complement strand
GGTTATTGATATCGAGTTTTCTGATAGGGGTGGTGTTATTGAAATCTAAATGGGAGGAGGGAGTAAGAAGTTCGCCCCGCTGAATCTCAACGACATTTAGGGGAAGAAAGAGGTGAAGTCCAAGCTTCCTACCCTGATAACAAAGGAAGACAAGAAAGAGCTTCCTCGTAGAGAAATGCTTGTTCTCACGCCACATAGACCAAATCACTCATTCCTTGTAGCCAAAGATGAGGAAGGGAAATGCATTAATTCATTCCAGCTCGGATCCAATATCTCGTCCCCCTCGCCCTCGAAAAAGGAGGAGAGTGTTCGTAATGCATGGACAATCAAGAACCAGGTTGGAGTTGTTGTTTGTAAGGAATTAGAACAAGTGAACCTAGAGGAGCGTGCGAATGGAAAAGCAGAATCCAAAAGTGAAACTCCCACTCCCATCTCGCACTCCAAGATTGAGGGTGAACTAAGATGTATTCAGACCAGCAGGTCGTTGCCACCTGTGTCGCCACCTGATCGGGTTGTCTGAGATTGGGAAGACGACGAGCGGTCAACGGTACTTCTACACGAACAGAATACCGAAATGAACTATATACACGAGCAGAATAGTGGAGTGAACTCCTTTAGCGACGCCTATATGCAGTATGTTAACGATGGTGAGATGCAATATTTTAGCGATGGCGATGATGACGCAGATTGCTGTTAAATAATAGGTTACAAGGGAAGAGTAGGTTTACAGGTTTCATTCATATATTACTAGGTTACCACATTATCTTTATAATTACTTTAATATTTTGCACTTGTAAAATATATAAAACTTTTATATTTTATTTTTATCTTTTCTATTGGTATAATGTGTCTTTCTATTTTTCTTTTTTCTATGGAGATAACTGTACTCTTGAAATAACAATAGTTATATGAAACTTAATCCCTATTCTTTAAAATATAAAAAACAATAATATGATAAATAAAATAAAATAATATTAAAATTGAATTAACATAAACATAAAATATGTAGCTAATAATAATCTAAGGTTATGACATATTCGTGGAAGAGGGTCGTGGTTTAAGGAATAGATTGATGAGATTTGGAAGGATCCACGACCACCGATCGAGAGCCAAGCGACTGGAGAAGAGAACAACCATGAGCGGAGCTCATGGGTGTCTTGTACATGTATATCATCAACTTGGAAAGAGACCTCTGAAGCCATTAGGGGTACAAAACCTCTTGGAAGGTGTCAACCTCAATTTTGTGTGGCCTATGGAAACTATGGAGGATTTTTTAATTGCATGACAAAATTTTCTACTGTTTTGTATGGATGGCCCTAGTAGAGATATTGATCATTTGAAGGGATTTATAGAACCCTTGTTCTTGTTTTCGTTATGGACTCAGATCCTGGATTCCATGTTTTTAGATTTTGAATATCTAAGCTTATTGTTCATTTCAACAATATTTCTGCACTGTGGAGAAAAACCAATAATTCCATGGGGTTTCAAATGTTTGTGACATTGTGGTTTCCCATTCATTTGCACCAAATCTAAAGTTTTATGTTTTGATACATTCCATTTAAAATGGTTAAATTAAATTTGTTGATAAAATTTTCTCTCAAATTATGTACTCTATTTTTGTTTTTGGGCCATGGTTTTGTTGTTTTTTGATACTTTTGTGGTTTATTTTTTATGCCACTGTGTGCACTGGTTATGTGATCATCGAGGTCCACTCTTTTTTTGGGGGGTACCTTCTTATGCTTACTAGTAGAGTCATTTGTATGAGTACTTTGATGTTGTTGATTCTGTATGGTGGGAGTCTTTTTTCATGGAGCAAAGTGACATAATTTCAAACTCTACAAATGGAGATATATATTTGAAGTCTCCATTTACTTGGCCATGAGTAACAAATGAAAACGAGGAAACAAATGTTGAACCTCAAGGTGTTGAGTTTTCTCAAGTAGAGGAAAGAGAAATGTATATTGGCTCTAGAAGATCATCTGCAAAGCGTCGAGAGATGGAAGACATTTATAAGGGCTCAATACAAGATATCAAGGACGGTTGCATGATTGCAGTTTTGGCTACAGATGATGTATGTGATTATCCTTTCTGGATTGCAAAAGTTATGAAGGTGAATAAAGAAAATGAAGAAGTAGTATCAATAGAAGTACATTGGTATGCAACGGATACACACCCGTTTGATGGTGTGTACAAGTTAGAGATGGTAGTTGAGAAAAGGGTTTGCAGAAAGAGAAAAAGAAAGGGTCAAAAAATAAATCGTCGCCGCATTGACATATTGAAATTAGAGGAAGTTGATATACTTGTTTATGATTTCAAGATGACAAAGAAAGGCACTCTTCGCTCGAAGACTCTAGAGATTATCAAGAAGTTGCTTCCAAAAGAACAAGTTGCAAGATGGGAGTCTCCTAAACCAAGTCGTAGATCTAAAAGGAATATGACAACTGAAATGATGGGCATAGATGTAGACTCAGACGATGCACCCATTGATAATAGAGAAGAATATGGGTCATCCACATCTTCGTCCAGCCCTTCATCTATAGAAAATGTAGATTCTGATGGGGTGTCAGATTCCATGGATGAATTTCAATAATTTCAAATGAAACATTTTAGATGTTTTCTATTAGTATGATGTTTGTAATTGAAACTCTGAAGGAGATTTTGAATATTTATATGAATCATTTGTTCTTGTATAGTCTAATATATGATTTTATTATGAATCACATCATAATTTCTTTGATTTTATATGGTTAGAGTGGTGAAAGTATTTATGGAATATTTTTGTTTGTTTAATATGCAAGTTTCACAAAATTTGTAATAAATATTTTTGAGAAAAAAATATTTTTCCAATTTAGGGGTTGATTTTAAAGTTTTTGTAAACAACGGTATGGGATGTTTGGACATGGCTATATTTTTAACCCCGAAAAAAAAAGTGTATACTGGTATCAACACTTTTCTATTTAGGGGTGTTTTTGGTGTTTTTTTTGCAAAAATCATCGTTTTTATGCCTAGAGTTCTTGTTCTTAGTATAAAGTTCTCATTTCATAGTATAAGTGGTTATGTTGGCGAGGGAATATGGTCTCCAAAAAGGATGAGAGGTTACAACCAATTATGTTGGAGGATCCATTGATTGAGGATGCATTCCATCAAGTAGGGGTGCATGTTTGTCCAAAAGAACCCTCTTTTGGCATAGAATACATGTTGATTACTCTTATTGAAGGATGGATATCTCTTGAACAAGCCTCTTCAAGACTTAATGATGAAATCATGAGGGATTTTCCCTCTAAAGTTTCACAATGGCTTCCTTTTCCATGAATCAGGGTGACAAATTCCATATTTTGAATCGGTAATATTGTTTCCACGTCCCATGCTTGCAATATAAATATTATAAGGGATTGTCATTTCCATCCTTGTGTGAATGAGAAGTCTCTCTCTAGCAATCTTCAGGGGGATGGGTCTCCTTTTTTATCCTATAGAGTGGGTGATGATCCTTCTTTTCAATCTGTAAGTATTAGAGGTGACCTAGTTATTGGAGGTTTGATTGTTAGTCTTAGGGACAATACTCTTCATCCCTTTTAGGAGGATTCACAGTCACTAATCAAAGGGGTTTATTCCTCCTCCATTTTGGGTTATAGGGGAGGAGTCTTGTATGCCCTTAGGCCTAGGAAGATCCGACCTATTAATGATTTTTTTATTATGGGGGGTTTAGGGGAGGATTTAGGTAATTGTCATCGTCTTTTATTATAAAGAAGGAAATACTCAATAAATAAGGCTCAAGAATGAGTCATTCATGAATTTATGCAGGGGCAATAAGCCCTTATTACAAGGGTCCTTAGAAAAACCCAAACCTTTCGTTCTCAACTCCCATGAATATCATTTCCATTAACATAAGGGTGTTGGGGATCCCAGCTAAGAAATTGACCCTAAAAACCTTTGTTGATACATTATGACCCATATATAGTTATGGTGAGGGTAATGGGAAGGGGGCATTTTATTTGTGATGCATTGAGGAAATTAATCATACATTGAAACTTCTTGGTCGTTGATTCAACTAGTTTTTTTTGGAATACGTGTCACTGGATGGAGGGATTCTATCCAGCTGGCTAATTATTTCTCTATTTCCTTAGGTTTGTTCACAAAAGTGGAGAGACGAAGTGTAATTCTTGCCTTCGACTAGGTTTCACTGATAAACTTTGGGGGTACTTATTGAAGTGACTCGACTATATAATCTAGAATTAATGATGTTTATTTGTTACTTTGAATAAATTGCCGACTAACTAGCAAATATGAATGAGGTATAATTATTACTCTGAACATGATATTGACTGACTATCACATGTGAATGATTATGATGATTATTGCATTCTGCTGAATGAATAAGAAATGTGGAAAAATGAAGTTGTTGAACACTTGTGTTATGAATTAAATGGACGAGTTTTTTTTGTAAATTTGAATAGATATTACTTAACGAATGGAAACCTATGAAATTGAATATTATATGATGATATTTTTGAGCACGGACCTAATATGCACTCTAAGTGTGTGTAGAGTGGCAGGTAAGACGATTTACATATTGATTCACAAAGGGATAAAAAGGGGGTCGTAGAGGACGGTAAAATCAATCATGGGGGTACAATGACAGATTATAGGCTCCCAATAGTAGTCCATGCACGAGTGGGAAGCCCTTCCAGCTTTGCTCGAGTTGCGTGATGTCGTACGGGTGAGACCATAATGACTTGGTCACATACAAGGTTGTTGATGGGCACACAGTAAGGATGATATTAATCATCAACGCCATTAGTCTCACATAGAGTGTAGAGTATCGGTGTATGGTAATGATTCCAACACCACTACATGAACTCCCCGCACAATAGAAAGAGGAAATTATTGTCAGAAGGGCCCATAGACGTGGTACCTAGGAAATCACAGAAAAATAATTTATGTAAATATTTTGCATTGGACATATAGTTATGCATTAGTTTGTGTTGTGCATAAAATGATTTATTGTAATTAAATAAATGGAGAATATTTAGATATGGAGCAAATATGAATTGGGGAACATCATAGAGTTAACTCCACTTGCACCCATTGATTTAGGGATTGGAATAATATCACAAGGGAACATATAGGAGAAAATTGTGGGATATATGTGCACTCTTATGTGAGAACGACACATGGATGGGTGAATAATAATAATGATAAATTACATAAAAATAGTATTTTTACATGGAGTGACATGTGTCACGGGATATTTTTCTATTTAAGTAAGGGGAAAGGCAGGGAAACAGATCTCTCAGCTCCCTAAAGCTGGATGAATGTCGTAATGGAATTTGAGTTATGAAGTGTGATCTATGTGAGTTTGGCTTGAAAGTGTTATGGTGAAGGGGAGCTCATTTTTGAACCTTTACTAGTGTGTGTACTCTACGACCCCTATTGCTCGAGGGTCTAGGAGGAAGAAGATTACCCCCAATATGGTAGGGAGGTCAACCGAGTGGCCATTTAGTAAATTGGCAAGATCATGGGACTGGATTAGAGTGGCAAAAACTTCAACAATCTTCGTCGACAACTGGAGTCACCATTGGTAAAAGGTTCATTATTGTTTAAATTTTTATATTTGAATATGTAGAAAGGAAGTATTTTTGGTTATGCAAATTGAATGAACTGCAGAAGCGTTATTTAAGTTTCATAGTGAACATACATAATTGTGATTTAAGTTTATGTATTTGAATGTACATGGATTGTGATTTAAGTTTCTTATTTGAATTTACCTTATGCCAAATCTTGCAAATAGTTTTAGCTAGGGCTAGAAAGGGTTACTACATGAAGTCTTGGGAAGAATTTTGGAGTTGTAAAGTTGTATGGGTGATAAAAGAAAGATGTAATTTTGGGAGAAGATATTCAATTATTCTTTTCTGATGAGACACAATTTTATTTTGGCTAGAGATATTGATTTCACTTTGCATAGGGAGGAGGTTTGCGGCAATACGTCTCGAAGTCTTGGGAAGAATTTTGGTGTTCTCAACTTGTATGGGTTATATAAAGGAAATATACATTTTTTAGAGAAGATATTCAATTATTCTCTTCTGATGAGACCCAATTTGATATTGGCTGGAGATATTAATTTCACTTCGCATAGGGAGGAGGTTTGTGGCAATATGGCCTGCCATGATGTTTTGGACAATTTTTTCAATTCCTCCCTGGAATGGACAAGTCTTTTGGTCTTGGATCCTATGAAACTCAAACATACTTGGGTTAAAAATAGAGAAGTCTCAATTGTAGTGCCTAATAGGTTTTACAAGTTCATCTAGCACACATATTTATGTGGACAGGTTGGGCACTTCAAAACCTAGGTGTGTAGAACTCGATGTTTGGATCATTTTTCAATCATGATGTTCTGGACAATTTTTTCAATTCCTCCCTGGAATGGACAAGTCTTTTGGGCTTGGATCCTATGAAACTCAAACATACTTGGGTTAACAATAGATAAGTCCCAATTGTAGTGCCTAATAGGTTTTAGAAGTTCATCTAGCACACATATTTATGTGGACAGGTTGGGCACTTCAAAACCTAGGTGTGTAGAACTCGATGTTTGGATCGTTTTTCAATCATGTTAGATTTTATGCAACCAATGATAAGACCAACTCCTATTTTAAGTTTAATCTTTTCTAGTTGTTTCAAGAAGAGTCAAGGACATTGGTTTCCTCTCTTTACCGTTCGATCTGGATCTAAGCGGATTTACTTTTAGTTAGTTTACGAGTGCTTTAAAAGATGTTAAAGAAGTGTTCTTATCATGGTGGATGGAAATATATGAGCAGCGCGTGGCTAATTTAAATAAGGTTGAAGATAATATCATGATCTTCTACTTTGGAAGGAAGGATGTCGGTTGAAATAAGAGTACTTAGATCTTCTCAAAGATCTGGAAGCTAATAAGGTTGAAGTGTTGCTTAATAAAGAACTAGAATGGAAAATTAAGAGTAGTGTGACTTGGATCGCTTTGGGTTATCAAAATACAAAATATCATCATGATTTTGCAACTCACGTGAAAGTAAAAAACACTATCTAAGATCTGAAGTATTACATAGGTATATATGTATCAAGTTTTCATGAGTTTTCTAGTTTGTGTGTTAGGAACTTTGGGAAAATGAGAAGCCTCATCGATGCCATATAGCAAAAGTAATGGGCCTCATAAGCAAATTCCCTAAAATGGTTGATGAAGGGGAAGATGAGGAAGTTTTTAAGAAGGTGATAAAGGAGGAGTCACTCTCATCGATGAACTCCTTTAAAAAGGATCACAACCATGGGCCTGGTGACTAGACCATCATGTTTTTATTTGATTTATTTTATATTTTGTGTTATGATATTATTGGGTTAATTGAGGAAGTACATAGCAATGGATGGTTCCATGCAACATTGAATCCAACTTTCTTGCTATGATTCCAAAGGTTGATCATTGGAAATCCTTTGATGATTTTAGGTCGATCTCCTTGTGCAATATAGTGTACAAAACTATCTCAAAGGTAATTGCTTTGAGGATCAAGTCAATTTTTGTCTCATGAAATCTTTGCGAAAGAATTTGGCTTTTTGAGTGGCAGACTTATAAATGAAGTTATGGGATTTGCTCAGAAATCACTTCATAGTGTAAAAACTCACTCATTTCCTACTCTAATTATGAAAATGGACCTATGCAATTCCTTTTATCGGGTCTCCTGAACCTTCCTTCACTTACTACTTATGCACATTGGGTTCTCTCTAAGGGTGTTAACGTGGATTATGGGACATATCTCCTCTTCTCAATTAGTTGTTTTGATCAATGATTCGGCCTCCAACTTTTTAAAACCTTCTTGGGGCTTGTGCCGAGTTTTCCTTTTATCTGCATATCTATTCCTCTAGTTGCAAAAGCTCTGATTCAAATCCTCTTGGATGCCAAGAACTAGAGACAGGTTAGAGGAGTAAGGGTCAAAAGGACAATGACCTTATCTCATTTCCTCTTTGTAGACAATGTTTTGTTGTTTTTGTATGGCTCTGAAATGGAGATAGGATAAAGTTATGGAATGTTTGAATATCTATTGTGTCGGTATGGGGATGGAGATTAAGGAAAAATTCATAGTTTTTGTTAATGATTTGGATGAACAACTCTCACTCCACTTAGAGAACTTAGTTCCTTTTGGGTTCACAAAATTTGATGAAGGTATGAAAAACTTAGGCTTTGTTGTAAAGCTCAATAAGTACAAGAAGTAATATTAGTTTTGGCTCTTAGGGAAATTAAAAAAAAAGGTTAAATTTTAGTGCAATGGGTGCCTATCTAGAAGGGGAAGAATGGTTCTTGTTAAAGTGGTATTGGAGGAAATCTTAGTCCATTGGCATCTCTTGGATTATATTCTCAGAGATATTCTACACTGTATATGGGAACTTTTCTATAATTTCACATGGAGAGGATGCATAGAGTATAAGGGTCAAGACCTGACTAGTTGGACAATAATTTCCTTGCCCAAAGATTGAGGGGGATAAGGACTAAAGGATGTCCAAATGTTGGGAGAAACCCTTGTTTCCCAATCATTATGGAATGTTTTTACAAAAATAGCCCGTGAATGGATATTCTTGTTGAAAAGTACATTTCTCATGTTTCATTGATAAATTGGATAAGAAAAGAAAAGAAAACTATCCATAATGTCTCTAACTAGTGGAAGGATATGACCCTCCACTTTCCGGCGTATGTTTGGTTTCTAGCCTGGAAAGTGGGTTTTGATTCTAAAGTAAGGGTATGGATGGACACTATTATGGATTGTTCCATTGAAATTTGTATTTTGGATGAGATTGTTCAAATACATCAGCACAAGGGATGGAATACTCTTTCCAAAATTGGTGATCTTGAGATTACTACTATGTGGAAGTAAATGTGGATGACAACTAAATTTCTTAATATTATAGAGTTTGGATACATTTTTAGAGAGAAATGAAATATAAGAAATAGAGACTTGGGAATGAGAAAATAAAGGAATAAATACAAAGGTCCACCTCACAACATGGGGTTGAACCAACAACAAGATGACAAAAAAATGTTAAAAACGTGATTAAAATAAAATAAAGATCCTAAAGAGAAGGAAAAAGAACCAATCAAAATACCAACCAAGCAACCATAACTAGAACAGGGCACTAAGAACCAAAAGACATAGGATGTTTATACACATCAAACTCCATTAGAAGATCTCAAGAAGGAAACACGTTTGAGAAATATTTGTAAGAGATCGGGAAGGGCCCTATGAAAGGATAATAAAACATGAACCAAAAGACATCACATTTTATGGGATGTATATACACATCAAAATCCATTAGAAGATCTCAAGAAGGAAACACGTTTGAGAAATATTTGTACAAGATCAGGAAGGGCCCTATGAAAGGATAATAAAACATGTAATGAAGAAGAGAGGATGAATCATAAGTTTAATTGGAACTTGTTATTGTTATAGAACTATTGGAATCATTGTTTAAATAAAGCATTAATGATAGAGTCCTAGATGTCATGAAACTATGATACATGAGATGAATATGATATAGGAAGAATTGAGGTTTTAATCAAAATAACAGATGAGAATAAAATTAGTTAATCTAAGTTCGATAGCCATTTTCTTACAGATACTTCACAGCAATCACAACAAGGTAATTTTTTGCCAATATTTAAATAAACCCTATATTACATTCATAGGTTATATTACATTCATAAGTTTTAATGATTCTTTTTTCTAATTTGTGTCTACTTGGGCAGCTTTAAAGACTAATTGGACGAATGTGAAAAAACAAACTAACAAAATTCTTCAGTGAAGGATGGTGTGAAGGACGGTGAAATGCAAACCATGTCTTCATTTCTACTGGACTTGGTGAGACTGAAGTTTGGGTTGGCTTAAGGCTTCGGGATACTGATTCCTTCCCAGTTACGGGCAAAGGGCTCCTTCATTCTATGACTCCTTCATGTGGTTATCCATCCTTGGGTTAGGTGAGGTTGGCTCCTTCCCTATCTATCTCAATTTGTATCTTTCCTTTATGGGCTAGTGGGGGCATGGGCACTGAGTGTCCTGCGCTTACTGAGAAAGGAGGTAAAGGTCTTGAGCTCAGGATTTTATTGTTTATCATGAAACATCACATTACAGGCTAGTCATTATAATTATGTAAATCAGGAACAACATTAATTATAACGTGTATAAAGTGTCAATGCCTTTAGCACGTAAACTAATACAATGTAGTATTATATGTATTTACTTGTCCTACATTGTATATTATTACGAAATAAAGTGTATGAAAGAGATGATGCAGAGCTAGTACCATGTTTGTTATGGTATAGAGTGAATTACTCGAATCATAGTACTAATAGCTCCTAAAACAGAGATAATGAAATAACAGACCTATCTTAGTTCACCTTGGACCTGGGACTCTGAGGCTCCTGGGGTGGGATACTGCCCTAGGATCCCCTGGGCACCATATGGCCATAGAGACGTGTTCACTAAACTATTAAACAACATCTTTACTAGTGGTGTTATTAGATGATGTACATAATTACTTTAGCCATTAATTATACAATTTTTTCTTAACAGGTACATATTTTCTAATTTGAATTAATTTAACAGGTATCCATTTTGTTATTTTCAACCATTCTAAAGGTAACAAAGAGGCCAGTAACACAATGAATTTTTGTGAAATTCTACTTCGCTCTCTCTTTCCATCTTGGTCGATGGAGCATGAGAACATGGATTTTAAATAAATATTTAATAAATATCTGACTCGAGAGCTCAATTGTAGTTCTAATATTTCAAGTGCCAATGATAGATTATTTTTTGAAAATGTGAAGCATGATTCTCCGATTATCTAGGTGGAGTGTTGCATGCATGCACCTAGATTATCTGTCAACGGATTAGATCGAGCAGGTGCAGGTGCAGGATAGTGCAGGGTTGTCCAAGTGTTGAGGCTAGTCAGGGTTGTCAGAGTGTGCAGGGTTGTTGTCAAAGTGTGCAGGGTTGTCAGAGTGTGCAGGCTTGTCAAGATTATGTCAAAGTTAACCAAATGAAAAAGCAATCACCACAATAAGAGGTTGGGATGTTAAAACTTAGGAAAATTAAATAATTTAGTCAAAATACTATATACTAAAAAATAGTGAATGATGTGTCACAGATTTCAAAACCTAGGCAATTACAAGCAGGGAATAATAAAAGATGAGAATAAAAGAGATGTTGCAAAAGATACCATCAAAGGTTATGAAGGGGTTTATAGCAAGAAAGTTCATACAATCTACAAATAGGGAAGAATTATAATCTGGGAAGAAATAATGGATCGTTAATCATAGAAAATTAGTGAAAAAGAGGTATATGATCTTGAATATTGAGAAGAGACATTTTTATATAATGTTCAAAAAAAGATACAAGTGAATGAAAATTTTGATTTAAAACAACAACAACTACAAAGCAAATCAAGTACTAATATAAAAATTAAATAAAGAAGGGCAATGTGCACTCTAGGATTAAGAGGAAATATATAAGTAATGTGCATGTGGAAGGCATAGTCCAATAAAACTCATGCAAGTTCAATAATTTGAGGGTGTAAAGACAAATGTATTCCTAAAATGGAACTAAAGAAACCAAAGAGAATGAATCATTTTGATAAAATTGCTTGAATATTGTGAAAGATTAGATGAAGAGTAATTATGGAAAATGAGTAAAGTCACATATCAATATTTTGAAGATTCAAATATTGAAGAGTTACAATAAGTAAATATGATTGTTTCAAGATTGAAGAATTAAACATGCAACAAGTTGTCGCTAGAGAAAAAGTGAAACCAATGGTGTTATTGTCTAAATTTTGCACAACTACGACATTTCCACATCTATTACTAAAATACATCTTCAACATACATTATGCGGCTCACAAAAAATCATTTTTATCAAAGGTCAACATGAAGAAAGTGGGAATCATTGCACATAGAAACTTTTCTAACTTGCACGACCTCACAACGTTGTGACGTGAGTGATATTGTGTGAAAAATCCGTCGATACTCGTGCAACTATGTAAAATCTTAGAGTTTATTAGTCCATGACACGTTTAAGACTCCTTAACTACATTTGGGCCCAATAGGTTATAATTGGATTCGACTAGGAGGTACCTGGGCATTTATTAATACCATCTTTGTACTTGAGACTCTACTTCACGAAGAGGAGCATTCACATGGTGAAATAGATCATTAAAGACCTTCACTTTGGATATAAAAGGAAGCCATGGGCATGCATTTCATAAGAAAAATATACTACAAGGTTATGTTGCAAGAATTTGTTTGGAAGGCCTCTCTTCCACCCACAATCTTATCGCTCATTGGCATTTGAAGCTCCCTTGAATTCTTCCCTTAAGAAGCAAATGTTTTCCTTCTTCATCCCAAGTTAGTTTGAGAGCTATTATAGATATTAAAGGACCCTTCCCAAGTGAGTGTTGGCTTCCCTTTGGAAGCTACATTTCTCAAGGTGATATGATTGTATACATGCTTTTCTACTAGACATATGCGAGTTGGTTGAAGGTTATCTCTTGTGTTTGTTTTCATGTCATTTTATAAATTTTAGTTTGTGAAGTAGCCCATATGGTTGATTTAATTGTTTCTATGTATCAAAAAATTAGTATTCGTCACACTAACCCACTCATGATTTGTTGTATTGTTTGCAATCTACAAGAAAAGTATATTTAGTTCACCATTGAGACATTCCCCCCACAACAAATGTCAAGACACTAAGTTTTGAAGAAAATGTTATGATAGGAAAGCATATGTTCTATTTTTTAGATATTATTAGAGCAAATTTGAGGCCTAAAACGGGTCTCCTAAGGAAAATATTTAAAAAAATCATGTCACACTAAGAATATGCTATGCCACACTAAGCTAGAGGTGTTATATAGTGAAGGTTAATCTATATTGTCTCATTAATGATACTTGACAAGTATGTTGGGTTAGTGTAGAGTTGAGAGGTGAAGGTTGAAAATATTAATAAAATATTTTGATTATTGTCCACACATAATAAATGATATAATGGTAAAAAATTTAAAATTATATCATTATTTGTTTAAAATAATTCAATATATACTAATACTTTTTGTATATTTAATAACAAATTTAAAATTCACAAAATTATTAAAATTAATAATATTAACCATTAAAAAAATAATTTTGATCAATACACATATAAACTTTAATATACGTTAACTGTTAATTATATTATATTATACTATTATTACATATTAGTTACATTATAGGTTAATTTTTAACCAACACATTGAATATATTATATAATATAAAATATATTATAACTAAGAAGATTCAAGCTTTTGTAGTCATTTGAATATTCCATGATCTTTTGTTGGACTTTTACTGTGTTAAAACTTAAAACCAACGTTTCAAGTAAAAATCCTCTGCATCTTCAAGGAAGCAGAAAATCAAAAAAATTACAAAGAAACCACCATGAGAAAAAAATATGTTTAGATGGTGGTTTCTTCATAAACTTCTCATTGTTTCTACTTCCCTGAAAATAAACAAGGTTCCTGCTCGAAATGTCGGTTTCAAATTCTTAATGCAGTAAAAATCCAAAAGATCATGGAATATATAATAAATTTTAGCTAATGCATACCATTATAAGTTTTAACTAACGTGGACCATACACACGTACCATATAAATACAGTATTAGTATATTACATATTATATTACTATATTATGTGTTACTTAAAAATTATTTTATGTGTTAGTTTAAAAATATATTATATACCAGCATAGATCCATCTGATCCATCTTAAATTGGATCTATCGAGCATCGAAAGGGATCCAATTTTTTTTGAGGTGTAATTTTTTTTATCTTAAATTTTTCACACATTAAGAAAAAATTACACATCAAGATATTTGATCCCTCTCAATTCTTGATATATTTAGGTTTAAGATCAAATCAATATAACTTAATTATTTTTGTTTAAGTCGACATCATTTGCATATTTATTTATTTATTTATAGGAATGTCATGCTACATAACGTTACACAACGTTACACGTTACAACATCTCCCCCATACTGGGTTGTAAGCACCTTACTACTCTCGGTGCAATTATGTGTTAGTTATTATATGAGATAAGTTAGTTGATTTTTAATGTATATAACTAATTGGTTATTGTTATTTCTTTCTTAAAATAATTAATGATATAAAGTGTTTTTGTATTTCAAGGTAATTCATTATAATTTTAATTAAAGTGATATTTATGTTTCCAAGGATTGGAGGTAGTGATAATATAAAATAGTGTATATATAGTATTTCAAGAATATTTTCTACATTATCTTATTGAAATGTTAACCAATGTGAGTTTTATATGTAGTTAACCATTACCAAATTAAAATATGACAAATATATTATTTTATCTTTATATGTTCAACTCAACATTAATGGTTGAACTAATTTTTTGAAATTCTGGGTTTTGAATTCCAATTCATCAATTAATTTTTTTTTATGGGTCCCATTTTAGACCCAAATTTACTCTAATCAGAAAACCAAAAAAATAAATTGGTAATTACACCTCGAAATTAGGTAGGCATAAAAATTAAAAAAAGAAAAAAACATAAGTCAACGAATGCTTTCAAGCTATCCATACCAAGAAAGATTTCAACACAACTTTACAAAAATGCATTAATTCAAACAATCAAAAAATGAAAAGAGTAAAAGAAAAAAGTGTGTATGGAGATGAACATGTTGATAACTCAAAGAAACAAGAATGTATCAAGTAAAGAGAAATGTTGAATGACGAGTTTCGTTCCATAAGCCAAAGAATATCATCCCGTACTTAACTTGAAGAAGGGATGCATTTGTGGGCATGGGATTATAAATTTGATAACATATAAAAGGAATGCAATATGAAGACATTACCAAGTATGTGCTAAGTTTGTTTGAACCCCATGATTTGTTTGTATATCCAAACAAATCTACGGTAGATGAAGTTGATAAGTTGTAGAGTCGCAAAAGAGTGCTATAAAACATTGTTAATAAGTTTGTTTCCAATTCCATGATGTTTCATATGATGAGGGTATTTAACAAGAAAGGTAGAGAAATAAAAGCTACCTCAACGAATTTTGAAAAGGAAAAACAGTAAGGATGTTACATTTATAAAAGAACAATGAAGCATAAGAACATACATCATAGATGTAGATCGAAATAAAAATAAATAAGTATAATATGGTATGAGGTTATTAGAAAAGAAGGAATGAAGACATAAATTTGAAAAAGAACACCCAAAAAAATGACTAAGAGACAATTACTTCGATAAATGAAGCTAGAGATACCCACTAACGAAAGGCTAATCATTAAGTAAAATACAAAGGAAATGTTAGAGTCCTTGATGAAAGGTGATTCATTGATAAGATTTAGAAAGAAGTGATGGTATCCTCATTATAAGCTAGCAAGAAAGGAGCCATCCAATATTAGTTATAGGAAAATACTAGTAATAAAAGGAAAACTAGAGGAAGAAACATAATATAATATTCACATAAATGAAGAAGCCATGGAAACAGAGAAGGTAAAGTAATGAACAAGTAGACCAAGAAGTAAAGAGAATATTTCAAATAGGAATAGAATCATCAAAACATATAGCAATTATCCATCCGATGAGAAGACATACAAAGTGAAGGAACAAATTAAAAGACTTAAAAAGACACAAGAAACCAAAATTAGAATTACAAAAACTAGCAATATCATGGATTCAAACATGAATAATATAATGTTGTCAAAGCTAAAATAATTTCAAAACAAGAAGACCAATTGATGTAGAAAAAAGGACAAAGCTAGAACACCCATTAAAAGGAAGTATATGAACCGAAAAAAAGGAAGTAGGTCAGGAGGAAAGAACAAGCAAAGAGATAGGAGGACCAAATCTACATTTGGAAAAAGGTCACTGTGGCATATAAAATGAAAGATGTTCTAAGGAACAATGAAAGGATGACAAGTAACACACCAACAAAATCCAAGTCATCAACTGGCAGTGAAGGAAGAACCAAAAGGAAACACCACATAGTAACAACCATCAATTAATAAGGAAATTAAGCAGCCATATTTAGAAGACCAAGATTGAGAAAAAATAAGGAACACATGGACTGTGAAGAACAAACAAAGGATATAAGATAAGGAAATCAGAGAATATCAAATTATAAGCCAAAGATCAAAACAAGCTTTAAAATGCAGCCAAGAGCCTACCGAGCGTTCCAAGATTATATAGTGTTGGGGTAAAATCCCCTAGCCCTATGCATTAATTGGGATAAAAACCCCTAGTTGTGGACAACTAGCATTTAATTCAATATCACACAACAAGTCTAAGGGTTTATTTATTGGGCATCAAAATGGGCAAGGAAAGAGACCATAAGATATAAATAAAGGTCGAGTATAATGTAATTAGAGAGATATGGAAGATACTTGATAATATCTTTGGGTTGAAGAGAAAATGATGATCTATTTGGCTTCTGTGAATGGATTATGTTGTTGTAAGGAAGAAAGAGTCATCGAATATTGACAAAGGTATTCTAACTATTATTGAAAGTGGGTGTTTTACATGTGTTATGTTTAGTAATTTCAATGATGTTTATGGAAATACGAGATGCTTTGAGATGTTAGGTGAATAAGTTAGCTTTTATACCACTGCAACTAAAATATTAGCCAACACCAACTATTAACTATAGTTGGATTTTTATTCAATATTGTTGGCCATTATTGGGAATAAAACTATCGTTGAATTATATTAATTGTTATCTAACTTGTTTCCATAGCCATTGTTTTCAATCATGTTGTTCTTTATGTTAGATGATACGTGACACCCTCATTTTGTGTTTTGCAATGCAAGCATGATAAATTTGAATAACTTTGTAAAGGTAAACTATTAGTTGAGTTTCTAGTGAGATTTATACTAGTCATAGTACAAACACAAATCAATCAAAATAATAAAGATGATTTTTCACCCATGTTGAGAAATCCACGAGTAGGATGATGCAATATGATGCAGGGGCATCCTGCTCTCAATTTATAGTCTAAAGTTGATTAGACCATGAGGTCTTGACATTAGCCCAATAAAGGGTCGATTATAAACTTCTTGTAAATATTTGAGTTTTTTTCATAGTTGGTCAATATGGTTTTAGAAGGTGCTAAATTGTGATAGGTGTCAGTCAAGTATCAGTTATTTAATCTAAATGGTGAAGTGTCAAGTGGAGTAGTGACTTATTGCAATAACCTCTCAAATGGGGGCAATATTCGATGGAAATAAGAATATCTCAACCATGAGTCATTAGAAAGATAAGAGCTAAAGATTTACTTTTAGAAATCAGTTGCAAGTATTTAGAATTTTGGTTGCAGAAGTCTAGGAGATAGTTAACGAGCAAGAAAACTTGTATTCTCCGCATAAAATTGTAAGTCGACAGGTAGTTAACAAAAAAGGACAATCCAAGAATGGGTGAGAGTTCAAGGAAGATGGACATGAAATGTTAGATCTGACCATAGGAATTACGATAGGGTTATCTTATACATGTACAGTTGTATTTCTTATTAATAGAAAGAGGGTGTGGGTACTCCTGTGTGTTAATGCTGTGCATGTTGTGAATATTGAATGCTATGTGCATTTGATTTGGTTAATCTATCTAAATTTGCAAAACCCTAGTTGTAGGAAAATTCCCCTTTGAGGGATTTTCAAGAAGAAGATATCTTGCATAAATATTTTAATATGAAATCCCAGTCCTGGAGGACTTGAAGAAGGAAATCTCAAGAGAATCAATCTTGAAATCAATTTGGGAAGTCGAAGAATCCGTTGATAGCACTAAGACCAAAGAAAGTCCTTGAAGTGCGTTCTTGAGGCAAAGGTTCAATGGAAAGAAATCGAGTCTCAATGCATTAGTATATAATAACAACATATAATAATGGAGTGTGATTACCCATACGTAGGACAGTAATCAAATAGTAAGTAAGATCTTGTTCAACACATGATCGGGTATGAGATTGGAAATTGATAGTTGTTGTAAACTGAAGATATCAGTAATGAAACATTCTTTGGAGTAGTATCTTGGGGTTTTGAAATAATTATGAGAAAGAATAAATTGCCCATTGAGCTGGAGCCGTATTGCCTTGCGTTGGACGAGTTTATATGAGGAGACATAAGTTATTCTAGTGGGAAAGATTCAAGAACCTATCCTAAAATCTGTGTTTGATAGAATGTAGAGTGCATTGAAGATTGGAGAAAGCGTTGTGTCAATTACATGAAGGTAAATCGATATTTGTGTAAATTGTTGGTAAAAGAGCAATGCATGATGGATGGTGGGAACTATTGGTTCAAGCTGTAAGTTGATCTTATGCAAATCTGTGAGAAATGTGTGAAGAAGAAGTTGCGTTGGAATCCTATATGTCATCTTGTTTTGGGTGAGAGAAGAAGCCTTACAAATCTTGACCAGCACTAGTGAAAGGATCTTGGCTATTGGGTTTTGGTCCCTTGTAGGAAGGCGTTTTATGTAACCCAATAGAGTATGTTTCAAACATAAGACACACTAGTAAGTTGATAGATCCCCGGGTTTGGGCAGACTTAGGCCCAAGCCTGCACCACAATATCTCAAGATTTATTTACTAATTGAAACTTGATATGCCATGGAAAAATTAGAGTGGTGTAGTACTAGAAGCATGGTGCAACCATAACCCATAGGTCCCATAATAAAAAGGTTGGATATGGTACATTTAGTTTCTATGTATATTTTTTCAAGTGATATCTATAGTTTTACCTATAAAATGGTCATTATTATATGCAATTTCAACTTATTATATGCATTATTATAGTTTTGTCAATTCCAACACATAATGAATACGAGTTGAAATAAATCTATGAATCATTTAATCACAAAAACATATCGCCAAATATAATGAACTTCCACTCCACAGTGAATTTTCAGCTAAAATACAAATATGTACCATTGAATCCCTCTCGCATGTTGGGCAAAGGCCACAAAATCAAGTAACTCACTTATGGTATATGTTTCATAAAATTATATATATATATAATCAAAGTGTTCATAAAATAACAATGATATGATTCATCAAATATATACTTCAAATTGGATGCTCTATATATTACAAATCACTACAAATGATAAAGAGCACCACTATTCCTTGGTGTTATTTCCAATGGTGAGTGGTGCACCACTATTTATTTTCACACTAAATAGGATGGAAAATTCACGTGCACACTGTTAAAATGTTAGATGCTTGTAAGGTTAGGTGGTGCAATGTTTTAGGTGCATCCATATAATTATTAGAACACCATAGAGTGCATGCAAAAATTTCTTGTTAAATTTAACTATCTGATGCACTCGTGTTGTATTGGTTCACTGTTATTGATGCTACTTGTAGGAGCACCATTATTGATGCTACCTGTAGAAGCAACATTATTGGTGCTACTTGTACAAGCGCTAAGACTAATCCATGTGTTTAATTTAGGCGCCATTTGTGGTGCAGGAAACTATGGTGCTCTATATATCTATGTGCACACCATTGTCATCCTAAATTGTTTCAAAAGATGTCTGGCGCATCTAAACTTACTTTGAGCACTGCAATGGTGTGTCTTACACTTATTAGCACATCATATATCGTGGGAAATTTTGACATGTTAGATATGTAACTAGATGGTGCGATTTTAATGCATTAGATCACTTGTAGACAATGTAGCTTGTAAGAGCATTGATTGCTGGTGTGATCTTACCACTATGGACACACTGGTGAAATTAATAAAAAAAATGATCAAATCAAAGCCAAATTTAAAATTTTATTTAATTAAAGATGTAAATTAAGGGATAAAAATTAATTATACTAGTCTTTTCTCCACCAAGTAGTCATAGTTGTTATACAGAGAAAAATGAAAAAATGGATTATGATACAGCTTGAAAAAATCCAAATGAACACAAATCCACTATGGAAGCAAAGGAAATGATGGATCACGCATCTAATAGCACCAAAAAATAGGGTAGTGGTAGGGGATAGTGAGAATCGGTGTTTGTATGGCTGTAAAGCATTAATGAAAGGTATGAATTTTTGGGTTGGTATTCTTTTTTATTTACCATACCATGGAGCACCCCATGTAAAGACATATCGATGCATTTGTAGGTATCCAATATTGCATTGATATTTTTAAATAGTTTACCCTGCATCAGTGTTCTATTTATTGTTACATATTGGTGCAATTGAAATATTTGTCACAAAGACATGTTTTTTTAAAAATAATGGTCAATATTTTAACCTACCTTGATGCACATAGAAATGTTATGCACCAAAAATACACCATGCATTTAAAACAATACCTTTTAATTTTAAATTTTTAACTTATTGATGTTTTATAAATTATTTTAACTTGATTCAATGCATGTGGTATGGTGCACATCATGCAATTAAATAGAATGGTTGCAACACAAGTTTTTTTTTAATCAATGATATTTTTTTTAAAATATTTTGACCTACACCTATGCTTGTGGAACGAGTGTTCAATGGTGCATTTTATATAAAAATGCACCAATGCATCTATATGGTATAGGAGAACCAAAGAAAAACATCTGCTATAACCTTCAAGCACCCACCTCGTCTAGAAGCCTTTGCTAAAAAGACAAGGGATAATTGTTTTTGCAACAAATTCTGGCAATTCGTTTTTTGCTTGTAGTGGTAGCCATGGGAAATGATATTAAGATATAATGACTTCAAGAACCATAGTAGATAAATCAACAAATACAAGAGGATAATTAACAACTGGGGAAGATGGTCTAATAGTTGGAGAAGGAGAATATAGTGTTGTGTAGGGCTCTTGAAATTCATGTGAAAGTTTTATATGAGACACATGGCCAAGTTGTATATATACCATGACAAGACTTAGGGGTTAAAGAAGATATTGTGCCCAATCTTCAAAGGGAGTTAGGATGCATGAAAAAAGAGAGGAGGCTCATTTTGAATTTGGATGCACAAAGCAAGAGGGAATAAATCATGTAAGCACTAAATCATTTAAGGCTCAAAGTCGTTATTGAAAAAAGGTCATCACGGCTAAGGGATTGGAAAACATGGCCAAGGAATGAAGATCCCCATCATGGTAAATTCAAAAAGTATTAGTCTTGCTTAGGATACAATGGTGGTAATATCACGAAGGGTATTTTAAGACAACCCCAAGCAATGTGTTAACTCAAAGGTCATTTCTGAAAGAAAAAAAAGTCCTAGATGGAGGAATCTCAATGTCACTAAGTGAAGTGCAGACCATGGAGAATGATCAATAGTCCTATGCAATTTGTTAGAAAGATAACAAGAAAACAATCCAAGAACTTCATGTGTATCACTAATAGATGGAATATTGGACAAGGAACTACAAAGCATAGGCGTAAGCAACAAAGGTTTATGATCAAGAATCCTTTAATATTTTTATTTTTTGTAAGAAGAAGGGCCATAAGGAGTTTCAATGTTAGTATTCAATACCTTGATCCTTTTTTGAATGAAAGAAACGTTGTGACATTAAGTATTGGGTGAATTTGTCCATCACCAAATACCTTAGGTATTGTAAGAAGAAACAAGGATGCAAGATCCATTCTTTTCACCAACAAATAGATAGATAAAACCCATGGGAAAACCCAATGTTGTTAAAGAATGTAGTGGGAATAAATTTCATATTCACTACAAGTGGATCAATATTCATAAGGAGAAGTGTAGGGTGCTTCATCCTTACCTTCATATCAAGAAAAAAAACACAAACCTGAAAGGAGGGGAGCTGGAATGAAGGGGAGAGAAGTGGAAAATGCATCAATGGAAATGAAGACAACAACTAATGAAGAAACCTTGTTTTCTAAAGAGGAGGTATGTAGAATCAATATTTATACTAAATGATATATTCATTATTGTAGCCATACATCAACAAGGGATCCTCTTGGAAGGATAAGTGCATTGTTATTGTAAGATCTAAAACCAATCAATTTTTTCATTGATGGGAATTTTCTCAACTTGAACCCCATGAATTGACACTATCTAGATGATTAGGGGGTGGGGTGTATGAAAAGTTGACATGTTTTGTACATCACAAACTAATAAAACAATGGCAAAATTATTTCAAGGAGGATAGAGAAACATGAACACCAGTTGTAGTAATGACAACGATCATGTGAAAATTCCGTGAATAACACATACTAACAATAGTATTAGGCCTAGGACGACTCATAAATAAATAAAACTTGCACAAGGGACTTCAATCAATAGGGTGAGCTTATCAAAGATTGTAGAGGTGATAAGAAGATTATTAACAATTTGATCCAATATAATATTGTTGAAGGATTGTGCTCTAAAAGTTTTGTTTAAGGTTTTGGGGACCAAACTATCCTAAAAGGGAGAGGTATGATCCAAAATCAGACCCTGATATTAGGATAAGTTGGAAAGAGAAAGTGTATAATGTCTATGGGTATGGAAGTGGTATGGAATTGATTAGGTTCATATGGTTAACTATAGAAGAATTATATTATGGCTACAATGATGGAAGAAATCAACCATGAAAAGAAATGACTAGAGAAAGAATCAAAGATAGTATACTTGATTAAGTAGTGTGAACTGGCAAGGCACATTGTTGAGCATAAAATGTAAGCAATGGATGCATGTTAATAAAGCATGTCGATTGATTCTTGGATGTTTAACATCAATGTTTGATGAGTTGTTGTCAATATGAGTATTGTTAATGAGTAGTCAACTGACTATGGATTATGTAAATGACAATGTTGGTTAACTAGCATGTGATTGATCATTACCATGGTGCTTCAATGATTGTAACATTTTATTTAGGTACTTGTAATTGAACCTTAGAAGAATGACCACATGGATGAGTAAGCATCACATTATTTCCATTTGTATACCACATAAAAAATAACCATAAAATTGTTTGGAAGTTTGGTATCGATTACCTCAGGAAGAAAAATCATTGCTTGATTAATGATAGACAAATAAGTTAAACTGTTTTAAATGATACTTGGGGATGTCCCATAGAAGGTGGATTGCGGATATTTAAAATGTGCACAGAAGAGGATGCAGTTGTAAATGAATCAAACTTTTTAGTTGTAGAGACATAATATACCAAACAATATTGCACTAACCAAATGACCCATGCACGGTGTGAATTCCCCCATAACATACTTATATGTGCATATTGGGCCCTTTTTTTTAAATATCACCCCCCACTTTTATTGCCATAAGATTCAACCAGAGTCTAGAAATCTTAGATATCTTCCTCTTACTAGCATGAGTGCCTAGGAACTCATTTCTAGTAAAAGGAGTATATATAATATTGCTCTAGAACCAATAAGCACTAGTCTCATATATCATAAATGAGGCTATAGAAAAAAGTGAATAATCTTGAGGACGATAATAACATGTATTTCTTTCTTAACTCCAATGTTTTCATTGTGAACTACATTGCTATAAGATCAAGATATATCCTTTCAACTAGCCCTTCGCACTAACAAGCATAAATATTTATCATGTTATTAGATTTTTGTAAGACAAGTCCTACCCTATCTTTCTCTTGGAATAGAACAACCATTGATCTTCATTAACACAATTGTGACCTTGATATTCTAATATTTTTGAGTGGGAATGTCGTAACCCATAAACTCTACCCATCGCTTGGACCTTTGCTTGAGTACCCATGGGACTTTTGTCCAAATGGGCAATGACTTGAACCTTGCTAGAACCTTTGTGAATGAGGAACTATTACACTTGTGCTCTATCAACCATTGTGTCTTTCTTAACAAGCAAAAATAACACAAATAATAATAACTAGTATGTGTATAAAGTGTCTCCCTAATGTTTCTAGCAATGTACACCCATTGATTCTAAGCATTACTATTGCGTCTCGAGAAGATTGCATAACTCTGCAAGCGAAAATGGAAGGTTACAAATATCTCCTCTATGTTTTGTCAAGTATTTCTCAACCCCACAAGTGGATCCCATCTTATTTGCATCATGAATTGTTAGGCACATGGTAAGTGTATCCCATCTTATTTGTGTCACAAATATATGGAAATATATCCAAGAGATATAAAGAAATATGACGTTCCATAGATGAAGGGACCAAATCATGCATATAGAGGGCACATAGAGGGAATAAATGTTCGATCTTAAAGCATACTTCCACATTTGGGGGTAGTTGCTTGACATCTAACAACTAAGAGTTGGATGTCTTCGTTACAATTTCAAATAGTACACATCCTAGAAGGTAAAGAAAATCATGGTTGTCTAGGGTATAACATTCATTCCCTTTGACAGGGGAACTTGCACAATTTTTTTCATATTTCTCTTCATTGATGAGATCTCTCATAAATTATGTTATCACATCACATACGCCTCAAACTTCAAAATGAATAAGAGATTATCACAATTCCTCCATGGTTGATTTGTAAGTATTTTGCTTATGAATGTGTATTCATTAAGTTTGATAATTTATTTTATGTTTTCCTAACACATAGTGGATTGATGAATGCAAATTCCGGATGTAATTGTTTGTGTGAATACAATAAATTTGGGATTGCAAAAGATTATAAATGTGTATTTTGATTTCTAAGCATCTTCATTCATTCCACTACTTGATATTAAACCTTTAATTCTTTTTATTTTAATTATCCAATTGTGTTTCTGTACTCAGGACCCAAATAAATCACATGCCCAAAAAATACAAAAAAGAAATATATAAAACCTAAAAAACCATAATCCACCACCACAAGTCGGAGAACACATCTTAATGGAAGAGACTATGATTTAGGCTTCTTCATCTATTGATTTCCATGTGAAAGTTTACTTAAGACATTTTCACACATAAACTTGTAGTAAATTATTGTTGTAGTAGACACAAGTTGGAAGATTCTAGAAACTAGAAGTAATAAACCCTTTCCTCCAGTTCACTATAGAGTTGGATAATATATTTCCATAATGATGGTGATCCCATGGAATTTGAGAAGAGTCCATAACCTAGGCTTGACAATGGAAAGCGTCATTGAGGAATTCATTTGAAAGATCATGACTATGGAGGGGATTTGTTGTGGAGAAGTAGAGAGCATTGAGGAAAGGTACACTTCAACATATTTATTGGAATTTCTAGACATTGTACAGATGCCATGTGTTGTAGAGACCCACATTTAAGACAAGTTTATAGATAATAAGCAATTGATAGCTAAGAGAATTTGAGAAGACTCTGAGTGCTAAGCATTTGTGAGCACAACCTTATAGATATGGAATCCCAAAGTCGTACAAGATGACATGTGTAAACACTTCTTAGTCGACATATTTCAGGGAGAAGAATACATTGGAATTTCTTCCTTGAGGGTTCTCCTTAAAACTATTGTTATTTTGTGTATGATTATTTATTATTAATATGATGTTAACAACATAAGAAGGAATAAATCTAGACTAGAATAATCACATTGGTTTTCATTGAAATATGATTTGAGTGCCATTGGGAGATTTTTACACAACTACTATATTACAGATTAGTAACACACCTTTTAGTGAATGGACATTTTGGATTAACATTGGTTCCAACTTGAAATGAACCGTATTCAAAGTATTCACATTTAGTTGAGAAGAAACTATTCTTGGTGCAATCCTTTGGTTGTTATCTAACCACTATGGGGTTGGAGAATGAAGAACTAGGGAAGGAAAAATGCCATCATTCAATTTTTAATTGATGATTGGAACATGGAATATTTGCATGGGGTTTCATGTTGTGTGTGTGTGGCGATAGAAGATCTAGGGAAGGATAAATGGCATGATTCATGTTTAAATGGATTATTGTAACATGGAATATTTCCAAGGGGTTGTATGTTGTTGCAGTGGATATATATAAGATATTATTATGATGAATGTGTTTTCTAAAGGGGTGGTTCCTTCCAACGTTTTTTTCTTCTAACAACAACTTATGGAACATCCCCACTGGCTCATCCTCTTCCACCTAAGCCACATTCAATTCCTCCATGTACAACCTCGGGAGGCCCAACATCACTCTCACCACAATCATATGCGGAAGAGGCCAAGGTATCAAGTCAATGGTGGCATGTGGTAATGGTAGTGGAAGCAGATTCAAACCTATGAATTCCCAAGTGAGAGGGGAATATGTCAATGCTTTGGAATACATCTCTTCTCATATGTGCAACAATTTTGGTATGTCTTCTCACATTTGTATCGTTCTTTTATTATATCAATCAATAGAGAAGGGCTTCATGAAGACTGATATGATTTGACGCCTTCTAATGGACTTTGATTTGGTAGGCATTAGATTTTTTATGAGGTCATAGGAGTAGTAATCCTAGAATGCTAAATATTGCATAAATGACATTGAGATATTTGCAATTTTGGAAGATGAAATAGTGAGGAAGGAAGATTTAGGCTACAACTCAAGCCAAGGTAGGGAATGTGTTGGTATTGGCAGTGGATTGCATTGATCTACCATTAACATACATGCCTAATTTTGTACGATCACTTTATGGGAAACCATACTTTGAATCCACCATGGGTGGATTTGGATTTGGATTGCAACTGTCCCTATAGCTCATAGTTTCTCTTGGTAGCTTTGTTGCATATGTTTTCTAGCTAGAACTATAAAAAAAATCTATTGTTAAGTATTTGTTCTTGTTTGTATTTTAAATTGGAATGTTTCTTAATGTATTTAAATCACTTTATGCCTAATTTTGTACGATCACTTTATGGGAAACCATACTTTGAATCCACCATGGGTGGATTTGGATTTGGATTGCAACTGTCCCTATAGCTCATAGTTTCTCTTGGTAGCTTTGTTGCATATGTTTTCTAGCTAGAACTAAAAAAAAAATCTACTGTTAAGTATTTGTTCTTGTTTGTACTTTAAATTGGAATGTTTCTTAATGTATTTAAATCTTGAGTTTCTCATGCTTATTGTCCATGCATCCCATATATGTGTTCTTTTAACTTGAGATGAAATCCACCCACTTCAGATCATTATAACTTGTGATTCATTTGTATTTTTCATGTCACCTCGTTAATTTTTTTTAGTATTTTGAAGCAAAATCTTTTTATCATTTGCTTGACCTCTTGATCCAAAAAATAGATTTATTGTTTCGTGTTGATTGAAAATTTGTTTTTCCATTTTGGAATGTCTAGTAAAGATGAAAACTAGGATTCACCTTTGTTTTCCCCTACTTGAGCTCAAAATTTGAAGGTGCATTTCCTTCTGGAATTAGGAATATGAAAAAAAATGTTAAAGCTCTTAATTTCCAATGACCTTTTTCTTCCAGTGTCTTACCTTCTAAGACAGGGTCAGCTCCTAATATTTATGTAATTAAGGACAACAATAATTAATAGATAGGTCCTTTGATACTAAATTTGGGTTTGGCTTTACTGAACGAATTGTCTAAGTTTTACCTCTCCATGAATTAGGTCTTTGGAGGTGTTCTACTAGCATACTATCATGGAATCGATAGACTTCAATACGTCAAGACTCAAGTAACATATTATTTAGCTCTATTCCTAGAGAGATAGGGAAGTCACTAGTTCTCAAATATCTACATTTAAACCCAATACTTAATATATATTTAATGTGTCATCTAGACTCAATACTATCATTCATATTATCAATAGAAGAAGAAGAAGAAAACGAGTCGAAAAATATTCGAGTTGTTGTTGTATCAAGAAAGCATACTAATTCAAGAACACTAGAGTACATGAGTATAGAATTAGAGCCAATGTTCCATCATTAACTTTAGACGGCAAAATAGTATATGAAATATTGAGTACTACATATTGATTCAATGCTTCCAAAGAACATACCAATGCCTAAACATATACTACTACTACTACTACTAATAATAATAATACAATGGAGCAAATGATCAAAACTAATGCAATACACCCTTGCGTTAACATTTACCAAAATAATAATTTAATCCTTCTGGTGAAACTTAGTCCATGGGCTAATTTTTTATTTTCATTTTTTTGTTAATTTCCATTTTTTTTCTAAAATTATTCAGCCAAAGTCCACAAACTATATAAAACCTTTAAAATTTGAAATATTTTGCAAAAATGTCATCCAACATTTTATGGTTGGAAATCTAAGAATTAGTAAGTTTCACCAAGGTTTCTACAAAGCATAATGACAAAGTAGTTGCATCAAAAGGCCCTTTCTACAACTTACTATGAGATGTATATTCACTTTCATGCTCAAGTTGGACACTTGGCATTTAAAAAAGTATTAATAACAAAAAAAAATTCAATGTCCAACTTAAGTGACATATTTCAATATCAACTTTGTATGAAATACGCATAAACATATATAAAATTAATTGAAAGTAAAAAAAAATTATGATTAAACATTTGTGGTGTGCTAGATGTGTAATTCTTTTGGAGTTGACAAGTCACATTTAAAAAAATATTAATAACAAAAAATATTATTTCATTGTTTACATATATCATAACAATGCACTATATATAAACTGTGATTTGGTATAAAGATTTAAATACATTGAAAAATAATTTGATTCATTAAATTTTAAAGATACCTTGGGTTGATTTGAGTGATAATACACTTCCAAACAAATAAGTTGAATTCGGTATAGGTTAAAGGTGAGAGTGAATTACATTACATATTGAGATAAATAACCTTAACTAAAATGGAAATAGAAATATGAAAAACAACTTACATATTGTAAAAAAAATAAGATAATGAAATGAATGTGATTAGATTTGGAATATAATATAGGAAGAAATACCCATAAATATAACAAAAACAAGAAATAGAGCTGCATTGCAGTGCTTACCTAAGTTGAAAGAGAATTTAATAAGGAAATAAATGTATCCATTAAAAGTTGCATGTCAATGATATAATATATTGAAAATAGTTTTTTCAATATGATTTATTTTTATAAAGCACATTGTAAAAATGACCAAAAATTTGTATTGATATCTTCACATATGATGCAAAAGTAGAAAAGACTCTCTGAGAGGAGATAAACATAACTAATTTCAACATATGTTGGAAAATAATTATAGAGAAAGAAACAAGTTTATGTATGTTAATTAAATATAACAAAGTAAAAAAGAAATCATAAAAATATAAAAAATTATACAAATTGTCATATTAATAAGTGTCTTTATAAAAACATTTAAATTAAAAAATATATAATCAATCACATTAAAATCAAAACATATGATGAAAAGTGATTACAATGTTTTAAACAAAAGTCAAAATGGCAAAATGGCTTGCACATTATGAAATGTTTTTTTAATATATATATGTGTTTGTGTTTTGAAATAAAGCTATGAATTCATTAAAAAATAAAGTAAATAAAAGTTAAAAATTCTAATTTATTTTTAAATTAAAAAAATTGTTTTACTAAATTATTTTTTGAAAATATTGGAAAATTTTATAACATGAAATTGAATTTATGTAAATTCAAAGCATTTTAACTTGCAAATGAAAAGAATAGTACATTGGTAAGGACTAACAAATGTAAAATGAATCCCAATAATGACATATGTTACCAAAGGAAAGGAAATTAATATAATGAGAAATAAAATAAACTTTGGTTTTAATAAATAGTTGCATGTGATCACAACCAACCCAAAGTCATACTAACTATGGATATATCCTGCCCCAAGATGGATCCAATCCATCTGGATCCAATCCATCTAAGTACAAACCTTTCTATAGGTTTTCGCACTTGAAAAATGTTTGCACACTAGTTGTATCTAGGTCTTTCAATATAGAATTGACAAAATTTTAAAACATCTAAGACCTAAATGCATCTAGCAAAAGAGTAACTATTTTTTTTTTCAGAAGAAAAAAGCTAATCCCTAATATTCATATAGAATCAAAGGAAATTGTTACATAACAATCATGCATGGAGTTCTATCAAAAGACTGGGCCATTTCCAAAAACAATAGCTCAAAAAACAAACAGTCAATGTTTCTGTGTCACTCTCTTCCAACAATTTTTAGGGCTCCTATCTAGACTACTCTTGCAACAGGTGGCTTCATCAATTCATAGAGAGCACAAGATGAGTCCAAATAACTTATCCAAAAGGCACTCGAGGTCATACTTAATCCCAATAAACAGGTAATCATAATAATAACATGTGCCCAGATGAAAAAAATGGAGACAGAGCTCCGACACTAAAGCTCTTAAAAGAGTTGATATTCTCCACCCCTATGTCCTCTTCATATGTTTCAATGAAGGAAAAGAGGACAGTGGCCATTAAGAGAGCCTCCTTGGATGAGCCATCTGCTCTCATGTTGTGCTCTCTATAGACATGTTGAACGTCTAGCCTGTGGAAAGAGTCCTTCAACCTTGTAATACTTTCACACCAGTGGCCCAGATCCAGAGAAGACAAGGTAGCCTTGTTGTTTGCCCAATTAATAACAACATATGAGTCTCCATAAATGTGTAGAAAGGGGAGTCCAATGACCTTAGCAAAGTAGAGAAGGGTTCAGAGAGCTAGAAGCTCCACTCTAGTGTTTGTGTTGTGTCCACAACCCAATTTGAGACAACAACAAAAAAAGTGAACATTACTTTTTGCAAGATAGATGCCAGCACCTCCCATCATGCCTGCAGCAGCTCCATCAAAGAACCTATAAGGAAAAACAAGTACTGGTTCTGGTCCAACCACCCGTCCTTTCTTTATTTTTTTAGATGTTAGATAGGTATGCATAAGATATACAACATGATTACAAGTGTTTAAGGGTGCATCACACATGTTCTCAAAGATATTGTGGTTGCATGATGTCCATATACACCAGATAACAAAAATGGTAAGATACCAATACACCTACTCCTGCAAGAACCAGTCCTCTAAAAATTTGAGGGAAGTAACTATATGTGTGTTAGTTTCAATTTTGAATTGAAAAAAGCTAAAAAACATAAATGTATTTAGCAAGAGTGAAAGTCTTTTTCTTTATAAACCACAATTGTTATTTTTAAGTAGGTGTAGTTTTTCTTAAATAATAATGATTACTATCCTCACTTTTAATTATATAAAATTTATATCTTAAAAAAAACTATTTTTTACAAACTTACTCATTTCTATTTCTTGATATGTAAATCTCTCCACACAATCTCAATTCTTTTCCATCCATAAAAACAAAATCATACATACATGAATAACAATAACATTATCAGTATGCTTAAGTTTTGCAGAATTAAATTTAGCAGTTGCCACAACCAAACTTACCATGAATTGAAACTCACCCCTTACTTCTCAAGATGGAGTGAAGTTTGATGACTCGTAGAAAAATCTATACCCAGCTCGAAATTCTAACTCCAGAAGCGATTTATCTTTTTTTTTCCCAAGAAGTCAAAGAAAGAAGACGATGGATTTGATCAGAAAGAGCTCAGTTTTGACCATATGGCTCCATTGACAATAGCCAGGACACTAACAGCTGGTAGGATGAGAAAAATCTATCCAGCATGAAATTCTAATTCCAGAAGCGACTTGTCTTCCCCTGAAGAAGCCCATGAAATTGTTCCAAAACAGCTCAATTTTAACAAACACGGGTTAGTAGGCGTTGACTTTGAATATCTAGAAGCATATGAAAGACCCCATATAATCAGATCTCACTCCATCCCATACCTCAATTTCATTAACACTTTCAGCGACTATGGCTTCAATCTCCTACAGGTATGTTCTCTCTGCTCCCAATTCATAGATTGGTTTTTCATATTTTTTTTCTATCAATATGTGTGAGAATCCTATGTCGTAGGTCTGGTTTAGAAATTCTCAACTGATTGGTATGAATTCAATGAATTCTTCATACACCCAAATTACTAAAACTCCGCCCCAAAACTTGTGCCTGTCCAGCTGTGCAGAAATATATCCAAGATCCCATGATGGCTATGAATTTAATGAATTCCGATCAAATAATTCATAAACCCAAATTGCTAAAACAGCTCCGCACAACTTGTGTCTGTCCAACAGTTGTGCAGAGTGTGAGTTTAATGAATTCTGATCAAACAGTTCATACACCCAAATTACAAAATCTCCGCCCCAAAACTTGTGTCTATTCACAATTGCGCAGAGAGAAATGTCTAAAATCCCATTATTGGTGTGAATTTAATGAATTCTTATCAAATAATTCATATGCCCTAATAACTAAACTTGTGTCTGTCCAACAGTTGTGCAGAGTGTGGTGTACCTTTGAATCTCAGCAGCAGCTATCTGTACCCTGCAGATTTGTACTTTGAAGCTGGCAACAAGGGCACCCTCTCATTCTCGGCCATTGATGACACCAAGTTCAGATTTGAAAAGGAAGACAAGATCAAGCCTTTCTTTGAAACCTTGAACCATTGGGGAATTCAGAGAAAGAGGACCAAACTCATGTGTGCTTCATGTGGTAAGCTCGTAGGTTATGTTTATGATGATGGCCCTCCAGCTACAAACAGCATTGGTCAATTTGGCATGGGTCCCAGCCAGGCTGTGCCTAGGTATCCACGGTATAGATTGAAGATCGAAGCTCTCAAGCAAGAATAATGAATAGTATATTCATTATTTCTTGTGTATGCCCGAGACCTTCCAGATAATTTATTATGTTGGCAGAATCTCTGATAGAATTCACGGATTGAGTTTCCTAATATTAGACTCTTACGGATTGAGTTTCCTATTATTAGACTCTTAGTTTATCCAACTTTCTGTATAATATTTTTGCCATGTATGGAATCTGAAATATTTATTATAGTTTTTCTGTATGGAAATTGAATTATTTGTATCAGTTGAGGTCATTTTGCAGAGCAAAATTAAAACAGTTAATACTTTATAGTCTTTTGAAAAACACATTGTACAAAACTCAAAGTGGCCATAAAAATAGATAAATTGCTTAGGATGAATTACAGTCTATTGACATCAACATTTATTTACAGAACTTTAAGAAATAGGATTTTCATAATAATTAATATTTTTAAATAATGTTGTTTTTAGTATAAAATAGTTTGCAAATAAGATTTGCAAGCTCACTTTAGTTTTTAGGAATTTATGGCTTTAAAATATGAATGGTGTTACAATTATTTTGAAAAACAGAACTAATTTCTGTGTAGTCTTTGCTTTTAAAAAAAATGTTTTTAATCTTCTACCAGGTTAGAATTGCAAACCTTACAATTTTTTTCTTCTCTGTGTAGTCTATGCACTTGAAAAGAAAATGTTTTTAATCTTCAATCTTGCTAAAACTGCAAACTTTACAAGTTCTTTCTTCTCGGGGTGTTTTAGATTTTATCAAAATCACATTTTCACGAAAAGTTCTGAACTTATACTTTGATCAACCAATACACTGGTGCTCTGCTGGATAGTCTGAATTTATCGATAGAATATATTGGACAATTTGAATTTATTAGTCTCTGTTAAGTAGTTTGAATTAAATCTATTGATAATCTTTGTGTAATAGACAACAATATTCTTTTGGTTCTCTCTGTTAATTTTTCATACTCTAGGTGATTGCTGTCCTATGGTGCTCTGCTGGATAGTCTGAATTTATCGATAGAATATATTGGACAATTTGAATTTATTAGTCTCTGTTAAGTAGTTTGAATTAAATCTATTGATAATCTTTGTGTAATAGACAACAATTTTCTTTTGGTTCTCTCTGTTAATTTTTCATACTCTAGGTGATTGCTGTCCTATGCCTCTTTATTAATAAATCAGATTTTGAATTTACACAATAACAGAAATAAAATCTGACCATGCATCAATCACACTGATAGCTGGAAAATACAAACAGCAGAAACAAGTACATAAGAAATCTATCCTTCAAAATCAGTTTATCATTAATACTTCAAAACTTACAAGGACACCTCAAAATGAGGTTTTTCTGCCTGTTGAAAGAGACAAACAGCGAACCAGATGTGAGAATATGCTGCCCCGAACTAGTCTGTAATGTTGTACGGCCTTTTTGTATGACTGCATGGATCTGTAAGTACAACTGTACGGAATGCTGCTATAGGCTGATTTATTTGACCTGCAGACCTTGCAAATCGGTCTTTTCCTAGCTGCCCTGTTTTCCCCTCTTTCTTTGCCTTTGGACAAAACTGTCTTCATGAAGAACGAATGTGTCTTTACCTTCTACTTTGACTTACCTTTATAATTTAGCTACAACGCTAATCTACTAAAACCCCTAGTCTCTCATTGGCATGGATAGTTGATAGTTGAGATTTGTCGAAATCACTAATATACTAAAAATGCACTTTATTAGACTCAACATCAAAATATAAGGCTTTCACTTTAATAATGTGAATTACAAAATAGATTTGACTTGGACAACTTCACGCATGTTTGACACAAACCTATGTGAAAGTTCCTGTCCGAGCAACAAAACATCAACACTCCCTCTTAGTGAGAAAGGAAATCTGAACCAATCCAAGTTTGTCTTTAAATCACTCTCACCACAATCATATGCGGATGAGGCCAAGGTAGCAAGTCAATGGTGGCATGTGGTAATGGCAGTGGAAGCAGATTCAAACCTATCAATTCTCAAGTGAGAGGGGAATATGTCAATGCTTTGGAATACATCTCTTCTCATATGTGCAATAATTTTGGTATGTCTTCTCACTGTTTTCTTTTATTATATCAATCAATAGAGAAGGGCTTCATGAAGACTGATATGATTTGACACCTTCTAATGGACTTTGATTTGGTAAGCATTAGATTTTTTATGATGTCATAGGAGTAGTAATCCTAGAATGCTAAATATTGCATAAATGACATTGAGATATTTGCAATTTCGGAAGATGAAATAGTGAGGAAGGAAGATATAGGCTACAACTCAAGCCAAGGTAGGAAATGTGTTGGTAGTGGTAGTGGATTGCATTGATCTACCATTAACATACATGTCTAATTTTGTACGATCACTTTATGGGAAACCATACTTTGAATCCACCATGGGTGGATTTGGATTTGGATTGCAACTGTCCCTATAGCTCATAGTTTCTCTTGGTAGCTTTCTTGCATATGTTTTCTAGCTAGAACTAAAAAAAAAATCTATTGTTAAGTATTTGTTCTTGTTTGTATTTTAAATTGGAATGTTTCTTAATGTATTTAAATCTTGAGTTTCTCATGCTTATTGTGCATGCATCCCATATATGTGTTCTTTTAACTTGAGATGAAATCCACCCACTTCAGATCATTATAACTTGTGATTCATTTGGATTTTTTATGTCACCTCTTTAATTTTTTTAGTATTTTGAAGCAAAATCTTTCTATCATTTGCTTGACCTCTTGATCCAAAAAATAGATTTACTGTTTCGTGTTGATTGAAAATTTGTTTTTTCCATTTTGGAATGTCTAGTAAAGATGAAAACTAGGATTCACCTTTGTTTTCCCCTACTTGAGCTTAAAATTTGAAGGTGCATTTCCTTCTGGAATTAGGAATATGAAAAAAAATGTTAAAGCTCTTAATTTCCAATGACCTTTTTTTCCAGTGTCTTACCTTCTAAGACAGGGTCGGCTCCTAATCTCTATGTAATTAAGGACAACAATAATTAATGGATAGGTCCTTTGATACTAAATTTGGGTTTGGCTTTACTGAACGAATTGTCTAAGTTTTACCTCTCCATGAATTAGGTCTTTGGAGGTGTTCTACTAGTATACTATCATGGAATCGATAGACTTCAATACGTCAAGACTCAAGTAACATATTCTTTAGCTCTATTCCTAGAGAGGTAGGGAAGTCACTAGTTCTAAGATATCTACATTTAAACCCAATACTTGATATATATTTAATGTGTCATCTAGACTCAATACTATCATTCATATTATCAATAGAAGAAGAAGAAGAAAACGAGTCGAAAACCATTCGAGTTGTTGTTGTATCAAGAAAGCATACTAATTCAAGAACACTAGAGTACATGAGTATAGAATTAGAGCCAATGTTCCATCATTAACTTTAGAGGGAAAAATAGTATATGAAATATTGAGTACTACATATTGATTCAATGCTTCCAAAGAACATACCAATGCCTAAACATATACTACTACTACTACTACTAATAATAATAATACAATGGAGCAAATGATTAAAACTAATGCAATACACCCTTGCGTTAACATTTACCAAAATAATAATTTAATCCTTTGGGTGAAACTTAGTCCATGGGTTAATTTTTTATTTTCATTTTTCCAATTTTTTTTTCCGTTAATTTCCGTTTTTTTTAAAAAGTTATTCAGCCAAAGTCCACGGGATAAAAATATTTTACTCTAAAAGTCACAAAAACTGCTAGAAACTATATAAAACCTTTAAAATTTGAAATATTTTGCAAAAATGTCATCCAACATTTTATGGTTGGAAATCTAAGAATTAGTAAGTTTCACCAAGGTTTCTACAAAGCATAATGACAAAGTAGTTGCATCAAAAGACCCTTTCTACAACTTACTATGAGATGTATATTCACTTTCATGCTCAAGACGGACACTTGGCATTTAAAAAAGTATTAATAACCAAAAAAAAATCGATGTCCAAAAATTAATTAATTGAAAGTAAAAAAATTTATGATTAAACATTTATGTGGTGTGCTAGATGTATAATTCTTTTGGAGTTGACAAGTCACATTTAAAAAAATATTAATAACAAAAAATATTATTTCATTGTTTACATATATCATGACAATGCACTATAATTTGCTATAAAGATTTAAATACATTGAAAAATAATTTGATTCATTAAATTTTAAAGACACCTTGGGTTGATTTGAGTGATAATACACTTCCAAACAAATAAGTTGAATTGAGTATAGGTTAAAGGTGAGAGTGAATTACATTACATATTGAGATAAATAACCTTAACTAAAATGGAAATAGAAATATGAAAAACAACTTACATATTGTAAAAAAAATAAGATAATAAAATGAATGTGATTAGATTAGGTATATAATATAGGAAGAAATACCCATAAATATAACAAAAACAAGAAATAGAGCTGCATTGCAGTGTTTACCTAAGTTGAAAGAGAATTTAATAAGGAAATAAATGTATCCATTAAAAGTTGTATGTCAATGATATAATATATTGAAAATAGTTTTTTCAATATGATTTATTTTTATAAAGCACATTGTAAAAATGACCAAAAATTTGTATTGATATCTTTACATATGATGCAAAAGTAAAAAATAATCTGTGAGAGGAGATAAACATAACTAATTTCAACATATGTTGGAAAATAATTATAAAAAAAGAAACAAGTTTATGTATGTTGACTAAATATAGGAAAGTAAAAAAGAAATCATAAAAATATAAAAAATTACACAAATTGTCATATTAATAAGTGTCTTTATAAAAACATTTAAATTAAAAAATATATAATCAATCACATTAAAATCAAAACATAGGATGAAAATTGATTACATAGGATGAAAAGTGATTACAATGTTTTAAACGTAAGTCAAAATGGCAAAATGGCATGTCACATTATGAAATGTTTTTTTTTAATATATATATGTTTGTGTTTTGAAATAAAGCTATGAATTCATCAAAAAATAAAGTAAATAAAAGTTTAAAATTATGAAATTTATTTTTAAATTTAAAAAAAATTATTTTACTTAATTATTTTTTGAAAATATTGGAAAATTTTATAATATGAAATTGAATTTATGTAAATTCAAAGCATTTTAACTTGCAAATGAAAAGTATAGTACTTTGGTAAGGACTAACAAATGTAAAATGAATCCCAATGACATATGTTACCAAAGGAAAGGAAATTAATATAATGAGAAATAAAATCAACTTTGGTTTTTATAAATAGTTGCATGTGATCACAACCAACCCAAAGTCATACTAACTATGGATATATCCTTCCCCAAGATGGATCTAATCCATCAAAGTACAAACCTTTCTATAGGCTTTCGCACTAGAAAAATGTTTGCACACTAGTTGCATCTAGGTCTTTCAATATAGAATTGACAAAATTTTAAAACATCTAAGACCTAGATGCATCTAGCAAAAGAGTAAGTAACTATGTTTTTTTTTTTTTTCAGAAGAAAAAAGCTAATCCCTGATATTCATATAGAATCAAAGGAAATTGTTACATAACAGTCATGCATGGAGTTCTGTCAAAAGACTGGGCCATCTCCAAAAACAATAGCTCAAAAAACAAACAGTCAAAGTTTCCGTGCCACTCTCTTCCAACAATTTTTAGGGCTCCTATCTAGACTACTCTTGCAATAGGTGGCTTCATCAATTCATAGAGAGCACAAGATGAGTCCAAATAACTTATCCAAAAGGCACTCGAGATCATACTAAATCCCAATAAACATGTAATAACAATAATAACATGTGCCCAAATGAAAAAATGGAGATAGAGCTCCGACACTAAATCTCTTAAAAGAGTTGATATTCTCCACCCCCAATTATGTCCTCTTCATATGTTTCAATGAAGGAAAAGAGGCCAGTGGCCATTAAGAGAGCCTCCTTGGATGAGCCATCTGCTCTCATGATGTGCTCTCTATAGACATGTTGAATGTCTAGCCCTTGGAAAGAGTCCTTCAACCTTGTAATACTTTCACACCAGTGGCCCAGATCCAGAGAAGAGAAGGTAGCCTTGTTGTTTGCCCAGTTAATGACAACAGAGGAGTCTCCATAAATGTGTAGAAAGGGGAGTCCAATGACCTTAGCAAAGTAGAGAAGGGTCCAGAGACCTAGAAGCTCCGCTCTAGTGTTTGTGTTGTGTCCACAGCCCAATTTGAGACCAAAAAAAGTGAACATTACTAATTGCAAGATAGATGCCAGCACCTCCCACCATGCCTGCAGCAACTCCATAAAAAAAACCCATAAGGAAAAACAAGTATTGGTTCTGGTCCAACCACCCGTCCTTTCTTTATTTTTTCAGATGTTGGATAGGTATGCATAAGATATACAACATGATTACAAGTGTTTGAGGGTGCAACACACATATTCTCAAAGATATTGTGGTTGCGTGATGTCCAGATACACCAGATAACAAAAATGCGAAGATACCAATACACCTACTCCTGCAAGAACCAGTCCTCTAAAAATTCGAGGGAAGTAACTATATATGTGTGTTAGTTTCAATTTTGAATTGAAAAAAGCTAAAAGACATAAATATATTTAGCAAGAGTGAAAATCTTTTTCTTTATAAACCACAATTGTTATTTTTAAGTAGGTGTCTAGTTTTTCTTAAATAATAGTGATTACTATATCACTTTCAGTTTATTAAATTATGATAAAATTTATATCTAAAAAAAAACTATTTTTAACAAACTTACTCATTTCTATTTCTTTATATGTAAATCTCTCCACACAATCTCAATTCTTTTCCATCCATAAAAAGAAAATCATACATACATGAATAACAATAACATTATCAGTATGCTCAAGTTTTGCAGAATTAAATGTCGCAGTTGCCACAACCAAACTTACCATGAATTGAAACTCACCCGTTACTTCTCAAGATGGAGTGAAGTTTGATGACTCGTGGAAAAATCTATACCCAGCTCGAAATTCTAACTCCAGAAGCGATTTATCTTTTTTTTTCCCAAGAAGTCAAAGAAAGATGACAATGGATTTGATCAGCAAGAGCTCAGTTTTGACCATATGGCTCCATTGACAATAGCCAGGACACTAACAGCTGGTAAGATGAGAAAAATCTATCCAGCATGAAATTCTAATTCCAGAAGCGACTTGTCTTCCCCTGAAGAAGCCCATGAAATTGATCCCAAACAGCTCAATTTTAACAAACACGGGTTCGTAGGCGTTGACTTTGAATATCTAGAAGCATATGAAAGACCCCATATAATCAGATCTCACTCCATCCCATACCTCAATTTCATTAACACTTTCAGCGACTATGGCTTCAATCTCCTACAGGTATGTTCTCTCTGCTCCCAATTCATAGATTGATTTTTCATATTTTTTTTTCTATCAATATGTGTGAGAATCCTATGTCGTAGGTCTGGTTTAGAAATTCTCAACTGATTGGTATGAATTCAATGAATTCTTCATACACCCAAATTACTAAAACTCCGCCCCAAAACTTGTGCCTGTCCAGCTGTGCAGAAATATATCCAAGATCCCATGATGGCTATGAATTTAATGAATTCCGATCAAATAATTCATAAACCCAAATTGCTAAAACAGCTCCGCACAACTTGTGTCTGTCCAACAGTTGTGCAGAGTGTGAGTTTAATGAATTCTGATCAAACAATTCATACACCCAAATTACAAAATCTCCGCCCCAAAACTTGTGTCTATTCACAATTGCGCAGAGAGAAATGTCTAAAATCCCATTATTGGTGTGAATTTAATGAATTCTTATCAAATAATTCATATGCCCTAATAACTAAACTTGTGTCTGTCCAACAGTTGTGCAGAGTGTGGTGTACCTTTGAATCTCAGCAGCAGCTATCTGTACCCTGCAGATTTGTACTTTGAAGCTGGCAACAAGGGCACCCTCTCATTCTCGGCCATTGATGACACCAAGTTCAGATTTGAAAAGGAAGACAAGATCAAGCCTTTCTTTGAAACCTTGAACCATTGGGGAATTCAGAGAAAGAGGACCAAACTCATGTGTGCTTCATGTGGTAAGCTCGTAGGTTATGTTTATGATGATGGCCCTCCAGCTACAAACAGCATTGGTCAATTTGGCATGGGTCCCAGCCAGGCTGTGCCTAGGTATCCACGGTATAGATTGAAGATCGAAGCTCTCAAGCAAGAATAATGAATAGTATATTCATTATTTCTTGTGTATGCCCGAGACCTTCCAGATAATTTATCATGTTGGCAGAATCTCTGATAGAATTCACGGACTGAGTTTCCTATTATTAGACTCTTACTGATTGAGCTTCCTATTATTAGACTCTTAGTTTATCCAACTTTCTGTATAATATTTTTGCCATGTATGGAATCTGAAATATTTATTATAGTTTTTCTGTATGGAAATTGAATTATTTGTATCAGTTGAGGTCATTTTGCAGAGCAATATTAAAACAGTTAATCCTTTATAGTCTTTTGAAAAACACATTGTACAAAACTCAAAGTGGCCATAAAAATAGATAAATAGATATAAGATATAATTATTGCTTATGATGATAAAATTACAGTCTACTGACATCAACATTTATTTACAGAACTTTAAGAAATAGGATTTTCATAATAATTAATATTTTTTAATAATGTTGTTTTTAATATAAAATAGTTTGCAAATAAGATTTCCAAGCTCATTTTAGGTTTCAGGAATTTATGGCTTTAAAATATGAATGGTGTTACAATTATTTTGAAAAACATAACTAATTTCTGTGTACTCTTTGCTTTAAAAAAAAATGTTTTTAATCTTCTACCAGGTTAGAATTGCAAACCTTACAAATTTTTTCTTCTCTGTGTAGTCTATGCACTTAAAAAGAAAATGTTTTTAATCTTCAATCTTGCTAAAACTGCAGACTTTACAAGTTCTTTCTTCTCGGGGTGTTTTAGATTTTATCAAAATCACATTTTCACGAAAAGTTCTGAACTTATACTTTGATCAACCAATACACTGGTGCTCTGCTGGTAGTGTGAATTTATCGATAGAATATATTGGACAATTTGAATTTATTAGTCTCTGTTAAGTAGTTTGAATTAAATCTATTGATAATCTTTGTGTAATAGACAACAATTTTCTTTTGGTTCTCTCTGTTAATTTTTCATACTCTAGGTGATTGCTGTCCTATGCCTCTTTATTAATAAATCAGATTTTGAATTTACACAATAACAGAAATAAAATCTGACCATGCATCAATCACACTGATAGCTGGAAAATACAAACAGCAGAAACAAGTACATAAGAAATCTATCCTTCAAAATCAATTTATCATTAATACTTCAAAACTTACAAGGACACCTCAAAATGAGGTTTTTCTGCCTGTTGAAAGAGACAAACAGCGAACCAGATCTGAGAATATGCTGCCCCGAACTAGTCCGTAATGTTGTACGGCCTTTTTGTATGACTGCATGGATCTGTAAGTACAACTGTACGGAATGCTGCTATAGGCTGATTTATTTGACCTGCAGACCTTGGAATGCTGCTATAGGCTGATTTATTTGACCTGCAGACCTTGCAAATCGGTCTTTTCCTAGCTGCCCTGTTTTCCCCTCTTTCTTTGCCTTTGGACAAAACTGTCTTCATGAAGAACGAATGTGTCTTTACCTTCTACTTTGACTTACCTTTATAATTTAGCTACAACGCTAATCTACTAAAACCCTAGTCTCTCATTGGCATGGATAGTTGAGATTTGTCGAAATCACTAATATACTAAAAATGCACTTTATTAGACTCAACATCAAAATATAAGGCTTTCACTTTAATAATGTGAATTACAAAATAGATTTGACTTGGACAACTTCATGCATGTTTGACACAAACCTATGTGAAAGTTCCTGTCCGAGCAACAAAACATCAACACTCCCTCTTAGTGAGAAAGGAAATCTGAACCAATCCAAGTTTGTCTTTAAATGCTTCAAACTTAACTTTTGCTAAGGGCTTGGTCATAATATTTGCAACTTGTTGATCCATGGGTACATACTAGAGCTTCACTACTCCCTTTTGAATCCTATCTCGAATAAAGTGATATATGATCTCAATGTGCTTGGATCTGTCATGAAAAATTGGGTTCTCAAAGAGTTTGATACAACTATCATTATCATAGTAAATCATTATGGGATCCAACTTTTAATCAAATAGACATGCTAGCAACTTGCGAAGCCATATGGACTCACAACTAGTTGTACTCGTTGCCATATACGCTACCTCAGCTGAGCTAAGTTCCACGAAAGTCTGCTTCCAACTAAACTAGGATATCATTGTCGATCCCAAGCCAAAGCAACACCCTGAGGTGCTCTTCTTGTTTGATGCACTACTTGCCCGATATTACTCTGTATACCCATGCAACTTCACCTCACCATCTCCAAGATATTTCAGTCCATACTCCATTGTGCCCCTCAAGAATCTGAGCACATGTTTTGCTACCACCCAATATTGTTGCCTCAGCTCCACCATGAACTGGCTCAAGGTGCTCACTACAAAACATATATTTGGCCTAGTGTTGACCAAATATATCAAAGAAACTTTCAGCCGCCTATACAACATGGGATCCACTATATATGAAGCTAGAGTAATAATCTTCTTCATATCAGTGATCATAGGCATGCAACATGGCCATGGGACTAAAGTCTTCCATTCAGAATATCTCTAGGCTCTCAACTGCATGCATATGCTACTCAAGGGAAATCTCCCCTGGTCTCTACCAAACCTCCAACTCCAAGAAGTAATGCATCAAGCCAATGCCCTTCATCTCACACTCAACTGCCATATTTACCTTGCACCCTACAATGAGCTTCTCTAACCTATTAAAAACAAGTCATCTACATACAAAAGCAAAATGAGCAAATCAACCTCAACAAATATGAAATATTAGTTGGGATTTGCTTCACTTTTGGTGAAGTCCATGCTCTGTAAGTATCCATTGATCCTAGAATACCATGTTCTCGGTTCCTGCTTGAGTCCATAAAGGGCCTTTTTCAGCTTGCACACATGGAACTTCTTCCCATTGACCTCAAATCCCTAAGGCTGCTCAATGTACACTTCTTCCTCAATTATCCCATTGAGGAAAATTGCCTTCACATCCATCTGATGTATCCTCGCTCCCATGTTGGAGACTAAAGATATCAATACTCTAATGGAAGTGAACCTAGGAGAAAATGTCTCCTCGTAATCCACTCCCTCTTTATGGGAGAATCCTCTCACCACGAACCTCGCCTTGTACTTCTTTATGTTGCCATCTGTTGAATGCTTGATCTTGTAGAGCCATCTAGAAGTAACCACTAACTTCCCCTCCGGTGTAGGCACAATGTCCTAAACATCATTCTTCATGATGGAGGTGCACTCCTCTGCCATGGAATCCCTCCAAACCTATTGGTCACCTCCTGAAAACTGGAGGGCTCGAAATATATGATGTTGCTCATCAATGCCATGTAGTTCGGAAAATTCATCGGAGGTGTTCTCTCCCTGAATGAGCTCCTAGAAGCCTCAACATGCTCTTGAGCATCCCTCAATGTCTTTGTTAACCATCGAGGTGTCCACACAGAACTGGTAGGAGCCGATTGCTCCTCCTCTACATCTGAAGATTGTTGCCCTGAATTGGAAGTAGCTAGTGACCTTAGCTCAACCTTCGAAGCTTCTTGCTCTTCATTCTATATCACTAGTAATGGCTCATGAGACTTCCTAGATGCAAAGTCTTCCTCAAACTTTACATCCATACTTACAATTGTCTTCCTCTCTCCTAGAATATAGATCTTGTAAGATTTTGAATTCTCACTGTAGCCAACAAATAATCCTTCTTGCTAGAGGGATACAGCTTGGTCCTCTTCTCCACTGGTATATGGATGTAAACTGGACAACCAATGATGCAGAAGTGACTCACATTTGGATTCACACCAATAAATGCCTCCTCTGGCATCTTGTCCCCCAAAGCCTTGTGACGACACATGTTCTGGATGTAAGTTGTTGGATTACATGTTAATGACCATAGAAACATCGACAAATCATGGTCATGTATCATGGCCTTAGTAGCCCCTATGATGGATTGGTTCTTCTACTTTGCAACCCCGTTCTATTGTGGGTTGTACAAAACAATGAACTCCCTCTTGATTCTGCATCCTTGCAGAAATCCTTGACATCATTGGAGGTATACTCTTCCCCATTGTCTAATCTCAAAACCTTGATCTTGTCCCTAGTCTTGTTCTCCACAAGAGTGTTGAACTCTTGAAACTTGTTGAAGACTTCATCCTTGGTCTTCAAAAAGTAGATCCATGTTTTACGAGAGAAGTTATCAATGAAGGAAACATAATATAGGCTTCCTGTGATTGATGCTACTGACATTGGTCCACACACATCCAGATGCACTAGATCTAGGATCCCCTTAGGGAAAATAACCTTAGCATGCTTTCCAAGCATGCATCCTCTGTACACACCCTACTACTCAATGATAAACTCTAGAAGACCTGTGACAATCCCCCTTAGAATAGGCAATGCTAGATGATGCAAGTGCCCCATCCTATTGTGCCATTACTCGCACAAGTTCTCTATGCTATGAACTAGGGCTCGAACAAGTTCACGTCATACCTGTACAAATAGTCTTCTCTAACCCCACCCACCTGAATTGATCCTGGGCTAGACTCCTTCGATCTAATGAGGACTTGCTTGTTCTTGAATTCTATTGCAAAGCCCTTATCTTCCATGATCAACACTGAAAGCAGAATCTTCCTGAGACCTAGAACAAAATCAATATCTAAAGAGTTACTTGACTGGAGTTAGAAAGGAAGGTACCAACTCATGCTACTAGGTAATTGACATCATCACCAAGCTCGACCTAAAATCTAGAGTTGTGCTCTTTTGGACTTGAAAATAACTCTCCAACTGATTCCACATGCCTCAATGCTCTATTGTCCACATATGATGCATTCTTCACAACTACGTTGGAAGAGAGCCAAGATACCATCAAGAAATCCTTGTCAAACTTGGAGGCAAACTCATTCATTTGAGTTTCACTTGAGGATGCTACCTGGCGATGTTGCTTCCCTTCACCTTTCTTCTTCTCTAAACATTGTGATGCATAATGGTCGTTCTTATGACATATAAAGCATTTGATTTTAGTCAAGTCCTTCTTCCTTGAATATGAGCCTAACTCCTCACTCTTTTCCTTACCCTTGTTGCGTCCTTTTCCTTTTCCCTTCTTTACCTAACCACTGAGGACGGTGTCACTGTCACCTCCCCGTCTGCTGGCCTTTGACTCCATCTGAGTCTCCTACTGGATACAATCATGCCACAGTCTTTCCCATGAGGCAAGGTTCTCTTGAGCACAAATACCCTGGACAAATGTTTCCATTGAGGTGGGAAACCATTTAGTGCTTTGTTTATCAACTCTTTGTCTTCAACCTTCTCCCCAACTACAACAAGTTGGTCATATATTTGTGTGACCTTCATTAGGTAATTGGTGACAATGTTTGATCTAATCATCTCAACAGATCTGAGCTTGTTATGCAATATCATCTTCTGGTTAACGTTCTCACTCCGGTAAAGGCTAATCAAGGCATCGTACATGTCCTTTGTTGTCTTCTTCTTAGATACAGATGGATCAAATGATCATTTATTACACCCATCATCATCCATTTGAATTTCACTTATTTCTTCTTGTGAGCTGCCAAAAGATGTGGATCTGTTGGTGAAGCTACCACGTCCTTTACAATATCCCATAGATTATTCTCCTAATAGAAGGGTTACCCCGACTTTCCATTTTAGAAAATTCGAGGCACCATCCAATCTATCCTCGAACATGAGGCTAGCTAATGCCATCTCTGAGATTTAAAGTACAAACTCCCAAATCAAAAAATAATAAAACCCTTGTTCCTGGTCCTTTACTGCCCACAACTAATCTACCCCAAAGTAAACCCCTAAGAGTCTCAATCAGAGATCTTCTCTAATACCATGTTAATTTTCCATACCCTAGGTGATTGTTGTCCTATGCCTCTTTATTCAATAAATCAGATCTTGAATTTACTCAGTAATAGAAATAAAATTTGAGCATGCATCAATCACACTGATAACTGGAATATACAAACAACAAAAACAAATACACAAAAATTCTATCCTTTGGAAACAAGTACATAGGAAATTTGTCCTTCAAAATCAGTTTATCATTAATGCTTCAAAACTTACAAGGACACCTCAATATGATGTTTCAATGCCTACCGAAAGAGAAGAACAACAAACCAGTTTTGAGAATTTGTTGCCCTAAACTAGTCCGTACGGTTGTATAGCGCGTACGATGAAACATATATGTTCATACATTGTGCACAATGCAATTGTAGGCTCATTTCTTCGCCTTGCGGACCTTGCAAATCAATCTTTTTCCAACTGCTCTATGTGTCCTTTTTACTCGGCCTCTTTCTTCGCTTTCGAACAAAACCATCTTTGTGAAGAATGAATGTCTTTACTCTCTACTTTAATGTACCCTTATACTTTAGCTGCAACTCTAATCTTTGGGTAAAATGGAAGATTGAGATTAGTCTAAATCACTAATGCATTAAAAATACACTTTATTAGACTCAAAAACAAAATATAAGACTTTCGCTTAAATAAAATGAATTACCAAATAGATTTAACTGGGCACCAAACATATGCGAATGTTGGATACTAAGAAAAAAAATGAAATTGAAATTCTATTAGCATCAGTGCTTTAAAAATTGACCAATTTCGAGTCCGAGTTGGTCGAGTTGGTCGAGTTGATCCTCGACCGAGCTGACTCGGCCTGCATCTCGGCTCAAGTGGCCGACTTGATACTGAGTTGACCGAGTTGGGGTCCGAGTCGACCGAGTTAGGGTCCGAGTTGGTCGAGTCGGTCGAGTTGCAACCTAAGTTAGCGGTGGCAGACACCCACACGCATGCAGTCTCCAAAAAAACATCTTTATTTTTTATTTTTACGATTTTTCTTATTCTTACCCTAACCCGAGGCCATAAGATGACCCTCTGCCCCTCTATTTGCCTCACACTTATGTTGTAAGATGTTTGTGAGCATTTGCCATTATTGTTGTTTGGATTCATAAAGGCTTGGACGAGCGTCCAACAGTGAAGAACAATCAATAGGATTGGAGGAGTTGGACTGTTGGAGACCGGTTTTCTGTTACCTAGATGTATGTTCGTTGCCAGCTAGCCACTGTTTCTTTTTTTTTCTCATTAAATTGACAAATATCAGTCATGTTTTCTATTGTTTACTGCCAAAATAATAAGAGTTTTTATTTTTTCTTTGCATGTTTAGATTTGCTTTGGATTTGCTTTGCATTTAGTTTTTAGATTGGCCCCAAAAGGAAAAGATCAAGCATGGATCCATGCTGATGTCATTGAAGGAGAATTGTATTGCAAGTATTGCAAAAAATGGATTAAAGAAGGGGACATTAATAGACTTAAACAGTAGTTGGTTGCTATTAGAGGAAATATTGCCCCATGAAAAGATGATTTAGAGTTGATTGGAGATATTAGGTTGGAGTTGCAACAACAATTTGATAAATTTGAAGAGGAGAAGGCTAAACAAAAAGAGATGTATGATCATTGACATATGATGTAGTGGCATCGTAGCATGTTGTTTTTTGGACTCTACAGGCCATTTAAGCCTCATTGATTATATTTTTTGTTCTAGATATGTATTGCACAGTACACTCGGTACCATTTTGATATATTCACCCTTATATGGTATATACCATATACATGAGTAGACATTGGATATTTTGTCTTTAATGCTTTGCAAACATGGATTAAAATCTTTAAAATATTGTTTTTCTTTAAAATTTAATATTTAATATTTATTTTTAAGTAATCCAAGTCATTAAATTCAAATCGACTCATTACCAATTCTAAATCCAAGTCCTAGTTGACCCTTAACCGATTCCGAATCCGAATCGAAGTCCGAGTTTTAAAACATTGATTAGCATATGGTTTCAATAATTATCTACCTACAATAGCAATAATTTCAATCCAATCAATCTTCTACACACAGCAAACACATTTATAATCCAATGATCATATCTATACACTACACATCAGCCAAGGATCATATCTAAATTTCTTGAGGAAATTTCTCCACAAAAAATACATTTAATTATGTTCACTTGTGAATAGAAAATGAAATGAAAGTGAATGAAAAATAGAAAAACATGAATTGAAGATGGAAATACGGAGATTATCATCCTGACTCAGAGGAACATAGGCTAAAGATAGAAAATTATTATCTACAAACCAACGGCAAATAATATCGTGCCCTGCAAGTGCGGCATCTACGGTAGGAATTGTGGAGAGATTATCTCACAGGGAGGTTGGTTTGCCTTCGATTCCGTTCTCAGGTGGCATCATTTGCATCCTGTTTGAGGCAGCGAGCATTCTCATCCTGGATGAACCCCCCCATGGCAAACAAACTGGGATCAAAATATACTTAATTGCAGGTCTCTCCGAACTAAACTATACAAACTGTTGTACCGGCATTACCCCTTTAGAGGTTCGCTGCCATAGTAAAGAAGTTCCTCTTTCTGATCTTCAATTCCTTGTTTGTTGCAATAAATTATGGATTCAAGCACTGCCACTGGTCCAAAACAATGGCCGATAGCAGAACTCGTTCCCAATCCCCAAATAATGAATGGAACGAGTCCGAGTGGAGCTGAACGAAATTGCTCTGCGCAATATATTGGCGAAAGAAAGTGACACTGAGCGTTTGATGAAATAGGTTTTATGATTTCACCCTCTATAGATGGTCATTGTGGAATTGTAGAATTTGTTAGGTTCAAACACAACTAATTTGAATGGATCTTCTATTGGTTTGTCATAAAATCTAAACATTTTAATACATTTTGGTATTTTTTTTAATAATGGTGGTTTTTTTGAATGGATCTTCTATTGGTTTGTCATAAAATCTAAACATTTTAATACATTTTGGTTTTTTTCAATAATATTTTATCTCAGAACTAGGGTTTCATGCATCTAATTAACATATAATTAGTGAATGAAAGTATATATAATATTCTAGATTCATTTTAAACCCAGATTTATTGGGATTCAATTTTTTGAGGTGTATATTTTTTTACCATTTAGATCTTTTTTGGTACTTGATAGACCTGGGTTTAAAATGGATCTATGCTAGTCTTTTTTGCACCCAGAGACGCTAGGTGCTCTCGAACCCAGTATTTTTTTGCACCCAGAGAAGCGAGGTGCTCTCTAGCCCAGTATGGGGGAGATTTTGTCAGGTTGTTATGCTAGCGTACATAAAGAAAAAAAAATATAAATTACTTATCGACTTAAAATAAAATATAAAAAAAATAAACTAGCATAAAGTACCAAGAGGGATCCAAATGGTATAAAAATGTACACCTCAAGAAATTGGATCTCTCTCGGTGCTTGATAGATCCAGATCTGGGTTTAAAATGGTTCTATGCTAGTTTTATTTAAGCCGATATGTAATTACACTGAGATAAGTAAGGTGCTCTGTCGACAGAAATAAAAAATATAAATTACATATAGACTTAAATAAAATATATAAAAAAATTTCATTTTTTTATTTTTTAATATTTTATTTGTGACTAAAGTGACATGATCTTCCCCATACTGGGTTGGAGAGCACCTCACTTTGCACCTAGTTTCTCTCTGTGCAATTACATATTGGCTTAAATAAATAAATAAACTAACTAGCATAGATCCATTTTAAGCCCACATCTATCAAGTACCAAGATGGATCTAAATGGTAAAAAGATGTACACCTCAAGAAATTGGATCCCTTTCGATGNAATTTATCTCATAACCACTTAAACTGAAAAAGTATATATATATATATATATAATTTTACTTTTTCCAGGAGAAAAATAGCATTTCCTTGATATTCATATGAATTAAATGAAACCTTTGTTCACCAACAAAATATTACATCTCAATAAAGTAAACAGCTTCTTCAAAACATCCATCCACAACTTGGATTCAGTTCTTCCAAAACACACATAGGGGATCAGCAAGAGGAGCATCAACATAATGTACCAATTGGTTTGCAGTACCATCATTCTCCTAATATGTGAGGAGAGCAGAGATATAAGAACTTCCAGTTTCCCTCCCGGATCATCCCATCAACAACATTCAACCTCAGACAGATCAATAAATCTAAGGCGGCACTCAGCTGGCAAGTAAAATCATAATAGCACTTGTCAATTCAATCATCAGAGATGATATTTTGAAAAATACAGTCACATAAAAGTGAAAGAATCAAGCTCAAAAGAGATGTGCTGAGCCATGCCATATGCATGCTCCCTCAATATATTCCATGTAATCTAGTAGCCCAGCTGAAATATGGAGTGCCTCCTTAGAGAGATGATCTGCCTGAACGTTGAATTCTCTGAATACATGAGCTGATTTGAGATGGATAAAGTAAGATCAGTGATTCGGTATCTCCATACACCAACCTGCCAATTCAAGAGTCTCCAAGGAAGCCAATCCATTGAACCAATTGATAATAGCTGAAGAGTCCCCTCTGATATGCAAATATGGGATCCCAATGTGCTTTGAAAAGTAGAGAAGTACGCAGAGAGCAAGAAGTTTTGACCGATTGTTTGTGTTCTGGACACATCCAAGTTTAAGGAAGAAGTAATGGTCCTTATTTAACATAAGGTGTACTCCTACACCACCCTTACTTAAGGCTGAGGCTCCATAAAAAAAACCAATAGGAAAGTCATATACCAGAGATAAACCAAATAAATTTATGGGAGACTTTGTGTGCACTTTCACTTTATGTTTAGATCGTTGTTCTTTAATAATGTGGATAGTGAGATTTGATGATGGACAGAGGTCCTCGAATATTACTCTATTTCTCAGAATCCAAATTTGCCAAGTCATAAGAAGGGGAAGATACTTTGTCTCTCTTTCAGTCCTGATCCATTTTATAACATTGAGGAGATATGTTGGTTCATTCCAGTTGATGGCACGATGTAGTATCAAACTGAGACCGAAGATGATATCCCTAGTAAATCTACAATCAACAAAAACATGGTTGACTATTTCTGCATCACACCTACATAAACAACATCGGTTCGGGCCTGTCCAACCCTTTTTGAGCAAATTGTCCTAGGTATTAATCCTGTTGTGCATGCATAGCCAAACAAAGCATATAAATTTCAAAGGTAAATTGTATTTCCACATGTTGACCAATATTTTTTCAGGAGAATCCTCGCAATGATAATGAGCAATACAATCATATGCCTGTTGTGCAGTCACTTGTCCCAAGTGTTTATCATACATCCAAACCAAGGAGTCTCTTTTTTCTGACAGTCAAATGCAACCATGTGTGAGTCCCCCTATATAGTTATTCTATATAACCTTCCAGCCCCCTTCCAAATCAAGTTCCTCTATTGAGATCCAGTACTGTTGTGAGATATAATTTGAACCAAAGATATGTGCATCAGCGAGAGAAGTAATGTCATAGTCCTCCAAATAATTTATGAGATCCTCAGGCATGAGATATACAGAGCTAGAACCAGCAATTGGATCCACTCCAATCTTGATGTCCTTTATGTTCCAAACTCTCCATCCCAGCCATCTCGTTAGCCACATTAGTGTTCTAACAAAACCATTCCAAATATGTGATGTGCCCTTAAGCGAGAAGGAGCGAGAACGTATCCAATCAACCACAGATCTATTTTTTAAATATTTGAAGGAGATGATTGTAGACCAAATACCATTACCCTGCAGTACCATCCAACGGCATTTGAGTCTGGGCGCCTTACTGAACCATTCCAGGTTTAGAATGTTCCATCCACCCATCTCATAAAGTCTGGAGATCAGGTGCCAATACACTAAATGATTCTTCGATTTACCAGAAGTACTCCCCCACAAAAATTTAAATATGGCACGTCTGAGAAAATTCCAAATTGATTGTGGCATCCTTTCCAGTGTAACCCAGTATACAGCCAACCCCGTCAATACTGCTTTGACTAGTATCGATCGACCTCCCAGACTCAGTAGACGGAAGGACCAATTATTGATTCTTTTCTCAAATTTTTTTAGTAACCAGCGCCAATCATTTGAATGATAGCCCATAGGCTTCAGGTAGAAGCCCAGATACTTGAACCACTCAGATAATGGTTCCATTTTACAAGGAAGGATTTCTGCCACAAATTCTCTAATGCTCAGTTCAACTTCATTATACAGAAAAGAGGATTTAGCTTTACTAATGCTCATGCCTGTTGCTGAGTAGAAGAGATCTAGAAGTATCTTAAAATGTTGCCATTCTTCAATAGTCCCTACTCCAAACAACAATACATCGTCCACAATTAGTAAATGGGTCAGATGCAAATAAGAAGAAACTTTAATACCTTGAATAAGACCCTCATGATGAGCCTGATTAACCGGTAAGCTGAGACTTTCAATAGTCATAATAAAAAGTAAGGGAGAAATGGGACATCCATGTCTGATACCTCTTGAACAAGGGAAAACATTTGTGGGGGTACTGTTAATGAGTACAACAAAGTTACTAGACTCCACACAGCCATGATCCAGTTTACACCCAAGACTGGTATACCAATTTGAAGAAGTACCAGCCAGAGGAAGGTCCAATTAACCCTATCAAAGGCTTTAACAAGGTCTAATTTCAGTATAAATAATTGCCTCTTTTCAATTTTGCAGTATGCAGTACTTCTTGAGTGATGCCAATAGGCTCCACGATCTACCTGTTATGTAGGAATCCAGACTGATTCTAGGAGATGGCCTTATCAAGGATAGGTTTAAGTCTGATCGCTGCAAGTTTAGAGATAACTTTGTAAACAAGATTACAGAGTGATATAGGCCTAAAGTCAGAGAAGGAGGTCGGCTTACCAATCTTTGGTATGAGGGCAATAAAAGCAGAATTTATAGATCCAGATACCCTACCTTCTTTTCTAGACTGCTCCACAACATTGAGGATATCAAGACCAATAAGATCAAAAAAATGTAAGTAGAATTCTACGGGCCAACCATCAGGACCAAGACTCTTGTCCTTTTTGAAACCCTTTAGTATACTTTCAATCTTAGGAAGAGTGATATTTGAAAGAAGAAAGAATCTTTATCAACATCCGAGACCATAGTAGGATAAATCCTAACAACTTTTAGTCGATCTTCAATATTGGTCAGGCCATCATCTAAGAAGAGGTCAGAGAAGTGTGCAACCCCAAGTGTTTTGAGTTGAGCATCATCCTCAGTTATCTCTCCATGTTGGTTACATATACCCCAGATAGACTTGGAGGTCCTCCGGGCAGAAGCAAAGGAGTGAAAGAATTTAGTGTTTGAATCCCCCTCCTTTAGCCAATCGATTCTACTTTTAAGTTTTTAGGTCAGAATATGCTGAGTCAGCAAAGAGTCTTTTTTAGCCTTAAGTGAGGATAGTTGTGAGGAATCAAATACATAAAGGATACCAGAAGCTTGTGAGGTCAGTAGAGAGTTTATATCCCGGTCTATCTCCAACAAAGCTTTAGCTTTAGTTTGTTTCTACTCTTTTTCCTAGGCCCTAACAGATACTTTTAGTCTTTTAAGTTTAAAGGTAAGTGAAGTCATAGGGTCCATGGAACCCAAGAGCTAGGTGTTCTAGGAAGAATATACAATCTCAGACAAGTCCTTTTCCATCAACCAAGCCCTATTGAATTTGAAAGGGTAAAAATGACAACGGGGAGTATTGTACCATTCCAGACAAATGTGGAAATGATCAGAGATTTCCGGGGGATGGATCCAGGACTTAAAGTCATTCAAAAAAGGAATCAGATGGACAGAGGCAAGAAATCTGTCAATATTTTTACTAATACCCTCATATTCAGGCATGCCATTCCTCTAGGTAGGTCCAAGTTTTAAAGGAGCAAGATCAACCAAATTGGGACAGTTCATAAGGTAGGAAAAATAGTGGCACGTGTAATCCATGCGAGCTTTTTCTCCCCAGATCTGTGAATCATAAATGGTAAAGTTAAGGTCACTGACCAGGATTATATTGGGAAAGTCTACAAGTCCTCCAGCTACTACTTTCTCCCAGAAGTAGACCCTATTAGTGTAGGGTCCGTAGCAGCTAAGTATATTAATAGTAGAGTCAAGCTCTTTGATCCTAGCTTTGATCAGAATACCATCAAAGGATCTGAAAGCTTTACATCGAGTGAAGTGTGGGTTCCAAGCAGTGAGGAGACCCCTAGAAAGTCCCTGAGAGTCCAGGGCACAAAATTCCCAGCCTGGTTTCATCTTAGAGAAGTGTAAGAGAGCAGAATAGTAGTCACACCTAGTTTCTTGGATAAGTATTAGATCCAGATTCAGTAAGGAGAAGAGAGATGTTATCAACCCAAATGGCACTTCTCTGTCTGAGTACCGACATCCTATAGGTTGGTACACAAAAGGACAATTTTGGATTGAAGGTTGCTTAAACACTATAGATGGGAATGACATGAAATGCATTCACTCTCCAACCAGCTTGCCATTTTATCTTTCTATGTGTGGATTGCCATATGCGACTATGTCCATTGAAACTCGCATACATACGCAACTATGTTCGTTGACAACCCGCGTACTATATGCGACTATTCGCATTGCAACCCACGTACAGATCTATACATGGGTTTCCCTTAAAGCAACTCGTGTGTCATACGCGGGTTGCCAGTATCAATAGTCACGTACACATCCATTCGACATTAAAAATAATAAAACGCAATTAATGGAGATTAGTTGAGCCTTAAACATTAACCATCTCAACTGTCTCAACCTCCTCAACCTTCGAAACTGCTTTATTTTCCAAAGTATAAATAGAGGCCTTGGGGAGGGCATTAATAGAATCAATCTTGCAGAGCAAAGTTATACTGGTGGTATATCTTCAGAAGTCNTATCATGGTTGATAAATATATTTGATTAAGCACTATATATGTTGTTTATCTAACCTGTCATATATACATGTATAAGTTTGTACTTGGAGAATTCGCTCTTTGCAGGTGAAGGAGGTGCATCCCTGAAAGCTTTGGAGAGAAGTAGAGCAGGAGAAGACAAAGCTTGGATCAACCGTCGATAATCGGGTGAGTCCAACATCTCTTCCTATTTCCTTTTTGTACTTTAAAGCTGATTGTCTACAAGTTTTAGATGTACGTTGGTAACCCTAGACCCTAGGTTATAAGGGTGTTTATTCCTGAACAACATCAGGAAACACTGGATTTTTTAGGTGCAACAAAAATCCCCCCAAAGTATGAAGATAGAAGGATGTGATAGGTAAAATACTTTTCTAGAAATCAATCTGGTATTAGAGGCAGTAAGAGATGATTTCACAACTGACATAAGACTAGTAACTGACTTGTCTGACTCAATCATGGCTGCGAACGAATACACTGTAGATCCATGAAGATGACCATGTAGTGGCTACCAAGAATACATTGTAGATCCATGATCAATGATGTAGGGAGCGAAACATGGCTGCAGAACATACAAAGTAGATCCATGTTATAGAAACCCAGTACTGGACATAGCCACCAAACATACAACGTGGATCCATGTCATGGCTCCAAATAATCTTCCATTGCAACCTGAGGGTAAGAAATTATGCTGATGAAGCCTAAATTCTCAGGGTCTTCATTCCAATCCCCAGCCAATACTATTCTAGCCATGTGAATAGATGTCTTGACGTCGAACATGGTAGAAAACACTTGATTACCAGTCATTGATATATACTGTTAACAAGTGCGAGGGAAACCATCATTAATGTCATGATCCCCAAGGTATCTAATTACATTATCCCAAGTGTGAATAGATGTTTTGAAGTCGAACACTTGATAGAATATTTCAATCATAGGTCACTGATGAAAAATTGTTGTTGAAAGCGAGAAAACCTACCATTGAGGCATGCAGGATTTAAGGTACTTGACTAGGTTTCTGAATCTAGTTCTTGGATGATGTGCTGAATTCGAGAGGAATAGACTCGTCAAAGGAGGGCCATGGCATTTCCCCCATCCTTGACACAAAACATGGAACAAAATTCGATTTTGAAGTGATGAGACAATCATGAAACTGACTCAGACGTCACGACCAGTTTTGTAGGAAGGTACAGTTACTGACGAGTTAAATTTTGGAAGAGACGCTCTCTGAACAACTTGCGGCACAACAAATGACTTGGAAACATTGACTTGATGAGACAAAAACCAGGTGTATTGCAAGGACTACAACAATTCATTCTTTGAATTGACTCAAAGGAGTCAGGTGACTCACGAAAATGGATTGACTTGGAGACAAACTGAATACCCAACTGTTCAGAAATGCAAATGCAAATAGGTGCCATGTTCAAAGGTGGTCTGTGAGTTGCCATAAATATAAATGCAGAAATATTCCCATTTCCCTTAATGTCCCCATCACGAAGGATTGGTGCCTCTTTTCGTTTTTATGAGTTTAAAGAGGGTAACAAAAATCGACAGCTCATCAAGCAATGGGTCCATTCTCACATGTTTTATGAACCTAAGAAAGGAGGGGTTTGTTCCCATAAAGGGTCCTTCATCATTTGATTTTATGAGTCTGATGAAAGTGAACTCAATATCGTTCATATTTATAGAGTTTGAACAAAGACACAAGGAGACTCCAAAAGGTCCTTTTTCACCAATTTAGTCCCTAAGGCCCGGAAAAGTATAAAATAATGCATCATAGAACTCTTCTGGCTTATATCAATCAGAGTGTTCCTTTTTTGTAAATAGACCTAATCCGTCTGAAAAGAGATAATTTACCACCAACTAGTCGATCGTTCTGATACTTTTACAAGTGTGAACGTAACAAGTTCACTTGACAATCTTTTTGTGTTTTTAAGGAGACTGAAAAGAGCTTAAATATAACTCCACAACGAGTTCTCTTTTTCATAAGCCAAGTTTACGAGTCTGAAAAAGCAGCAAAAGTGGACTCGACACTCTTTTACTAGGTTTTTAACAAGCATGTGAAAAGTGTAAAAAATGCTCGGTACTTTTTCATTTTTACCCTAAGCATGAAAAAGAAAAAAAGAACTTACAACATAGCCACGAGTCTTACGAATTTGACTTGGAAATCTTGAAAACCATATTAGAATCAACTTCATTATAAAACTATTGGAAACCAATGATAAAACCTATAATAATAAAGTAATTTTGATTTAATAATAAAAGTAAAAAAGTCAAAATTACTATAAATAGAAACAAAATGGAAAAGGTTTACCATTTGGAGAAGGTGAAGTTGGTGCAAAAGGAGCAAATATTCATTCGTTGATTTCAGGAGCTATAGTTTACTATTTCTCGAGCCGTTTGGAGAAGGTAAGATCCAAAACTTTTCCCTTTGCATTCACGATGGCATTTTTTTACTTTTTGATCATTTTTTGGGGTTTTTTCAACGGAATCGCATGCTCAGGACGACGCCATTTTCTCTTGTTGGGGTTAGCCCCATCGCCTTCTTTAATGTATGCTGACAATGTTTTGCAGGGGCAAAACCATCCATACCATGGTTATTTGGAAGGAACATGAGAATGAAACGAAGGACTTTCAAGCAATCAATGACCCACCCACTATGGCAGCTCTTCGAGACTGTGGGTTGCTCAAGTATTTCAGAGTGTTTGGGATGAAGGCATATATACGCATTTTAGAGCACATCATTGGTATTTGGGACCTTGACCAACAACATTTCGTGGTTGGGACCCACACACTGACTATTGATATAGATGACATATATTTCTTGACCAAGTTGTCTCATAGAGGGAGACAAGTTGTTCTATCTAGCCCACGGGGCAGTGATTTCACACGAGATGATATGATCGACAGGTACTATTCGTTGGGGATAGTTTTCCAAGCAAGAAAACACCCTATCAAATCGATAGTGGACCAACCCTTGCAAACAATGATTTACACTATCGAGAAGGTCACAGGGACCAGATCAGCTCATTTGACCACCATGTTAGGATTATTAATCCTCCCTTGACCATAATGTCTATTAGATTAATTAGCCTAACTTAGGAACCTCAATTAATTAATTGGGTCCACTAGTACAATTGGGTCCACTTGGCCTAATGGGGCCACATGTACCAGTGACTGGAGTGTGGGGAGAACTTCTAGAGGTTAACTACCACTTACTGCATGTGCATGCATCAGTTTGGGCACCTCTTAGACCAATCCCTACATTTTAGCAGCCACTGGGAGTCACAAAACCAACCTACTTCAGTTAGTTGGACTTAGTACTAGTCAGTTGCAGTTAGCTCTCAGTTACTTTTAATTATTTCACAATTAGATAGCGCCTAGTGCAATCCTTGCATGGATAATGCATGGCTGCATGTGGAGTAGGTGCCTTTGCCCACCTTCCACACTCAGTTGCATTGAGTTAACTAGCTATCACTGATTGATTGAGTTGGTTGGACACCTGGGAGTTGATGTTGGACTCCTATATTGATTGAGGCACCATGATTTAGAGATTTAGTTAGATATAGTCATATCCACATGGTAGATTGGAATTTCTTCCTAATGCATTCAAATTCTTCCTATTTGTAAACTATTGTAACACTGGATTATTATTGTGAATGATACTACAAATTCTTGAGCAATACTTGTTTGTTTCCTGTGTGGTTTGTTTTGTTCAGTTTGTATCTTCATTCTCCATTTACTGCAAACACTATTAGAACTATCTACTTGAATATCTAAATGACATTCAAATTCTAATATGGTATTAGAGCCTTCTCAGGTAGGTTTCATGCTTGTTTCTCCCCATCGAACATCAGAAACAACTTGGTTTTCATAGAAGTCCCCTATGGTATTAGAGCCTTCTCAGGTAGGTTTCATGCTTGTTTCTCCCCATCGAACATCAGAAACAACTTGGTTTTCATAGAAGTCCCCTATGATGATTTGATAGCTCTGGATTTATTTAGAGCAGCGGAGAGGGCGTGACGGACCCTGAAAACATGTTCATGCTTGGAGAAAAAGCATGATTCTAATAGTTCATATGTTTTAGTGTGCTATTACAGTGAAATTGACAAGTTCTATGTAGCTCATGTGAAGTTTTTGTAGTCTTTCACCCGGAGCAATTATGAGCTCTCAAACTCCTAAACCACAGATCCTCACAACTTCCAATTATCTTGATTGGAGGATTGATATGTAGCTTGCCTTGTGCAAGCATGGATACCACAGGATCATACATGGATGGGAGCCTGAGCCTCATCAACCAGTTGAAATGAACATGTTTTTGAACTGTTGTGATGAAGCATTCATGTACTTATATATCCATATATCTCCTCTTCCACCTAGAAGTCTTGAGGACTCCCAGAGAAGCATGGGAGAAGCTTGATAGATTGTTTAACAAACAAGATGAGCTTCGGGGACACATTCTAGAGAATGAATTGGTATCTTTACATCCCAGTAGTTTCAAGACTATTGACCAATTATTTACTAAATTCAAGTCTCTGGTACTTCAATGTAGACAGTGTGGAATAGACTAGAAGGATGAGCAGAATGTCCTTTCCATACTCAATAAGCAAGTCTTTGAGTATTCTGTATTTGTTTCCATATTTCATTCCAAGCCGAAAATTTTTCCTGATTGGAAAGTTCCTTCATTAGATTCTTTTTCTGAGTCCTTAATCAAGGAGCAAGACAAGTTGATGCGAATGGGAGTCATCAAGACCTCCAAAGATCAAGATCTCCTAATTACTGACTCTTCCAAAGCGCAAGCAAAGGGGAAATCAAAGAAGAAGGAGAGCCAAAATCAGCTAATTCGAAGCCTAAACAGAATCAGAAAACTTTCGAAGGGGCCTCCAGCTCTAAGAAGAATAAATTTGAGAAGAAGTTACATCCCTACTGTGAAAAAGGGTACCATCTTGAAGATCATTGTATGAGGAAGAAACTTGATGAAATGTTTGCTCTTCTCAAGCAGCATAACATTGCTCCCCCATAAAGAGCAAAGGAGTCAGATAATGGACATGAAAGATGTCATGCTTTGAAAGCAGGACTACCTCGATCTACATCATATTTGATTGATTTTGTAGCCTCCAATCACATGGTGGCCTCTAAGGATCTCTTCTCCTCTCTCAATATCAAAGAAGGGCCCACTATTCACATGGGATATGATTCTAAAATTCCAGCAGCAGGAAGAGGCATCATTAGAGCGAAGCATGGTGTGTTAAAAAATGGTATATATGTGCCCTCCCTTGCAGCTAATCTATTGTCTGTTTATCAAATGACTCACACCGTCTCACCAAAGCAAGTGATATTTGGACCTAACTCAGTGGAGATCACAAAAATATCAACTGGGGAGATTGTTGTGAAAGGAATTGCTGATCACAGCTTTCATTCGAAGCTGATGAAGCTATAAACATTCCTTCACTTCTTATTGCAAATTTAGTTTCAATTCTTGACATTTCAGATTCAGATTTAGATTTAGAAGAGGAGTCATCCTTGCATGATCTAGAAATTGAACTTAAACCTCAAAGGGATCTAGATCCATATCGAACATCTACCTCATTCTAGCAGCCTAAATGGGCTAAGAAGCTCATAGAAGCAGTTGGAGATGGTGTTGGGGATCCATATGACAAAATAAGAATGAGGTCCTAGTATCAGAAGGAGAGTGTTGCACTATCTCACACAGATCCTCTTCTTCTTGAGAGGTGTTTTATGATGCTTGGGTCAGATCCTCAATCCTTCAAGGAGGATTTCCATGATCCTAGTTGGTAGGAAGCCATGGATGAGGAGTTTTATTCGCTACATGAAAACCAGACCTGGGAACTTTTCTCCTTACCTCTAGAAAGGAAGCTGGTACAATGCAAATGGATCTACAAAACCAAAATAGCTACTAATGGGACCACAACCAAGTGCAAGGATCGGTTGGTGGCAAAAGGACACTCTCAGGTCCAAGGCTTGGAATACAATGAGACATTTTCTCTAGTAGCTAGAATGGACTCCATCAGGATGGTATTAGCCATTGTTGCTTCCAAGAGACGGGAATTTCATCACATGGATGTGAAGAGTGCCATCCTCCATGGTGATTTGAAGGAAGAGATATATATGAAACAACCTGAGGGGTTTATTGATGATCCTTCCTTATTCTATAGACTGAGGAAATCACTATATGGACTCAAACAAGCCCCAAGGGCAATGTACTCCAAGATGGATTCCTTCCTCATCTCTCAGAAGTTTGAAAGGTGCAAATATGATTGCAATGTCTACATGAAGAATAAGGAGGGGTTCTTTCTTCTAGTTGTATTGTATGTTTATGAATTGCTCATTACCAACAGCTCTGCTGCTGGATTGAGCAGCATCAAGTTAGCTCTTAATAAAGCATTCACTATGATTGACTTAGGACTGTTAAGATAGTTCATTGGTCTCGAATTAAATCAAAAGACTTCGGGAATCATGATCTCACATTCCAGGTATTCATCATACATGCTTAAGAGATTCCACATGGAGGATTGAAGGGAAACCCCCTGTCCTTTTCTATCAGGCATCAGGCTTGAAGAAGGTGGTTCCACACCTTTGGTGGACAACACTCTCTACAGAAAGCTCATTGGAAGGCTTCTGTATCTCACTCATTTGAGACCAGACATATCCTATGCTGTGAGTGTTGCTGCCAGATACATGCAGGAGCCACATGAGCTGCATTGGAAAGCAACAAAGAGGATGTTTCACTATGTGAAAGGTACTATTGATTATGGGATCCATTATGCTACTGGAGAACAACTGGATATCACAGGATTTACAGAATTAGTATGGGTAGGAGATGGAAATGATAGGAAATCCACCTCGAGTTTTGTATTCATGATTGGATCTGGGCCAATTTGTTGGTCCAGGAAGAATCAAGCAGCACTTGCACTTTCTTCAGGAGAAGCAGAGTATCGAGGAGCTGCGAATGCAAATATTCATGAAGTTTGGCTACATGGCATCTTGACAGAGTTCAGGATTCAGACTTCATCTACAATTGATATTTATTGTGACAACTAGAGTACAATCAAGATTTCCATTGATCCTATTAAGAGGACAAAGCACATAGAGGTTCACATGCACTACATCCGGGAACTAGTGCATGGCAGAACCATCACACTGCACTATTGTCCTACAGAGGATCAGATTGTAGATATTTTTACCAAGTCTTTTATCGAAAATAGATTTTCCTTTCTCAAGTCTCTTTGGGCATTAAGGCTTGATTCATAGTTCCTATTTTGTGGGGGGGGTTTCCAAGAGGTTTTCCCTACCTCAGTTGTATTATGCATCATTCATGTCTTTTAGATTGTATATTGGGTGACTTGTGGTATCGTTATCAGGGTCCACAGTTGTCCAAGTTAGGATTCAGGGGGTGTATTAGGATTATTAATCCTCCCTTAACCATACTGTCTATTAGATTAATTAGCCTAACTTAGGAACCTTAATTAATTCATTGGGTCCACTAGTACAATTGGATCGACTTGGCCTAATGGGGCCACATGTACCAGTAACTGGAGTGTGGGGAACACTGTTAGAGGTTAAATACCACTTACTACATGTGAATGAATCAGTTTGGGCACCTCCTAGACCAATCCCTACAGTTTAAGAGCCATTGGGAGTCCCAACACCAACCTACTTCAGTTAGCTGGAGTTAGTACTAGTCAGTCTTAGTTATCCCCCAGTTACTTTCAATTAGTTCACAATCAGTTAGCAAGTGCAAGCCTTACATGGATAATGCATAGCTGCATGTGGAGTAGGCACCTTTTCCCACCTACCACACTCAGTTGCATTGAGTTAATTAGCTATCACTGATTGATTGAGTTGGTTGGACATCTCGGAGTTGATGCTGGAATTCAATATTAATTGAGACACCATGAGTTAGAGATTCAGTTAGATACAGTCAGATCCAAGTGGTAGATTCGAATTTCTCCCTAATGCATTCGAATTCTTCCTATTTGTAAACTATTGTAACACCAAATTATTATTGTGAATGATACTGTAAATTCCTGAGTAATACTTGTCTGTTTCCTGTGTGGTTTGTTTTGTTCAGTTTGTATCTTCATTCTCCATTTACTGGAAACATTATTATAACTATTTGCTTGAAGATATAAATGGCATTCAAATTCTAATACACCAAGGCACATATGCTATACGCCATAGAATGTATGGAACCCACGGTATTCAACTGGTGTGAAGGTACGTTGTTCAACTTAAAATACTAGTTGAACAAATGCAGATGAGGACAACTCAAGCAGTTTGGCTACGGAGTAGTGATAGTATCCTTATTCCTGGAGAGGGTACCCCTGATGAGGCCCCAGGTAGCCGTAAGCAGGTTAAATGTTGAGTATCATAGGATGCTCAGGTGGGTATATTTCATGGCCCGTCACGGTGGTGGGGTTTCCAAGTTTGTTTATGAATCAATCTTCTTTCGTTGGTTACATAACCGGTTAATGATGATAGAAGACTATCCCTATGAGGGAGCAGAATTTTGTGAGGACCTAGAACTTCCACTTCTAGAGGGTGAGGAGTGGGACCATCAAGGTAAGAAAGATGTTATAGTTCATGTTTTTAATTCTATAATTTTTATTTTATTTTTATCTTGTAATGCTGAGATATGTGAAAATGACCTTGTGCAAAAATTGGACCTTCGCGTCCAGCTGGAGCATCGCCTATCGAGAGGTGATTAGTGGTCATATATATGGAGATCCACCGTGGTGAGGAAGATGAGGAGCTCAGAGAGATCAAGGAGAACCTGCATCGCTTGACTATAGGGATCCCAAATATCTCTACTGATGACCTACCTAGACGATACCAGCGTCAGACCGCGGGAGTTTCAGGCTCCTTTGCTAGGCTACTCCGTAGAGTGGCTCAGGCTGTAGTGTGATATCATGAGCACCACCATGAGGATTAGTCTACAGAGACTTTCATTTTTGTATATGTATTTACATTGAAAGCTTCGAGGCTTCAGTTTTTGCCCCATGTATATGTGTTTAAAAACTATAACAGTTCTATACTCTGGGTGATCTGAAAGCTTGATGCTTTAACACATTTTGTATCTAAAATTTTACGTTTTTTATATATATGTGACAATCTACATATGTGTGTGTAAAAATGTGACGTGTGAATGTATGCTTACTTATGAATTCAAATGCATGTTTTCTATATTATAATGAACTTAACTATGAGCAATATACCAATCTAGGACAAAATTTGCCAAGGAATTTGCCATAGCATTCAGATGTCTCGGGATGTGTTGATACGTAACTTTCTTGAAAGACATATCTAGGATCCTAACCGTTCAAAAAGTACGGAGGAGTAGGGGGTTCCAGATGGTATAGACTCAGTTTAGCTGATGGAAAACTAATTCCGAGTCTAGGTAACCCCTAATCTCCCTTACATCATCAGCTAGGGATTTCATCAATAATCCAATCACCGCATTATACTCTACAAGATTGTTGGTGGGGGGACCCAAACAAACATCCCTTGAACTCACCAGATCGCCTGTAGGAGAGTACAATACCCAAGCCATCGATGCAAGAGTCAATGTGTAACTATTAGCACCATCCGCAAAATCAGTAAAAGTGGTCATCTATCCATTAAACATAGGACTTACATAAGTATGATTTGAGAAACACATCTTATATCACACAAAAAACCACACTTTTTAATAAGACACACAACAAGCTATAAACAATATTTACAAAGAGCCTATGCTAGATGACTTAGGCATAGTATCTTTTGAGGTAGAGCCCATTGCGGGGGTCACCCAAGGGTATCCCATCATAGTCCACTAAATCATATGCACCTTTCTCCAAAACACGATTGATAATGTGTGGCACATACCACATAGATTCTAGTTTCCCTGCCCCTAGCTTATCACACTACAACAAAAACCTGCGATTAGCGTCCCTTTTAGGTTCCTTTTTAGCGTCCACTATCCCTTTTAGTGTATTTTTCATCATTTTTTGGACAAAGTGGACGCTTTTCCACGGGATGGCGCTTTTAATGGCGTTATTTGCGTCCCTTTTTAAAAGTTGGCGCTATTTTGGATGCTAATTAGCATCCCAATTAGCGTCCCAATTAGCATCCCAAGTAGCATCCCTTTTTAAAAGTTGGCTCTATTGTGGACGCTAATTAGCATCCCAATTAACGTCCCGATTAGCATCCCAATTAGCATCCCCATTAGAATCCCAATTAGCGTTCCAATTAGAATCCCAATTAGCATCCCAATTAGCGTCCCTTTTTAAAAGTTGGTGTTATTTTGGATGCTAATTAGCATCCCAATTAAGGTCCCAATTAGCGTCCCACTTAGCATCCCAATTAGAATCCCAATTAGCGTCCCAATTAGTGCCCCAATTAGCATCCCAATTAGCATCCATTTTAAAAGTTGGCGTTATTTTGGACGATAATTAGCATCCCAATTAGTGTCCACAAAAGCATCCCATATAATGCCAATAATAGCCTCCAAAAAAACATCCTGAATAGCATAGCACCATATATGAATCCAGGGTTAGTGACATGAATTGCGCCATGAATTTCGACAAGAAAAACATTCAACATAGAGCCAGAAATGCTACACCTGGAGTTGATTTTCTAAATGCTAAGTATTGCTGTTGAGTTGATTTGCTAAACGCTAGTACCACTACTGAGTTCGATTCCGTTAAAATATAAGGTTTGACTATAACTGTCAACTGATATTCTACCTGAAATTTGAGGATATATGCCCCACTATTTCCATAAATCTAGAGAGGATTTCTTGGAATCCTGTAGCTTTCAAGTGTTCAATCTATGACCCAAATATGCTTTAACATCCTATACTTTGATATTTGTGCCTCCTTTGTCCCTCCTTTGTCCCTCCTTTGAATACCACCTATTAAATGACTGCATGGAAATGCTCGATTTGATGCCCTTAAATATGGGGTTGATCTTTATTGTTGATCTTCAAAATATGGGATTTGAATGCTGGTAATGTGGACCTACTACTTTGCTGGATGGAGGATTCAACACCATAGAGTCCCAATGATATTTCCTTCTACAAACATCTGTAAATCCCCATTACTAATATTACTCTTGATTTCTAGATATTTTGTAATATACTCTGTCACTTGTTCACAGTATTACATTTCTCAATATGCCATGAATTTTAAGAACCACTACTACGACAAAGGTATTTTCCTTGTTCAGATCGTTACTAAGAGCTGGTAGAGAATTCAACATTCCAACACATAGGTATTGTTAGGCTAAATATGCAAGTGGAAAAATATCAAATGTATTTTTGATAACCATTCAACAAGGAATTGATGCCAATAGGATGGTTTCATATGTGAGAAGTATAACTCTTGCATATTCCTTAACTGTTAGAAAATTCTATTTCAAAGCTCCTCCTTCATGTGTAGGATGCAAGAAATTCAACTCTATATTTTCACCTTCAAGTCTTATTTGGCCTCCAATGACCATAGGGTCATTTTTACGGGTATGAAATATAAGAACCAAACCCTTTATTGAGCTTGCCATTACAGGCAATTTTCCCAATATATTCCAAATATGGTATCCTTGTTATATTTCTTGAATTCATTTTGCTAGTGCTTGATTGCATAAAACTTGATTATTTATCATTACAACCAAGTCACGTTGTTGGTTCATTGATTTTGTTAAGCAATTATACTATGCTGCATGTAGAATGCACTTTACTA
>LPNX010260443.1:366701-430248 GCA_001517045.1 Pseudotsuga menziesii | reverse complement strand
GAATTTTGGGGGCGGTTGTTTTAAAGCCGCCCCCAAAAGTCATGGGAATTGGACTTTTGAGGGTGGCTGTTTTAAATTCGCCCTTAAAAGTCATGAGAAATTGGACTTTTGGGGGTAGTCCAACAATTATGACAAAATCTATATTATGACAACAATTATGAAATTCCATGGTCATCTTGCATCAAGTAGTGTTGGTTTTACATAAATATAGTCATTGTATCAAAATATATCAGTTCCCAAGAAGGTCCATTGATCCTTGAAGTTCCACTCAAGGATCAATGTTATGTTTCTCATTTTTTAGGTGTAAATGCTTTCAAGTAATTTATCATAGCTTTCAAGGCTTAAGTTTTTGTTGTAACATAACATTTTTGAGCTTATGTTGATATCAACATCCTCTCACCACTCACTTGAATTACCTTTAAACCCTCATTGACCAAACCACATTTTTTTCAAAACAAAAGGGTATTTTTTGGCTCACCTTGTAGGTTCCACTATAAGAGGATATGCCAATTATCCAATCCTTGTTGAATCTAACCCTAAAATTTAGCCTTTGAAACTCAAGGGCCACAAATAAACCCTTAACGTACCACACATGGCCTCTATGCAGGATATTTGGCCTCTAAGTTGTAAAATAACACCATTAGAATATTTTTAGCACCAAGGATGGGCCATGGGACCATAGACATGGATAAGAGAGGAAACTATTTCTTAGTATCTAAAACAATATTTCAAGTAGCTTACTTCAATAACAAGGCCTTGAACCATAACACTTAATCTCCTAAGAGTGTCGTTTTCCTCAAAGTTGGGATATGGGTAGGTAGGGCCAACAACATCATGTTGAAACATCAAACATGATATCTTGAGCGTATTCCTAGCTACCAAGTGGAGATATAGGCACCATTAGAAGTTTTTGAGTAGTAGGTTTAGGTGTTGAGGTATTAACCATGGTTGGTGTAGGAATCTCATGCATTGGGATATATCGGAAACTTTTGGGCCTAAAGGTCTAACAATGATGTCTCCAACAACCAAAGATGACCTCTCAATGGGATATTTGTCCTTATAATCGGAGTATGGGCATTGTTAAGACCATGCATAAGGTCCAATACCACCACATAATGATTCATTGAAAAGTGATTCTTTGGCCTACATGTGTCATATAGGGGGAATTACTAATATGATTTTTCTTATGCCTATTGTTCTCAAGTTATTTCTCTTAGAAAATAAACTAAGGTTGTAGGACCTAAAATATGCCTCTCCATGGCTAATGGGCCATGTAGAAGGCCCTATATTAACTCATATGTCCTATAATTAAATGTACTAGCTCAAAGCATGGTTTGGGTAGAAACTATGAAATTGTGTGGTATCCATTTCTTTTAGGGATCATGACTCATGAGCTATGCATGGAGCCAAAATATATGACTCATTTCTATAGAAGGAATTGTGAGGGACAAAATAATTAATCATTGTTATGAAGGATTCCTTACTCAATAAGACGTGTATGACTGATTTGAATCTTTACACACAATATAGATAAGTACATCTTATTATGCACCATAATTTATTGTTAGAAACAAATGAATCACATGCTAACAATTACTTCTAAGACTCATATATTATATATATAGCCTAAGCCCCATATAGTATTCATTTCATACTCTAAAATGTCATACATAGCACATTAAATACAAAATATTACAATAAATATACAATGTTAAAGGATTACAATACAATTTTGGGGAATTTAATATGAAATAGTGATGAGTATGTTCGCTTAAACATCTTAATCTATTACACATACAACTATTAAGCATCTTATTTGAATGGTTTCACTAACAAGCAATATATTAGAAGAAGTAATACCCAAACATATTTCCATCGAATCAACACCATTCTTGATGCCATTGCCATGGGTATAGTAAAAGAAAGCTCTTCTTTGGAAGAAATTCGTTCATCAATCTGATACTTCATATCCAATCTATTTACAATTACTGTTCCCCTCTCTTCAATCAAGCGATAACCTCATGCCTGTTATAGAAGCATTGATTCCTTTTTAGTGATAAAGAGGGTGGATTTCAATTCTTAACCCAGTCCAAAATCTCTATAGAATTGGGAAATTCCCTCTGGCTCTACTTTGAAATCCTGGTTTTCAGAATCTAGCCCCAAATATCTGTAGCATTGGAAAATTTTACTTTGGCTTTCCTAAATGATTTTACATGAGGTAGCAGGTGGGTTCAATAAGAATTTGGTTCTCTGTATGCAACTGCTGCTGGGGAATTCAGATCAGCAAGAGCTGCTGTCAGGCTCAGCAAGGTCATCGTGGGTATGCTTAAGCCTCAACGTGGCTATCATTGGTCTGCTTAAGCCCCAATTAGGGCTGCCATCAAGTTTGCTCAAGCCCAATAGGGCTTTCGTCTTCCTAAATAGGGTTGCTGACGGTGTGTTTGAGCATTAACAAGGCTGCGACCAAGTGGACAGACCTCATTGAGGTCACGGCTCAGGCACCAGGGTTTGTATCAGAGCTAACAGGGCCACCGAGGGTCTGTATCAGTATTAGAAGGGTTGCCGAGAATTTTTCTAAGCCCTAGCAGGGCTGCCAAGGACCTGTTGAATCCTTAACAGGGCTACCGTGAGATTGATTAGGATCTAAAGAGATGCCATACCTCAGATCGATCCCTAGAAGAAGTGTTGTCATCAGTTTTGAATAGGAAAAACGATGTCATTGCTTGCTAAATGGCTAACATCATCAATTTAGGAAGTAGGACTAATATCGTCATTAGTGGGCTGCATTCAGACTTCAGAGGTTTCAACTTTGTTTCTCTTGGTATGTAATAAGCCCTAAGGGCATCTTTGTAAACTCTACTCTTAAATCTGTTTGTATAAAACTCAGTCATCTCAGTTTAAGGAAGATTATTCGTTGCTGGGGTTTTATTCCTGAATATTATTCATTGACGGGGTTTTAGTTTAAGGAATATTTATTACTCTTCCCCCTTCATTGTTCTAGCAGTGCCGCTGTTTAATCTATTTAGCATGGCATTCATGTCTACAAGCTGGTTGTTCTCATTCAGTATTAGATATCTGCCTATGCCTCTGCTTTCCAGAATCAAACCTCCAATGTATTCCTTTTCTAGAAATCGTGTTAAGGTGAAAATCTATAAAGGTTACAAAATTAGCCGTGAGAAATGATGTTGCTACTACAAAAAACACTAAATGATAGGGTTCTATCTCTTCATATTAGACCTGTAAGGTGTGCCACTATGTCTTGTTCATGCTCAATTGGATGCCAAATATGGTGGTTTGACTGGTAGACAAAGTCCCCTTGCATCTTTAGATCTGGAAATGAAGTAAAGTATGGGGCCACAATAAAAAAGCAAACTGGTTTTCATTTGGTAAAGTTGACTAAAAATGACATTGAGTTAAGTGTTTTTCATATCCCATATTGTAAGCAAAAGATCCATGCCAAAGATAGCTCCAAGAGATCCAGGATGCTTGAGATTGCATCTGGATTTACCTCTACTGTGCCCATTCCTTGACTCATCAATTTTCTAATTGACATTTTCATTCTCATATGCTTTGGTTGAAAGAAGTATATTATATAATATGCAACAAGTAAGGATTGTCTGGGGTACCATCTCCATATTGTGTTTCTTAATCTTTGTTTGTAGAAGTTGTCATGTGCTCCTCAGTTTTTCAAGAGCACACCCCACAACATTCTGTGTGTAGGATAGCTTGAAGTTGAAGAGTCTTTGTTCATCAGTTAGTTCCCTCGAAAAAGACACAATCAACCAGGGTAGGAATGGATAGGCATTATCCCCATTGATGTACTCTCTTGTCTCATAACCCCCAATAGTCTATAAAAGGAAGAGTTCCTTAATAGACCAGCATCTTTAAGAGACCTGGGCCAACCTGTGAAAATTTCAAGGAAGTGCAAATTACTATCTAAAATGGGATGAACAAGTATATTGTAATTATGTTCATGGTTATACCAATCAATGGATGACTCCTTGTATGAATGATCAAGTTTAACATGGGTTGCATCTATTGCGCCACAGCAATTTGGGAAGCCTTGTTTAAGGCTGGATCCCTCCTTAATATGCTCAAGTGAAGCTGCATCTGTTGGCCACTACAGACTTCCCACAATCAAATAGCTCACTGACAATTAACATTGTCATGTCACTTGATAGGCGTAAGATGGCCATGGCTACTTGCTTCTCAATTGACAATACCATGAAGGTTGTAATGATTCCACCAATTCACTGCCTAAGGCTTGAGATAACACTCAGTTGGAGATTTTCCATCCCAGTATGACATGTTCAGTTCAGATGATGTAAGAATGCATTGTTTTGAAACAAAGCTTACAGCAGTGATATCCATTATTGTATCCTCTTATGTATCTTCATTAGTGTATTTATTGACCTCTTTGAGTATTGTGGAGTATGGAGGAGCATTCTCAAGCAACCTTGTCATTTATTCACTCGTAATTGAATCCTGAAGTAACGACAATGCTTGTAATGATACCTGCACCCACCACAATCCCTTAAAATTCCTATTTGAATTGTTGGTCCATGGTAATGGTAACTGTAGCACACATCCCTTAGAGATTCAGATGCATGGAGTATGCTGGAAATGTGCATCATTAGGTTTTCCTGCAACCTAAACCAATGCTCTGTTCCACACCTAGAAGCCCTTGGGAAAATTTTAGTTTAACCATAACTCAATTTTGTAGCTCTGATTAATTAATTAATTTTAGGAAATAGTCATTTTTGTCCTGTAAAGCAATTTTGATTTTTGAAGCTACAGGTTACAAGTGATGGCAAGTGCAAGAGAAAGCTTCCAACCCCAAATAAAACAAAATTGCTTTAAGGAAACATGCACCATAACAATGAACCATAAGACAGTGTACCAAGATCAGGAAGGCCTTGAACCATTAACCTCTGACAAACCTGATCATACAAGCGTGGGAGTTAGCATACTTCTTCAATAACTAGAGATTCATACTTCTTCAATACTAGATAACTAGAGATTCATACTTCTTCAATAATCAAATCAGTGAGGGCTCAAACCTTTTCTTGAGCACCCTTGAGGAGACTCTCCTTCTTCCAAGAGACTCCAAGGATATCTCATCCAAGTCCCTAGATTAGATGTTACATGAGTGATTGCCAATGTAGGTCTATGAGATCCCAAAATTAGAGACAAATTCTATCTATTGAGAGCACTTGTCCCATACGCTTTGTCAAGTAGAAAATCATTGATTTAGAGTTTCTTCCCCCACTTTGACCTTGAGTGGTAGGAGCGGTGGGGCTCTTTGTGTGGAAATGCACCCCAAGATCTTACCCAGGATTATGAAGCAGGGGCACCTCTGTGTTGTTATTCTTTGGAGGACCTTATCAGACAACGTATTGGCAGCATTACAGTAATTGATGACTTAGAGGATTCCCTCCCTTCTCTTTAGGATTTCTTAGTCCCTAACTCCCATACTTCTTGACACTCTTTGTTGGATGATGTTCTCGCTTTTGTACTCGTTTCCTTTCATCTTATATCCTTTTGTCTTGACTTAATGTAGGTAGCTTACATCTAGGAGTTGCCATCGCACTCCCACTTCCTAATAAATTGGGTGTATTATTTTTAGTCCCATTGACCCTACTTTTGTGGTCATTCATTGGACACTAATAAAATTATCTTAGTGAATCTTATAGGGATGTTGCATGCTTTTCAATTTCCTTTCCAGTGTGCTTCTTTGTTCCATCCTACATTGATTAAAGCTAACACAAAATAATGCTTTGTAAATTGTAAGTACAACTTCTTTACATGTTTGCAATATATAAATAGGTTCAACATATTGGCCAAAATGTTTTTTGATTTTTCCAGTCAATACCATAGCAACTTATGTATGCCTTTCCTTTCTACATGTCATTCCTTGCATTTTGATTCAATGTATCTCATTATCTAATGTCTTGTTGCATGTTATTCAATTGTGTTTCCACTGCATTTCATTTTGTGCCTCCTTGGCTCTATATGTAAGCTAGCCTTAAGATCATGGGAATTTGTTTATATAGGTTTACTACTCTTATATAGGTGTATATAGGTTTACTACCTCGATTAATGGCAACTTTGGCCAGTTTAATAGCCAAAGGACTCTGCATTGAATTTAACCTATCATGTTAAGTGAATCACATACAACTAAGGAAACATGCAATCTAAGATAAGAAATTGGTTCTAACCCATATTCGCTGGAACTATGTTATTATGAGATGAGACAGTACATTAATTTTTTTTTATGTAATTCTGCATACTAGATGTATATCATAAATACACAATACCTTCTCATTGATGTCTCGAGCAATCTCAAGAGCCTTTGAATATGCATCTCCTGCTGCTACACAATGGCCTACAAGTCATGCAAATCAACAACATGTACATCCTGACTTTGAAAACAACCCTTGTGTATTTTTAAGAGTTTGCTTTATTGCCATCCAACTAGAATTATAAAATCAATAGGAAACAAGATAGATGTAAATCAAAGTAAGCATCCTGAAAACAACCATCTTACCCAGTGCCAACGCTTGTTTCCCGTCAACCCTGCGACCTGTGAATATAAGCTCTTTTGCCTGCGACCTCCCTATCAATCTTGGAAGACGTTGGGTTCCACTTGCACTGAATGGTCATCTGCATTAAGAAGACCATGGCACTAATATACTGCCCTGAGAATATTACCAATACTCCATGATTTAGTTAGTGGTAATTACTTAGATGTTTTAGAAGGCATACTCTTTTCCATTTTTTTCGAATTCCTGAATCTTATTAATAACCAAAAAGACCTTTAATTTTCAAGAATAATTAAGACTAAATTGAGGGCTAATTCAAATCTCTGCATCAAATGGACCACAATATAAACCCATGATTTTAATATTATATTTATAACAAAAAGAACAAAGGGATACCTATATATAAATATCATATTTTGAGACTCTGTGAGCTCCAGGAGGATATCCCACAAAGCTGCAGCCCCTCTCTTATATTTCCTTGTCACCAGTTATGTATTGGTTTTTGGTTTTTAGGTTTCCAGATTAAAACTGCTGATGTGTTTCATTTTTGAGCCAACTTGTTAGTAACTGTAGTTTTATAAAATTGATTTTTTTTAGAAGTGAGCTTCTATCCCCTAAAAGTTTGATTATACATGTTATATTGAACACATGTAATAATCATTTTTTATCCTGAAAAATTTAGTGAAAAGAAAGGAAAGAAAACAAAGACAAAAAAATGTACATTTGTTTTTATAAATGTATGCATTTGTTAAGTTGTAATATACTAATAAGATCAATATTAAAAATTTGTGTTGCTGAACTCATATGGTTTTAGTGAAATGAAAAATTACAGAATAACAAAGGCATACAACATGTGTTCTCAATAAGTTATGGTTTAAGTTGTAATGAAGTTATGAAATCCATAGGTGTTGTATGAAATCTTGTGTTCTGCTTGAAATTGAAGGCTTTAAAAGAATGAATACTGGTGTTTTTAAACAATAAAACTTACACACACACACACACACACACACATTGGAAATTTGTGTATATAGGTTTACTACTCTTTGTCCCAAATCGCTGTTGGTAAATGTCTTTGTCCCAATGGCTGCAGGATGTTGATCTAATCATGTTAGCATTGTCTACTCATGAGGTGCACTTCTCAATTTTGAGAGAGGTTAGAGCTCCTGATTTATAGAGAACAAAGTGTAATAGAGCTATTGGTATTCTTCACTGTTGTGTAGTAGTTCAATCTCATGATTATTCTTAGAATCAAGATCAAGGTCCTTATTTTCATTTGATATGGGTCATGATGCATTGACATGCACAAACAGCCACTAGGTTTTTCTTTTAAGGATTTAATGAGTACATTTTTATCGCTATCTGATTTTTTTATTGCACTTTTGTGCATTACATATTGTAACATCCACCCATTCTCTTAGATCACGTTGACTTGAAGCAACAATGGTTCAAACATTGTCAAACTATTAGAAATAATTATTGCATATTTGTATTGGGAAGAGGTTCTGGTAGTCCTATATTCGAACTCATGGGAGGTACTTTCAAATTTATATCACTCTTATTGATCTCTAGATATGTTTTATATGTTGATGACCTTCACCAAACCCAATAAGCATCTGAACGTTAACCCAATAAACTCCTGAACTGTTGTACTCATCTATGTTCAAATTTCAATACTTAACCCCATTTCTAGGCTTTACTCTTGAGTGTTACCGAGAGACAAATACCAAAAACCATTGAGGGTAGGAGTTATGCTTAGAAATGCTACACATGCACCATATCCAAGCATGGCCAGTGACAAAATCATCCCCACAAAAGTAGAGATTCTCTTTTAACAGTTTGTCCTTTATCAGAAACAGAAATTAGCTCTCATCCTTTGTTCAAGATGAAATATTTAAATTTCCTAATAGGTTTGTATGACTGAAATGCATTCAGATCACATTGTCATCTCTTTTACTATAGTCTTTAAAAATAGTGAGAGGAATATGATAACATTGCCTCTTTCCTTATATATGTAATTATGCATATTGTGGTTACACCTGGACAATAAGACAAATGCTTCCTTTGTGGTCAAGTTGGTCATTCTGCAAATGCATGTGAAGGACAGCCAAAAATAAAGCAAGGAGATTTTGACGAGAAAGGTGGTGAACTGAATGTTAATCCTAAAAAGCCTTATCAGGTAAGTCAGATATATGTATAATTTTTTATGTTAGGATTTTGGTTATGCATGCTTGGAGGTTTTTTCTTTTTGTTAATGTTGTATGGTTGCATTAATACTAATAACGGTCCCATTTAGGTCATGATAATTAAAGCAAGTTTCAAGATTATTATAGATCATGTGGATGTTTTACTATTATTTTTACATCTAACTTGTTTCTGATATCTCAAATATTTGGCAGTTCATCAACATCTGGATTTTACGTGAATATTTAGAGTATGATATGAAGATTCCAAAACCTCCAATAGAGATTGATTTTGAACGGGTTGAGGATGATTTTGTCTTCATCTGTTTCTTTGTTGGCAATGATTTCCTTCCACACATGCCTACATTGGAAATTTGTGAGGTTTGTATGTAGAGATGTTACACCTCCTATATTCTATTTGAATTCCTTAAATAGTCACTGAATAAATATTATCTAGATTTACATTATGTTATGAAATTCATTTCAGTTGAAACGCTTGGAATATTTCTATGTCCAAGCTTATTGTTGTTCTAACTTCTAAGCATGATTATCTCTAGTGTGTAGACAGTTTATTATAGATCTGTTTTTACAGCTCACATTCTATGTTTTGGTTCCGTGACAATATTATCCAGGAAGATAATTTGTTGGTGGCTATTTTCTGTTTTACAGGGTTCAATTAATTTGCTCATGGCTGTATATAGGAAATAATTCAGTGCAATGGGTGGCTATTTGACAGATGCAGGCGAGGTATTATGACACTGATTGCATTTATTATATAATTTTTGTTGGCAAATATTATGTTGACCGAAGGACTTCACTATATGTTACTAGATATTGTGATATTTTCACTTTGGTCTTCTAAATATTGCAATTTGAAGTTGTGTGGCCTTTGAAATTTTAATTATCACTTGAATCGCAAGATCTCATGTCCCCATATTGATGGAAATAATACCGAGTTCATCTTGACCAGATTTATCCAATTGCTGGCATTAAAGCTGTATAACATTTTCTCTTTCTCTATAGGATGTCTCATGTGTCTGAAATTACTGAACATCGAATGAAAGGGTGTTAACTAGTTTGGATACAGCTAGCATTTCCAGCTAAGCTGATATCACACTAAAATGTGGAACATTTTATCATGCAGGTAATATTGGATAAGGTGGAGCATTTTATTCAGGCTGTTGGAACATAAGAGGATAGGATTTTTCAAAAGTGAGATCATATTCATGAGGTACACATTTAGTTTATATGAAATTATGAAAACCTTTGTTAGTTGTACGTATTTGGGCCTTATTTTGAAAAAAACACAGCTATACATTTTTTAACTATTCAATAACCACCACTGAGGATAGCACCCTTCCATTGGGCCAAGCGATGAGCTTAAGAATGTTTTGAATAGGAGCTCTATGCCATATGAAAAATGGAAAATGGGTCAATAGCTATTCTTGTAGAGTATTTTATTAGGAAATACATTAAGCCAAGGGAAATACTTTGTTAAAACTCTGGAAATATTAGGAAATACATGTATTTTTATATATGCATATCCAACCATATTGTATACAATTTGTTCTCATATATGTACATATATCTATCTATATCTTGGTAACTTTAGCTTCTCACTAATAACTAGATGAATTATCATAGTTGACTTCTGTTAAGTATTTGATTGCTAGTAATATATTAGGTGAGACTAACCTAAGCTTCTTGTTGGTTTTTCTTAAACTTTACGCTTGTTTCCTTTATATCCAAATGAGGGCATAAAATATGCTCTACAGGATGAAATGATTGTTACTGCATTTGTTTTATGGGAATGACCCATATCTTGAATGATACAACCTAGAAAAGTTCCCAGAAAATGACAAGAAATGGACGCCAACAAACCATTCCTAGTGAGTTCTTGGAATGGTCAGTATTTTAGAAATGGTACTAGTATTTTCTTTAAACTTTCCTTTTGATCCCTTTGATCCCCTCATCATAATGAGTACCATTATCCACTCGGTGTAGTTTAGCCACATTACTCTTTTGTACTCGCCATTTTTTATGTTCAGGAAGATATTGTAGATTCTCAGTGTATGCTGTTTCCACTGAAAATTCCTTCCATAATACCTTCAACCCCCACTCCCCAACATATTTAGTGAGTGGTCTATTCCTTCTGTGCCTTACAAATCTTTAAAGACATTGGAATTAAGTTTCCTTATAGCACTCATGCTATTTCCTAGATGCATTTCTACAGTTAATTCTCAATTCTCATGCTTTTAAATGCTTGAATCGACAATTCACAATTCATTGCAATGATATAAAATCTGTTTCAAGGCACACTCTCTTTGTTTTCAGTCTTGTTTCCCCACTCTGTTAGAACTGATCTTATGCAGGTAACTATGTTGGTACATAAGTTATAACTTATATCGTGTGTAATCACATGTAGCTAGGACCAATAGTAGAATTGTCTGTCTACTAGAATAAGGTGCAAGATATTACATGTTTGTAACTAGGCTGTCATAATTTGGCTGCTAGCTAGACTGGTGGAACATTGTTTTTTTCTCTGGTCATGTGCATGCACTAATGTGTATTGCTAATCACATGGCTTATCAATTCCTGATATAACCATAATGCCCAAGCTACATGATTTTAGGTAACCAAATTGGTACTATTACATTGTCATCTTCTGATACATGTAACATTGTTGATTTTGATGAGTGTCCTTTCTGGTATTACAAAAGCCTCTTTCTCTATTGCCTTGTTCGACCATTAGATACTCAAAGTTGTGTATTGATCCTTTTTACCATTATAGAGGACTCTGTAAGTTAGGTTCTCAAATTCTTAAAGGGTTCTAGCTCAATGGAAGAGCGCTTTCCTTACAAGCAGAAGGTTGGTGGTTCGATTCCTCATGCCCTAATGATATTATAATATTGGTTAAATACTAAAAACAACTAAATTAGTGACCAAAACATGAGAGATGCGAAACTAGGCATTAAAAAGGACGCAACACATGGCGCTAATGACGAAGCCAAACATGGCGTTGATATGGTAGCAAAATAAGACGTTACTTCGGATGCAAAACATGGTGCTACATAGGAAGCAAAATATGGTGCAACAATAGAAGAAATATTTGGTGTCATTTTGGTAGCAAAACATGATGCAAAAAAGGAAGCAAAAATTGGTGCAAATTTGGAAGCAAAAATTGGCACATATTTGGAAGTAAAACATGGTGCAAAATGGGATGCTAAAGTGGTAGAAAAAATGGATGCTAATTTGGATGCTAAGATGGTGCTATTAAGGATGCAAATATGGCACTAACGGGGGTGTCATTTAAGAAGCAAAAGCGGACACTCGCTAGGAAGCAAAGAAGGACATTATTTAGGAAGCAAACCTCGACGTTGTTTAGGAAGCAAAGTTGGGCGCTATTCTGGAAGCAAGCCTTGGCGTTGTTTAGGAAGCAAAGTTGGACGCTGTTCTAGAAGCAAAAAAAGAGACACTATTTTGGACGTCATAAAGGATGCTATTTAGGAAGCAAAAAAAGACGTTTTTTGGGATGCTTTAAGTTTTGTCCATGACACGTCCCATTTAGCGTCTAGTTTGACCACTCAATGTAAAAAAAAATTACACTAAAAAGGGACGCTAATTCCAGGATTTGTTGTAGTGTCATGTTTCTGGTCATAAGTCAAGACCAGATATCCTTCGTTAAATGAGCGGGGTTGAACAAATATGTCATATTGGGATTTCATTATTTTTTTGTGTGCTTAATTTTCTAAAGCAGAATCACGACAAGCTTTGTCAAGCTTATTGATATACAAAAACCGTTCTTCTTCTATAGTGGTGTTAGGAAGAAGTTCTACAACGAGATTTAGAGAAGGAATTTCGCATTCTATTGGGAGAGTAGCCTCTAGTCCATACACCAATTGAAATGGTGTGAAACCAGTGGAAGTTTTTACAGTAGTCCTATAGGCTTAAAGTGTAGAAAATAGTTGCAAATTCCAATTAGATTTACCATCCAATTAAGCATGGTATTTAAAACTTTGTTAATCGCTTCAAACTGGCCATTGGCATATGGGTAGTAAGGCGTAGAGTTATCATGTTGAAACCCTAACTTTGTACTCAGTTTTGACATCATTTTATTATGGAAATGTGACCCATGATCGGTCACGATGGCCCTAGGAATCCCGAATCTAGCAATGATATGGTTAAAAAGGAACAAAGCAACTACCTTTCCTTCTTCGACATATGTGGGCATAGCCTCAACCCATTTAGTAAAGTAGTCCACAACCACAATAATGTATCCATGCCTCCTGGATGAGGTAGGTCTACAGTGCATGAAGTCGATGCCCCATTTCACAAAAGGGCCAACTACTATGATGGGATGAAGCGGAGATGGATCACTTCTTAGAGGTAAACAATTAACAGGGCGAGCATATCTTGAAAGTTTCAATACAATCTTTGAAAATTGAAGGCCAGAAATACCCTATGCGTAAAATATTCTAGGCAGTAGCCAACCTAGAGAGATGACCACCACAAGCTCCAGAGTGGCAATCATTTAAGATGATTTCATATTCTTCATGGGTAATCCAATGTCGTAATACATAATCGACGCCATGATGGTATAAGGTATCATTTAAAATGAGGTAATACTTATCCTGGTGGTAGATGCGACGACGCTCATCGGGATTGGCATTAGGCTGATATCGTTGAGTTTGGAGATAGAGAATAAAATCTCCATACCAGGGATCAATCGTGCTAATGAGAAACAAAAATTCATCAAGTAATGAATCGATGGACTCTTTTCCCTTAGTAACACAGGGAAGGTCACACATGATCTTAGCAAAAACAAGCTACTTCTTAGAAGTGGTTTTAGCAAATTCCAACTCGAACTCCTGGAGAATGACAATCCAACGTGAGTATTTTCCGCCAAGTACCTGATGAGTCAAGACATAGTACATGGGGTTGGAATCAAAATATACAGTAGTTTCATGGAGTAAAATGTAGTGACAAAACTTCTGGACCACGATCACCATGCCCAGAGCAAGTTTCTCCACATGCGAGTCCCAGGTTTCAGAATCTAAGAGACTCTTACTAGCATAGTAAATCACATGTTCTTGGTCATGTTAATTAGTTTGAACTAGGACCATACCAATAGTCGAAAGGGATGCAGCCACATACAGGGAATAATCCTTTGTATAATCATGTGGTTGCAACATAGGTGCATGCGTAAGAGCATGCTTGATATTGTTAAACGCATGTTGCGCTAGGTCATCCCAAACAAAAGGGGTATCCTTTTTTAACAACCGCATGAAACCATGTGTATTTTTTGCATAGTTGCAGTTGAAATGTCACAAAACTTTTTCCTTCCCTTGCAAACTTTGGAGTTTTGTTACATTGGTGGGAGCGGGTAGGGTCAGGATGGATTCAATTTTCAAAGGGTCAATACAGATACCATCCTTGGACATGATGAAACCAAGCAGCCAACCATTTTTGACACAAAAAACACATTTGTGTGGGTTCAAACGAATGTTGAAATGGAGAAATTTAAGAAAAATGGCTCTCAGATGATCAACGTGATGATCCCATTGCTTTGAATGAGCACGTAGGTCGTCAATATTGGGTTCCACAATGTGCTTTATATCATGAAAAACATATGACATGGTGCATTGAAATGTATCGCCAACATTTTTCAAACCAAACGAGAGTTTTTGATAGGCAAAGGTCCCCCATGGGCATATAAAAGTTGTCTTATGTTGACTTGAAGGGAGAATTTCGATCTAATTATAGCTGAAGAAGCCATCCATGAATGAAAATATGATGTTCTCTACACATTTATCGATAATTTGATCGATGTAGGGAGTGGGGAAATTGTCTTTTGGACAAGCCCGATTCAAATCCCTAAAATTGATACAACCCCTAATAGTACCCTGCTTTTTGTTCACAGGAACTATATTGGACACCCATTTAGTCAAGGGCACGGCGTAAATGAAACCATCCCTGAGAATTTTTTCAACTTCCTCCTTAATAGCTGCTGCTTTTCTCGGATGTACCTGGCATATTTTTTGGCGAAGTGGCTTGGCACCAGGGTAGGTTTTAATATCATGAACAACAATGGAGGGATCAGTCCTTGGCATCTCTTTGTAATTCCAAGTAAGGACATCTCTAAATTCCTTGAATAAGGATGTATAGGATTGAACCTCTGAAGGTGAAGAATTTTGGCCTATCCGAATAATCTCTGAAACACTAGGTTTCACTAATATATCCACTGGGATGGTTTTGGTAATATTACACAAGTTTCCCTCAGATTTGACACCATGAATGAGGGTTGGGAACTGAGGGTCTCAGACTATATCAGAGGAAACCGTGGATGTGAATTTCTCTTCTACCACATGGAAAGGGGGAAGGAAAGAAGATCTATGATGATGATCTTTCCAAGGAAGCTCTTCTAGGGACATAACTTCCATGATGGATTCATTAGAGGGAAGTGTATGAGAAAGATAATCTAGAAATGGGGGGGGGGGGTGTCTAGCCAGTATGGTAGGTAATACAGACCTGAGGCCACCAACACATGATTGTTAATGGTGGGGTCGTTGGTGGTTTGAATGGCATTGTATACTTCCTCAAAAGGACTAAGTGATGTTGATTCAGAAATATACTTTCCTTTGTCTAAGGTAGAAATCATATTAATGGACGCGAACTGTGAAATAGGAGGAGGATTTGAAAACAGGAAGACTCCCATGTGAGAAGAGGCTTTAAGAAGGCCTACTCCAATATTTTGATATTGATGGGTAGTCAGAAGTGGAACGTTTTTCGCATCATTCGAAATAGCGTTAGGTGTAATGAAATCTAATTGATCTATTGTAACAATTCTTCCTTGGAATGGGAACTGGACAATCCGAAAAATAGACGAAACTACAGATTGCATAGCATAGAAGCAGTTGCGACCTAGGATTAGGTTGTAATCCAAAGGAGCATCAATGAATTCAACATGAATGGAAACTGATTCCCCCCCTAGTTCAATCCGGAGAGCGGGCAGTAATCTATATGGTTGTAATCCATGACCATTAAAGGCCTTTAGTGTAGTAGGTGAATGATTAATTTCAGGAGAACCAATGGCTCTCCAGCAGGACACATACATGACCGAAGTAGAGGCTCCCTCATCCAATACGATACGAAGGATGTTGTTTTTGTTAACATTTATGGACAACTAGAAAGTCAACTGATGTGAGAGCCTAGTTTTAAAGTCATCCATTTTGAAAGCAATTATGTTACTATTCTCAGGATCCATAACTCCAAGTGTTGTTAGCAAATTTTTTTGCTCTGTGGGACAATTCTGGAGTACTTCTAGGGCCGACATAGCACAAGGTTCATGAGTAAAATATTCTACTATATTGTAGTATTGGGTAGCACATGTGTTAGAATTAATAATAGACTTACGAATTGTACTCTTGGGTGGGAAAAAAATTGCATTAGGCATAGGTTTATCGATCTGAAGACCGTTACCTGGAGGGGGGTTGGAAGCTGAAGGTTTATCAGATGGAAACTCACCGGTTTTATTCTCTGGAGGGGGGTCATAATTATGTGCTTGAGTATTGAGGTTAATCATCTCACTTGACATCATTTTTACTTCATCAATGGATGAAGAAGGCCCATGCAAGGATTGATGATCAATCAATTGTTGTTGGGTGGGGAAAGGGTCTGTAAGAACTGCTCGGGTGGGTGAACTTTTCAAAAAATTGTTAACTTCCTCTCGACGATGACACTCTTTGGTGAAATGATTGCCTCCACAAATTAGGCAGGGGTACTTACCCTTCCTCTTATTTTTAGAATTAGCATTAAGATTTTGTGTTTTATTACCTTCCTGTTGATTGTCGTATTTTTTCGATTTGTTTCAACCTTTCTTCTTTCCTCCCGAAGACTCAGCAAATTGAACCGCGTTTAATTCGACGGAATCAACAAGAGGGTGTACAGTTTTGGGTGGTGGTGCTGGTTGACTTACTGGTGTGGCGGGTTGATTTTGCTTCTTGGTAGATTTCACTATCGTTTGAGTTTGAACCGAACCAAGAATTCCATTTGTAGGTGGTTCAGTTGCAGGTCTTGACGGATCCTATGTCGGACAAGGAGCATGAGGAATTAAATCATACAAAGTACCTGACTAGGAATAAACCAAGTCTAGGTACCGAGCATGACTAATAGCCTTCTCCTTAGTAACATCTCCTCCCATGGTGACATCTCTAGAAATGAGGGGAAGTAAACATTTTTTGAACCAATCAGAAAGTAACTGATCAAGAATAGGAGCCTTAATTAACCTATGTCTTTGTCTCCATTCATGTATATGATCGAAGATGTGAGTTGAGATAGTTTGTCAAAGCGAGGTTAGCAGGTCTATACCTGTCTCATATCGAATTGGTAACTGAAAATGAGTTAAGAATGCCATTGATAAAGAATTAAAATCCTAAAAAGAGTGCTGAGGTATCTCTATATACCATTTCACAGCAACTCCGGTGAGGGTTCTCTGGAATAACCGTAGACAGATTGAACCGTCCATCAGAGAATTCGATGAGCACCATAGATGAAAAGTCATCACATGGTTCTTAGGGTCATCACCAGGTTTACCATCGAATGTATGCATGTCCAAAGTTAAGTTATTCGGAATGGTTTGACATGAAGGATCGTGATGTATAGGACCATTAATCAATCTAGACAAATATGGCGGATCTAACGTAGCTAGAAATGAAAATTTCTGATTTCCATTGAGGATATTGGTAATAATTGTATGGAATTGTGGACCAGTAGGACCATAGGTAGATTGATAAACATGCATAGATAATGCCCCCACAACTGGTTGATTTGGTGATTGGTTACTGGAAGGTTTTTTAGATGGTGGGCCACCTGAGGGAGGTGGACCTCCAGGGGGTGGGCCTCCAGAAGTTGGTGACGGTGGTGGTGGGCCTCTAGGAGGAGGTGGTGGTGGTAGTGCTCCATGTGGGGGTCCTCTAGGTGGTGGTCCTCTAGATGGTGGTCCTCTAGGTGGTGGTCCTCTTGGTGGGGGTCCTCCAGATGGTGTGCCTCCAGGTGGAGGTACTCTAGATGGTGGTCGTCTAGGTGGTGGTCCTCCAGATGGTCCACTAGGTCCTTTGGGTCCTCCAGATCATCTCGAGGGTCCTCCATGTGGATCTCCATACCCTCCGACGGTATTTACAAAAGCTCCTTTGTAGGATGGGACATTAGACCAATTTGGTTTCCCCCAAGGAGAAAAAACATTTCCGTGGTAAAAGGAATTCCGAGATAAACTATCACCAATGGTGTTGGTTGATAAGCTTGGTGAACCGTAGGTGGTTGATTCCCAGGATAAGTATATCCCCAAGAAAGTGGACTAACAATGGGTTGGACACATGAGGATCCTCCCTTCCCAGAAGACTATAAAACCGTAGTGGTATTAGGAGGAGGGTTATTTATTGTTGGTAGTCCCATTGGTAAATTATGCACCATACTAGAAATGGTTTCCACAGTAGGTGAAGCAAATTGAGCTGGGGAATTCCCTCCAGGTGTAGAAACTATCAAGGAATTTGAAATTGATGGGGAGTTTTGACTGGGTGGGGTAGGAGTGGAGTTTTGAGATGGATTTTGAGTAACCAATTTTTGGGTTGGTGACCCTGAGACAGGAGCTACTCGAGGTGATGAAAGGGCATGGTACCTAGGTGGGGTTGTTCTTGGAAGAATGGGAAGAGGAGAAACACTTCTTCTTAATTTTTATGTGCTTTTGTATAAATTCTCAATAGACTCTCAGAAAAATTCTTCGTTTGATGGAGTATTCTGAATGAGTTGGCTTAAAGGGGTAAGTACAGAAGGCTCTAGTTCAGTTGTGGTAGTTCCATATTCAACAATAAACTGGCCTAGGGAGGTTCTCCAAAAAGGATCATTTGGACCATATTATGCCTCTATAGTTTCATCAGGTGGGTGATTGAATGTCCAGTTTGATGAGCCGACTTGATTGTCTGTTGGAAAATGAAAGGTTGTGTCAGCTATAAGAGGTTGTTGGACCAAAGGATTATCATAAACATAGAATTATTCTCTAGTTCTAGTAGCTGAATTATTTTATATATGAGCATCATTAGAAGTTGGTCGTTCCATGGTTTCACCTTCGTTTCCTTTTACGACAGGAGGAGAGTCAGGTGGTAAACCCTGCAACCTATGAGAACACCTCATAATTTGGTCAGCCAGTGTGGTGGCTGAGACTGTCTACTCTAGTTTTAAAAAAAGAATAAAACACACACAAACAAACCTACACAAGCTAAGGCTACAAGCAAACTTAAATGACATTATGGGATGAAGATATCTGGTTCCTCACTAGGATTATCAAGTTGTTGCAACTTGCGATATATCGCTGGGTTCAATAGTGAAATGTGACAAAGAGGATTGGGACCGTACCCTTTCCTGAACACTCGATTACTTGTATGACACGTGTGCAGTATCTCCTCGAGTGTTGTTCTCGATGTATTTATCCAACAAGATGGCCAAAGGGATTTTATTTGATGGTGAAGGAATCCTAGAAAGGTCTCCCGATATACGCAAGGTATGTGGGAGCTCAAATCTGTGTTACTTTTTTCTAATGCATAACCGTTCGAAAGGGGCCCTCCGATGTACAATCGAGTATGTGAAGTACCTTTCTATATACCTCAAGTGTACATGAAATTTCGTTCTATATACCGATGGTACACGGAGGAACCGCACAGACCCAGGGATGTAGTGTAGGCATGGAGTGACATATCCTATGTTTAAAGAGGCTGGAACACGTTTCTATCCTATTACTCAAATTACTATAAATTTTATCTGAATGGTTAGTGAATGTTTGTGAGGTGTATTTTAAAATGAAAATTATAATATATATGTGATGCAACTTATTTTTCTTTCAATGAGAACTATCTAGAGTAGGGAAGAGACCTTTCTTTCTTGTTTCAAAAGCACAAATTTCATGCTACTTTCAACAACTCAATTTTCAAGACCTAACAAGCAATTTTTAAACACAAAACTTCTTCACCAATAAGAATTCTAATTCTCTAAATAAAGGAAAGAAAAGAGAGCCTCTAATGTTTATCAAGAAGAAATTTCAACTCAAAATGGGCCTCCTAAGGAAAATTAATAAAATAATAGTTAAAATAATAAAATAATATTTATTAATTTTGGAGGAAGAAAATAAAAATTACTTTTTTGTTCGTATTTTTGACATATCTCCCTATGTTTTTACTCAAATTTCGATCGGGAGAGCTCGTTGGATGCAGAATTAAATTCTGCATCCAACGAGTACCCGGTGGACATACTTTTGACGGGCCTCGCTACCCCAAAAACAAGAAATACCTGAAAAAACATGATGATGACATCATCATCACATTTTTTCAGGTATTTCTTGTTTTTGGAGTAGTGGTGTCATCATCACGTTTTTTTTTAGGTATTTATTGTTTTTGGGGTGGCGAGGTCCATCAAAATTTTGCAGAGTGGGTACTCATTGGATGCGGAATTTAATTCCCATCATCACCTTTTTTCATGTATTTCTTGTTTTTGGGGTAGTGGGGCCCATCAAAAGTATGCCGAGTGGGTACTCGTTGGATGCGGAATTTAATTCCGCATCCAACGATCTCTCTTAATCGAAATTTGAGTAAAACCATTGGGAGATATGTTGAAAATACGAACAAAAAAAGTAGTTTTTTATGATATCCCATCCCCAAATTTATATTAAAAAATTGTTTAAGAGTTGCTCCCTTTTTGAATTTCAAAGCATTTTGATTGGCTAATGCATGATGACATGGAATTTGTATTATTTTTAGAAGGCCCATTTTAAATTGAAATTTCCTCTAATGTCCTAAACTACACCAAAAAGACCTACTTTTCTACATACTCACTCAAGCCAAAAGTAAGCTTTTCCCAAGCATCTCTATCAACAAGACAAGCTTGCTAATTTCTTTTTGTATTTTCAAGTATAATTTTGAAACATAAAGAACACAAAGTAGCTAAAGTAAACTGATTTAAGAGAGGATATAGATCCTTCTTTTTCAACATAAACCTTTCAGAGAATGGACCACACAAATAAAAAAACCAAGACTATAATTTCGCACAATTCATTTTCACTATGAATCCTTTACTAAAGAGAAAATAAAAGTTTTGAAACTCAGCTCAACAAGTGAGAATCATACTGTCAAAACCACCAGCTTAGCAATCAAGCACTCAAGCAAAACACACTGGAAATTTTCAAAGAAATAAAAAATATAAAAAAATAAACTGTGCAAGTAGTATGGGAACCTACCTCAATGCACAAAAGAAGGCTGCACCAGAGCGCTGGTAGGAGATAGACGCTTTTCATCCACTACAATAAGGCACCGATGACGCTTTGTGTAAACTGAGAAAAGGAGCTGAAGGCGCTGACTATCAACAGGAAAAAGGTGCATATGGGACAACAACGATCTGTCAAATCGGGCTAAGTGCACCTACGGATCTGTAAATGGAAGAAATTAAAGATATGCATAAGGAACCAAAAACTGGAATGATCTGGAATGACAGAAGTAAAAACAACTTCCAAAAGAGGCAATTGACAGAGTAACAAGATGGATCACTCACCTTATCCACTTAAATAAGCTAAGGAAGAAAAAGTAAATTTCACAAGTGAGAAAGTTACCAACAGTTGTAGATCTAACCGGATATTCTCCATATCTGACTAGATCTGCCCCAAATCTGACTGGATTAAGCTATCCCCAGTATGGTCGCCAATTTTGTTTCAAGTAATTCTACAACCGGTGTGGACACCGCTTGTTCCTCTACTGGCTTGTATGATACACGCATAGAACAAAAAACCACAACAACATATCCTTTCCCTAGATAGTTAATTTACTCAACATAAAACCACTCTCATACCTCAGATTTGAATGCTTTTGTCCTTGTTCCAATGTTGTACATGAAATATTTAGTACCTGCAAATAAAGATCAAAGGACAACACAACAAGATGAGAGAAACAAGATAAATTAACAATCTATGCTATTGATCAAGGAATCTTACAATATTTAATTGATATTGACACAAATTAAGTATGGGAATTAACGAGAACACTTTTGTATTAATGAATAAAGAAGGTAAAGCTACAACCAAAGCCTTGATGTTGCCAGCTTCGTCTTCCACAATGGAATTACAACACTCCTCACTTACAACAATCTCTTCACACATAGACACACTCAAACTTGCCTCTAAACCAGATCTTAGTCCAATAGCATAAGGGTGCTTTCTTTGGCCTCCTTCATTCCATCCATGAAGGATTCATTTATAGGCCAAATGAGATGAGATTGGATTAGGGAATGGATAGGAGATGATCCCTACAGTTGAGGAAGGTGAATTCCACCTCTCCCTAGCTTGTAGGAACCAACTCCATGAAGGTTTTCGCATGGAAGCTTCCAAAATATTCTTTTTTCATGTTTTAAGTCCACCGACGCTTTTGGCTTAAGGTGAAAAAGCGTCGGTGATTTTTTCTCATAAGGAAAGAGCATCGACGACACTTATTGTCAAGAGACAAAAGGTTCCAATGCTCTTTTCTCAACTGGATAGTGCACCGATGACACTCTATCAAAACTTGGTAAAAGTGTTGGTCTCCCCAAGGATGGAAAAAAGTCACTAGAGGAATCTCAGACCAGGTTCTGTCAAGGGTAATCAGGCAACAATGGATTTTTTAGGTGCAACAAAAAGTATTATGATGATCGGTTATTTATATTTTCATGTGTAAATGTGATGTAAATGTTTCATTGTTTGTGTATCAAATGCCAATTTAGTACATAATTTGCATATGAATCATCAAATCGATTGTAATTTCTTGGAATATGAATGTATGTAATGTTCCCAAATTGTTGTTCTAACAACCTTACTCTTAAGAATCTTCATATGAAAGTCATATCTCTAATACAATACATACCATTTAACTGTAAGACCACTAACTACGAGTCAAGGTGCACCTCAAGAGACTGAATACCATGAGACATGGCATCACATAATAACTCAATCATGACATTATACTCAACAGTATTAAACGATGAAGGCCGTAGACATACACCTCCTAAAGACAAAACCTAACCCGCAAGAGTATAAATTACCCAAGCAGCCAAAGCTGAGTTTTAAGTGTGGTGGATAGAACTGTCAGTGTATCCTACAAATACCTAAGACTCTATCGACATCTGCCCCAACAAACAGAAGAAAGTCAACCAACTCGATCACTAGAAGGGAACCAAAACTAAACTATGCAACTATACAATAATATACAAAGTGTCAAACTAGACTGAGAATTACGCATAGTATCTTTTGAGATAGAGCCCATTTCTAGGCTCCACCAACGTTCTCCCTTCATGATCCACTAGATCGTAAGAACCTTTCTCTAATACTCGCTTGACCATGTAAGGTCCATGGAACATGGGTTTAAGCTTTCTCGCCCCTAATAATTCACTAGCTTGGTCATACAAGACGATCAAGTCACCTTCACTAAACTTCCAGGGATGGACAGACTTATCGTACCGGGCCTTAACGTGACGCTCATTAATTACAAGAGCCTCTAAAGCATCCTGATGCTGCTCATCAAGTTGCTCTAAACAGACCATACGTTCCTCTAATGCATAAGCCTTCTGGAAAAAGTTCCACGACTAGCTTCAAAGAAGGGATTTCACATTCAATAGGTAAAACTGACTCCACCCCTTGCACCAACTGATATGGAGAAAAACTAGTGGGAGTCTTAATCGTGGTTCGATGGGGCCAGAAAGAAGGATATAACATGATATGCAATTGGTCTTGCTTTTTGTGATGGTTATTTGGAGAATGGACATAAGTGACTTATTCACCACTTCAACCTATCCATTCGCTTGAGGATAGTAAGAAAATGAATGCTCTTTCTTATACCCTAAAAAGATAACTCAACCATCATCTTATTTTGAAAGTTCCTCCCATGGTCAGTGACAAGCTCCTTTGGGATACCAAACCGGGTGATAATATGATTGAATACGAAATGTACGGATGTCTCACCATCGGCTTTGATAGTGGGCATAGACTCTACCCATTTCATGAAATAATCAACAAACACTATGATATGATGATGCCCCCCAGTCAACGCTGGGTTGTAATCCATAAAATCAACCCCCCACTTAGTGAAGGGACTGACGGTGATAATCGTATGTAACAGGGCAGGATGCGAGTGCATGTTTCATGCAAACACCTAGCAAGGGTGGCATCGCTTGACCACATTGACACAATCCTTGAAGATCGACAACCAAAAATAACCTGCTCTCAATATCTTTTTACCTGTATAAATCCCAGATAAATGACCACCACAGACCCTTCTGTGGCAATCATTTAGCATAGACTTAGCCTCTTCATGGGTTAAACATCGACGCAAAATGGAATCAACCCCACGATGATACAAAGTGTCATCAACAATGAGGTAATTCTTAATTATATGACGTAACCGCCGATGTTCATCTCGTGAGAGGTGAGAAGGAACTTTCAAAGTTTTCAAATAAACGATAATGTCCCCATATGATGGGTTCATAGTCAAAATGAGAAAAATGTGTTCATCAACGAAAGAGTCCTCATGAGCCTCCCCTTCATCCAAACTAGGAAAATCAGATATGAGCTCCGCAAAAATTAACGACTTCTTTGACTTTGTAGACACAAACTCGAGATCAAATTCTTGCAATATCACAATCCATTTATTGTATTTCCCCACTATCATCCATTTGGTGAGAACGAATTGAAATGGATTAATGTGAGACACAAGTAAAGTTTGGCGAAGAAGTATGTAATGCCTCAAACATTAGACCGCATGGATGGTAGCTAGGGATAGCTTCTTGACATGAGTATAAAAAATCTCCACACAAATGAGGTTTCTACTAAGATAATAGATGACATGCTCTTGGAGCTCCTCATCCTCTTCAACCAAGACCATACCAATCGTCTCTTGACACACGACCACATATATAAAAAAATCACGGCTATAATTGGGTGGACTAAGCATGGGGGTCGATTCTAAGGCTTTATTTAAAGCATTGAAAGACTCTTGGGCTCTCTCATCCCAAATAAATGGTGTCTTTCTTCAATAAACGCATGAAACCCTTAGTCAAATTGGAAAAAATGACCAAGAATCTTCGTAAGAAGTTTGCCATCCCTTGCAAACTATGAAGATGTCTAATATTACGTGGGGGAGAATTTCGAAGTATTGCCTCAACCTTTAAAGGGTTGACCCTAATTCCCTCCTTGGAAAAAATGAAACCTAGTAAGTGACCTACTCTCATGCAAAAATTGCACTTATGAGGATTTAAGTGGATTTGATATCGACGACATCTTTCGAAAACCAAGCATAGATGGTTAGGATGATCCACCCTCAAATGAGAGTGAGTAGCTAAATCATCAAGATACACTTCAATCAATCTCTTAAGGTCATGAAAAGAGAAGTTCATTGCTCGTTGAAAAGTAGCTCCGACGTTTTTAAGGCCGAAAGGCATTTTTCGATATGCAAACGTACCCTAAGGAAAAATGAAAGTCGTTTTATGTTGATCCTTGGGTCTGATTTGAATCTGATTATATCCTGAAAAGCCATCCATAAAAAATAATACCTCGCTCCCTGCACAGTCATCCAAAATCTGATTAATAAAAGGTGTGGGGAAGTTATCCTTAGGACAATCTTGGTTCAGGTCTCTGAAATTAGTTCATACACAGATCGTTCCTTGCTTCTTGTCATCCAGAACAGGATTTGACGCCCATTCAGTCAAGGGAACGGTGTAGATGAATCCAGCCTTAAGAAAATTCTCTATCTAATCCTTAATTGCAGGTGCTTTCTTAGGATTCATCGCACGCAAATGTCGTCGAATGGGTTTGGCATATGGATAGGTTTAAATTTCATGTTCAACAATGCGAGAGTCAATTCACAACATTTCCTCATATGAACAAGTGAAAACATCTCGAAATAATTTAAAGAGCTTGGTGTATGCTTCAACCTCATGGGGGGAACAATCCGCGCCAATGTACACATTCTCAATCTTTCCAGGAGTTCAAGAAATGTTGATAGGCATGGTTGGTGACAAATTGGCCATATTCCCTTCAAGATACTTACCAAGAGAGCCTAACAGGACCACGAGCCTATAGACTTCCTTGCTAAGAATCGCCCTATAGTCATCACACTCTATATGATCAAGCTTAGGAACAAAGTAATATCTATGATGCAAATCTCCCCAAGGTGGTTCTATATCAGACATAGCTTCGAGAATAGCTTCATCCCTTGGAAAAATTTCATCGAAGCAGTCATGCGAGTGACATGACGCAACCGACCAAGCAGGAACTGCATAAGGGTCCTCCTCCTCCATCTGCAAAAAGGAAGGACTAGGACCTAACCCAGGACCAAGATTAGCTTGATAAGCCACCAATGCTTCAGACAACGACATGTCCATCTTGACAGGTCTAGAGTCTTCACCTGAAGTACAAGGATCCTCCAAATGCGAAACGCAAAATGGAACCGAACTCAACAATGATGAAGCTCTACCAAGATTGGAACCTATCATAAGAACCATTGCGAGGAAATTGAAAGTTCCCATTAATGAAGGATACATTCCCACCCCAACATTCTTAGTTTCTGACTGAGAATGATCAATGACCGGGATAGTAACTCCTGACGATGATTTCGTACCGAAATTATTAAAATATCTTTGATTGATCGTAACAATCCTCCCATACAAAGGAAAACAAACAACCCGAAAAAGAGATGATGCGACCGATTCCATATTATGAATCTAGTTATTTCCTAGTAAAAGATTATAGTCGAAGGGCTCATCAACCACCTCAAATTCGATCGCTACAGTATTCCCCCCCAATTGGACCTCAAGGGAAGGAAGTATACCATTCGGCCAAAAATATCTTCCATCAAATGCAGTCAACATGGTTCTATATTTTGACAACGTAGGAGAACCTAAGTCTTTCCAACAAGCTAAAGACATCACGAAAGTCCCAATGCCTTCATCAATAACTATGGGCTTGATGGTGTTGTTCATACAATGTATGTGCAGTAAAAGAGACACATAGTAAGGAAAGCGAGGATGGACTCCATGAGTTTCAAATTTAATCATTGTGGAAGGATTCCCATCAACCACCCCAAGAGCAAACACCAAGGCCTTCCTTTGCGAAGGGAAAGTATGAAGAACTTCCAAAGTAGACATTACACAAGGAGTTTGGCCCAAATCCTCGATAATGGAATAGTTTTGGGTGACTCGGGAATTAGGATTGTGCCCTGAATGATTTAAGACTCCCTTAGGAATGCAAGGTGGAGCTTTAGGCTTGTCACTAGGTTTTTCAATACGTAAAGGGCTCTTGGGTGGAGCAGGTTCTTTTCCAAGGTCAGGTTGCGACGAATCATAATATTTAGCTCGTGGCACAAAATTTTTGACAGACATCATGTTGATGCAACCATGGCCACACGGTGTTCAGCGGGTTTTGACTCCCACTAGAAGCACTTCCAGGGTCCATGGTCCTCGAATTCATATTTTGGTTTTGCGGTAAAGGATTTGTCAACATAGCTGGGATCTATGCGATGAATTTCGAGGCATCTTCCATACGAGGACATAAGTGAGCGAGGTGATATTCCCCGCAAATTTTGCAAGGGAAAATGACCTTACGTTTAGACTTCTTGTCCGCCCAACACTACTATCGTTCTTGTCATCATTAGCATTTTCGTTCTTATTCTCACCCTTTCGGTTGTTTCTACCTTTTTTCTTATTCTGTCTTGGTTGTTGGTTACCCTTCTGGTTCGATGGTTGCATGAAATTACATCCATTGTTTGAGTGGGATGAGACGTATCCGTAGCTTGCCCCGATGCAAATTGGTTAATAAACAACTTATTCATTTGATTTGTAAACGAGTTTGCAGGTTTAGCACTTGTAAAGCCAACAATGCCATCAGCATGTGGCCCAGGTTTGAACTTAGGATCGAAATTGGATCGAGGTGCATTCAGAATGATCTCATATAAGATCCCAGACTAAGCATAAATCAAGTCTAATGGTTGAGCTCGAAAGATAGCTTGTTCCTTGTTCATCACTCTGGATGTGGAAACATCCTTCGCTGTATATGGCAATAACGATTTGAGGAACCACTCCAAAATAAACTCTGTTAGAATGTGAGACTTAATCAACCTCTTTCGTCTATGCCACTCTTGAATATGATCAGAAATATGGGTGGGTTTCTGTCATGTCCCCAATTAAATAATTGCATAGCAAGACAATTGCATCAATCCTACTAGTTCCCTAGGTTGGATGGATACATTAGAAATTTTAATAAGGGATCTAATAAATGAAGTTTGAACATTAGAATGGCATCAATATTTAATAAAGGAGCTAAATAAATAAATACATGGGAAAATAAAAGTGGCAATTGATCATGAAGACACATGGAGGATGTGGGACCCACACAAGCTAGATTTTCTATGCCACATGGCATCTTCCTCTTGTCATTTAAAATCCATAAGAATCCCAAGTGTCTTGAGATGATTTGTAAGGTCAATATACTTGGAATGAGTCAATTAAGGTTGAATTGGAGTGGAAGAGTAACACCGATGGAAGAGGACGAGGCATTTTGGAGCTAGTGAGACACTTGGACTATATTCCCTGGCTCTATGACAACAATGATGAGGATTCTATGACACCTATGCCACAAATCAGACATGAAGGTTGAAATATGACATATAAGACATTTCAGAGATAAAAATATCTCCAAGAGGGTGCTCAAGGGAGTTAGGGAAGCTAAGATGCTTCCACATGTGGTTTGGTGGAAGTGGGAGACTAGGAATTGTTGTACAAGTGGAATTCTTTGGAGTCTCTTCCCAACTAGAGTTGGAATGAATCTCTTGGAAGGAAGTAATTATTCAACCCATAGAGAGATTGAAAACTTTTTAAATTTCAAGAACAAATAATGAATACAACTTTTGATCATTTGAGGAATTTTCATTTGTGAAGAGAGAGAGCTAGTGGATGACTAGTTTCTTGCCTTAGCCAATTTCGAGGGTGCAAGATTCCCATCCAAGATGGTGTGTGGAAAGGCCATTCAGGTATTTCATGGAGATTTAATGGAGTCATAATTTATTGTTTCAAGCTACAGGGAAGCTCGTGTACACTTCAATATCAGCTTGTTCTTTCATATATTCCAAGTTTTCTCATCATATTCTTGCTCTATGGATTGAGGTGCACTTGATGAGATATTGATATCTTTGGGGGAGCTTATAATGCCCCATTATTTTATGTTCTGATGAAAATTATCTGTATTTGAAGTTCAAAATACTCTCAGGTTAAACTACCAAAATATTTCATGTAAAAATGTTAAACAATGAAGAAACAATGACATTTCCCCACTACCTTGTTGTGAACCAATGTAATGTTGATGGATTCGAATGGATAAGTAAAATAATGATGGTTTATGTATGAATAGAATTTTATTGATGCGTTATATGATTTTAATGTTCAGTACATAAGCATTTGGAGTCATTTTGTTGAGTTTCATAGCATTTGGAGAATATTTCCTATCATTTCCCCCAAGGTTGAAACTAGTCTTTTTGCATATGATTTAAGGGAGTTATAGCATACATTAAAAGTTGAATGATGATGCATATGATTTCATGTTTATTTCCTTTATATTTCTCCCGCTTCCATTCAGAATTTTGAGTTGGATTGAGTGCATTTGGAAAGTCATTTTCATCATCTATCCCTACAGGATTTGAACCACAAGTTGCTCGTAAAAATCCATACATTGAATAGATTACAAAAGTGAGTTTAATAAGTAATTAGATGGTTTAAATACAACTATAAACACAATTTTTATGTATTAACATAATTCATACACCTTCTGGTACAATTTGAGAGCATTTGGAGCTATTTGGATCCATCCATCATTGGGGGTTTGAGCCTCAAAACTACTAATAAATTCTTTGAGGTCTATTGGATAACTATTAGACTACAAAACCACATATAATGATGAAAATATACTTTAATTAATGTCTTATAAAAAATACAAGTATCATACCAACCATTAGTGGAGGTTTTACAATGTTTATAAGAGATTTGTTCTAGGACACAGGGGAGATTTCCACCTCCAAAATTGACTAGTCTTGTCCCACAAAATATTCCTTTGAAAATTGCAGAACATGGTTGGGTATATCGGTTGATTATATGTATTATAGATTTTTTAATGTGTCCCATCACCCCTCATGACCTTGCCCACCAATTTTGAAAGTAACAGGAGGAGTTTGGAATCAGTTGTATCCATATATCTAGAGTTGAAATGTGGTGAATTTGAGAAAATTGGGAAAATTATCCACAAGGGACACTACAGTGGTATTAGAGCATGATATTGGTACCTGATGTGGTATGATATTTAGGAGGACAACTATTAGATATTAAAACCAAAAGTGCTTTTGTTAAGGTTTTTTTTAGGAAACTATGACTTATAGGGATGAAAAGGGAACCTCATATGATGATGAGGAGCATATAAAAATCATGGAACCTATATTTGAAGACATTACCAAGAATCTTATGAAAGGATTTGAATTTTTGGCTATTCAACGTGGGAGAAATATATTGATCTTAAGAAAACCAAGGGGAAAATGCATCGGCTTGCTTGAAGGAGCAAAAGGAGGAGACCCATGAACCACCTAGTTCTGAAATAGGTGAAGTAGAAGAAGTAGTACATGAAGAGGTTCGAAATTTACTCCCAAGTGACTCTGAAAAATATGAAGAGACATCACATGAGTATGAAGAAGTTTCTATTGAAAATATTGAATATCATTTCGAGACACATCCTACTTTGGAAATGAAACAAAGAGCATCTACTGATGGATGCTTGAACTATGAAGGAGTACCTACTGATGGGTGCTCACAACTCTATGTTGGTGACATAGAGATTACTTTTGAAAGTGTTTTTGCATTCCAAAATCCCATTAAACATGAAAATGAATACCTTGTAGTAGTTGAAGAAGAAATAAGATCAACTTCCTCATCACCACTTGAGCTTCATGAAGTTGGTCCAAGCAAGAAGGAATAAGATGAGGAGGTTCATTTGCAAGAGCCTCATTTTCTTGAAGGGTCCTTAAAGATGAATGAAAATAATATCCAAGAGTCCCTTATCATACTCCATGACACTCAAGCATTGGTATCAAAATCTTGTTGGTAAGTTTCTTCATTGGAGGAGCCATCATTCCTTGAATACATGGAGAAGATTCAAAGAGCAATGTGCAAAATCAAAGGTAATTTCATGTCTTTGTTTTTTTATAGAAAAAATGTGATTGAGCTTAGTGAATGGTTACATGAATCCTACTTGAATAATAATGAATATATTCATAAGCTCCAAATTCAAAATGAGCAACCTCTTGAGAGGTTGCAAGATAATTGTTCTTCCTCCTATGCTTGGAGGATTCTCGTGACATGAGAGATCATGAGAAACATGGAAAATTGCAGGTTATTGATTTGTTTGAATATGATATTGATGAGATTCAATCACTTGTTTTGGTGGAAGAGGAACTTGAGTTACCTCTTGAAAATGGTTACACACTTTTTGGAGAAGTGCATGATTCCACCACCTTGGAACCAACCCATAAGGAAAGTTTTGCATTTTTAAGGGAGGTGCATAATCCTACCCATATGGATCCTTCACATGATTAAAATTTTTCACTTTCAGATCATTTGTGTGAGTTGGTTCTTTCTCCTACATCCTACACTTCCAACTTTTGCAGCATTCATCCTAATGAAGTATGGGTGAAAGGTTTCTTTTTTACAGTGCCACATGAAGAGTATGGAATTTGTATCTCCCCTTTTGATGATTACATGATTAGAGAACCATATTCTTTACATTTTCAGAAGCATCCTTTGATAAATTATGATTATAGACATATACATGGGTGCACCTATGATGTTAACTTGAGTCACTTGGAGACTCATGATTTTCCTTGCTCCTTGCATAGTCTATTTGATGTTGGAGGAACTTCATCCCACACTTGGGTGAAGAGATATATGATTGAGGAACATTATTATTGGCAGCAAAATCCTTTGTTATTTCATGATGATGTACATATTCATGGGTGTATTGATGATACTTCCTTGAGCCACTTGAAGTATTCATGTTTTCTTTGCTCCTTATTTGTTTCAAATTTTGGTGGAGGTTGTTCATTCACTTCTTGGATGAAAGAACACATGGCTGATTATTATTTTGATGCATATTACATTCCTTTGGAGCAGCATTATAGGACATGGGATCCGCACCTATGTCATTGAGGCAGATATGATATAATACTTCATGCTTGTGTATATGGGCCACATGGTGATCTACTTACTTGGATGTACAAGCACTTTCATGATTCTTTGATGAGGAACCTTCTTGATGTACATTTGTATGGTGTTGCTATGCAGTTTCATGATCTATATTTTGTACTCATGATGTTTGGAAGGGTACAATACGAACAATGTGATATTGGAATTGCTTTGTTTCATCTCACTCAGAGTAGCAGTTGGGTTGTTGGTTTGAGAAAGAAAACCAACCTTCAGTTATTTGAGTTCATCTTTGCAGAGAAGTGTTCCATTTTCCTATGTGGAAGACCTTTTGAGAGATGGATTCAATTTTCACATGCTTAGTTTTCATGGAATTTGATCATAGGCATTTCACACCATGCATGTATCAGGATCATATGGGACCTTGGGATCATTTTTGGTCTCATTGGTTTCAATTGTGTGGGCAACAAGCAACAATGAAGATTTATTCACCACTTGAGAGGATGATTGTAATAAGAGTAGTGCAGAAAAAAGCATGGTGGTTCCTCTCTGAATTTTTTTTGGAATATTAAGAAACTCAAAGTTTGGTAACTCAACACCAATTTCAAAGAATTATAAAGAAGCAAAAAGAGGTGAAAGTTCATAAAAGGTTTCCAAAATATAGAGGTAAAGATTACTTGCACGTGTTTGGTTTTTATGGATTTGACTAATCCCTTTTGGTGTTAGTGGTGATGTTGTGTGATATATCAATATGCACAATCCACATATCTTTACTTTTGGGAACACAAAATTGCGGTACATGAGTGCCACTACTCAAGTTGTAGCTAAAGAAAATCAATGGCAGAACCATAACAGAGCACTTGGTGCAAAGAAGGAGTACCAAATGATGATTCCACTTGGGAATATGAAAAAAATATTGCAGCATAAAAACTTGGAATTTCTCGAGGACAAGCAATCTTGAGTGGGGAGGATTTGTCATGTCCCCAATTAAATAATTGCATAGCGGGACAATTCCATCAATCCTACTAGTTCCCTAGGTTGGATGGATACAATTGGAATTTTAATGAGGGAGATAATAAATTATGTTTGAACATTAGAATGACATAAATATTTAATAAATGATCTAAATAAATAAATACAAGGGAAAATCGAAGTGGCAATTTCTCATGAAGACACATGAAGGATGTGGGACCCACACAAGCTAGATCTTCTATGCCACATGTCATCTTCCTCTTGTCATTTCGAATCCATAAGAAGCCCAAGGGTCTTGGGATGATTTGGAAGTTAAATATACTTGGCATGAGTCATTCAATTAAGGTCAAATTGGAGTGGAAGAGTAACTCCCATGGAAGAGGAAGAGGCATTTTGGAGCTAGTGAGACACTTGGACTAGATTCCCTAGCTTATGACAACAATGATGAAGATGCTATAACACCTATGACACAAATCAGGTATGAAGGCTGACATATGGAATATATGATGTTTCAGGGCTGAAAATAGCTCCAAGACGGTTCTCAATGGAGTTAGGGCAGCCAAGATGCTTCCACATGTGATTTGGTGGAAGTGGGAGACTAGGAATTGTTGTACAAGTGGCATTCTTTGGAGTCTCTCCCCAACTAGATTTGGAATGCATATATTGGAAGGAATTAGACCCCTAGAGATATTTTAAACTTTATAAATATAAATAAAAAATAATTAAGGCATATTTTGATCATTTGAGGAATTTGCATTTGTGAAAAGAGAGAGCTAGTGGATGACTAATTTCTTGCCTTAGCCAATTTCGAGGGTGAAAGATTCCCATCCAAGTTGGTGTGTGGAAAGGACATTAAGGTATTTCATGGAGATTTAATGGAGTCATAATTTATAGGTGAAATATATAGGGCAGCTATTGGACACTTCAATTTCATCTTGTTCTTTCATCCAGGGACAATTTTTCTCATCATATTCTTGCTCTATGGATTAAGGCACACTTGGTGATCTATTGATATGTTTGGGGTAGCTTCTACTGCCCCGTTATTTTATGATATGATGTAAATTATTTTTATTTAAATTTCAGAATACTCTCAGGTTGAAATACCAAAATATTTAATGTAAAAATGTTAAACAATGAAGAAACAGTGCCATTTCCCCACTACCTTGTTGTGAACGAATGCAATGTTAATAGATTTGAATGGATAAGTAAAATAATAATGGTTTATGGATGAATGGAATTTTATTGCTGTATTATATGAGTTTAATGTTCATTACATAAGCATTTGGAGTCATTTTTTTGAGTTTCATAGCATTTGGAGAAGATTGCCTATCATTTCTCCCAAGGTTGAAACTAATCTTTTTGCATCTGATTTAAGGGAGTTATAGCAAACATTAAAAGTTGAATGGTGATTCATATGAGTTAATTTTGATGTAATTTATATTTCCCCTACTTCCATTCATAATTTCGAGTTGGATTGAGTGCATTTGGAAAGTCATCTTCAATCATCTACCCCTAGGGGATTTGAAACACAAGTTGCTCATAAACCTCCATACATTGACCATATTTACAAAGTGAGTTGCAGAAGTAATTTAATGTTTTAAAGACACATATAAAAACCATTTTTATGTATTCACATAATTCATACACCTTCTTGTACAATTTGAGAGCATTTGGAGCTATTTGGAGCCATCTACCATTGGGGGTTTGGGCCTCAAAATTACTAATAAATTCCCCGAGTTCTATTGGATACCTATTAGACCCAAAAACCACATATAATGATGAAAATATAATTTAATTAAAGCATTATAACAGATCTAAGTCTCATACCAACCATTAGTGGAGGTTGTACAGTTTTTGGAAGAGATTTGTTCCAGGAACCAGGGGGGGATTTCCACCTCCCAAATTGACTAGTCTTGTACTGCAACTTCTTCCCTAGAAAATTGTAGACCATGGTTGGGTATATCAGTAGGTTATATGTATTATAGATGTGTTAATGTGTCCCATCACCCCTCATGAACTTCCTCACCAATTTTGAAAGTAATTGGAGGATTTTGGAATCATTTGTATCCATATACCTAGAGTTGAAACGTGGTAAATTTGAGCACATTGGGAAAATTTTACACAAGGGACATTACACTTTATCCTGCCAAAATTTCGACAAGATTTCAGTACCGGCATCATAATGCACAGGTAACTGAAAGTGATTGAGAAAATTCATGGCTAAGTCATTAAACGTCTGATAGGCGCCCCCTAACAAATCTATATACCACTTCATCGTGAGACCCGTGAGGGTGCATTGAAATAGTCTTAAAATAATAGAATCATGATTAAATGAATTCGAAGAGCACCATAGGTGGAAAGTCATAACGTTGTCACCAGGGTCTTCACCAGTCTTACCTTCGAATTTTGGAATATCCAAAGGAAGCTTTGGAGGGACAACCAGCCATGTCAGATCATGAGACACTAGTTCATTAGTCAACCTCGATAAGTCAGGAAAATTTAATGTCGCTAGGAAAGGGAGCCTAGGTTGAGCGATCTGGTTCCATGCTCCCTGATAATACTGGTTCACATAGGTATGATTGTTATAAACACCATGGTCTTGGCTATTGGGATAGTAGCCTCCTCCCGTTTGACCCATAAAACGGTGCATGGGAATATTGTAATCTAGAATACCTTGATACTGGGGTGCTACAAAGCCATAGTTGTAAGACTGATAAGCAGGTTAAGTCCCAGACCCATAAGGTGGTATATAAGGTGGTACATACCTTGCTGACACATAAGGAGGAACATATCCTTGTGACACTACAGTGTGAGAAGATGCAGGGACAACATGGCTAGTGGTAGTACTCCGACTCGAAGGACCATGCAAACTAGGGGGAGGATGCTCCGTTAGAAACAAATTTGAAGGAACAGGTGCCGAAGAATATGGAACATGGGATGGGATATAACTTGTGTTCCCAATGTTCACATGTCTAGGGTCACTTCCACGAACGGGGACACTAGTACTAGGTCTAGGTGGCGTGTGTGAGGATCCTCCCATTGTGGGAGTGGAAGGTGCAATATGAATACTACCAAACCTATCCGCATAGAAAGGAATTGTAGTGCCCCCATGCATAGCACCAGGGTCAACACCAGATCTGACATTAGGTGCCGAACCGGTCTCAGGAAGGTCTGGCATTCCATATCTAAAGCCAGTGCTAGAGGGTACCGAATGAGTCTCATCGCTCAGAATATGTGAAAATAACCAACGGTCTGAGTTTATATAGTCTTGAAACTATGATAGTATATTATGTGATGCCCCAGACTCAAAGTGATCAAGTTATTTCAGAGTCCCATATAGAATTTTAGGCATGTTCTCTTCCCCAGGAGGTGGAGAAGGGGGATGCTTTGGGATCTCATATGTATGACTCATGCTGATATCTCTGTGTGAATCAAAGTGAGTATCAGTCTACCCATACTGTCTGGTTCTCTCTCGCAAAGGAGAATGAGACGTAGAAGGTGAAGGAACTGCTAAACGACGAGAACGGAAGAGTTCCGCTCCTGGATCCACAATGACTCAACAAAAAATAAAAAGACTCAAGCTAATTACGTCCCCTAAAGCAATCTAGCGTACATAGACACTCCTAATAAAATCTACAGCCAAAATACAAGAAAAATAAGGGGAGGATATGTGAGCTCCCGAATGCAGCAGGTGTGTCTCTCCTAGGAGAGTCTTGAGACTCCCATACACTACAAGCGAAGGTGTGTAACCAAATTATAGTGGCTCTTAGCTTCAACGCGTAAAGCGAATGTGTTATCCGACCCCTACCTGGCCAGGACACTCCAATAATAACCTCTGCAAGTACCCCCTGTGATACCTAGGTAAGGAAACTAAGGTCACCCCAATATAACCAATGCTCAGGCCAACAATCATAGGCGGGATCAACCCTATGGGTAGGTTAGCAAAGCCCGAAGCTCGAAAGCACCAACCGATACCTCAAAATCCCCCAGATACGAATACGATCCTGGAAATAGCTTTGACACTCACAGAAAGTGGTCAGGGGCTATCCTAACCACAATCATGTACACTGACTCGTGCTTAACTCCTGTGTAAGAGGATCCTCGTAAGAACGCTAATTATACCAAGGATTCACTCTCTCACCTAGACAGACACCTACTTGTTTCGTTTAGTAGTCTTGGAGAATTAATTCACAATGAACTATTCCAAGACTCTAAATCGTAATCTTGTTGATGTACCTTATCAAAGAAAAATGTGTAATTCATTTTAAATTAAGCGTTGATTTTAGTGGTTGTGATTACTAAAAGGGAAATGGCAGTGCAACCGATGATATTATGACTCAACAGTTAAATAAATGTGCACGCCTAACAAACAATGCCAAGTGCAATTTTATCTAAATGAGAAAAAGGAGTATGCCATTACATGAGATGCATGTTTTTCCTTCAAATGATAATGCAACCATTCCTAAATGAAATCCTGACTATAACTTCAGTAAGAAAACCTAATGCAAGTACCATGCAAGTGCAAAAAATGCAAAAATGCACAAGTATGCCAAAAATAAAAAATATTTTTGTATTTTGGATATAAATGAGATGTAAAAGCAACAAAAGACTCTACCACTCTCAAACCCTGCGACCACTCACAGAGAGTAGCCAAGAAAGGCACCAAGATAAAAGAAATCTAATGTACTAATGCCAAAACAAAAAAGAAAATAGATGACAAAAACAAAATCTAATTAAAAAGTAAATTAAAAAGGGTCTATGGTCAGAAACAGAGGCAATATACAGACACCAACAACATCCAGGAAGACTCAACAACATTCAAAATTCACCCATCAACTCTCAATCATCCAAATCAAACTAAAAAAGAGACATACACGACTATTCACAGAAAACTTGCATATATACACGGAAATTTAGAAGAAACCTGCGTGTATACACAACTGTGAAGTAGAAACTCACGTATATTAAGAAAGAAGGGGGAAAAAGATAAGCCAAGATCAAAATTACTTCAACAAAACACTAAAGGGTAAACCTGCTTCTAGACCCAACACAGAAACTCAGAGAACATAGAGCAATTCAAGCACATTGTGCACCCAATATCCAAAGAAAAAAACAAGGAACCTCCCTAGCAGAGTCACCAATTCTGTTACGGAGAGAAACTTCCTATGGCTTGGGGTGTACCACAATAGAATGAATGACACTAGAAATCAATCCTTTCCAATATGCAAGAGAAGTAAATACATCTAACACTAAGGGATATGAAGCGTACCCTATTCCAAACGGTTGATGTAGATTCTCATTGAGCTTTTCCAACACGCTTGCATTCACAATTCGCTCTCAACAAAAACAAACAAGACAAGCATACTATATATCAAAGTGTTAGCCCTAATCTAGCATATATAAACAATCATGTATAATTAAAGAAATACATCCATGGATATAATATTCATATTTATGCACATGTATTGGACAAGAAATGGATATTTCTATTAATAAAATAGAGATACAATAGTGACAACCTCTACCGAGACTTCTTCAAACCCGAGAAACCGAGTCCTCCACCTGGGCCTCCACTACTTTAATCCTCCATCTCACAATGAAAATATTACAAAGCAAAGGCAAGCTTGGGAAGAGCATCACTATGTGCTCCAAAGGGACAAAGGGATGCAGAATCAAGCATAAACAAGTGATGCAACAATGGACTATAGTTTCCTTGCTCTCCAATTTCTCCTCTTTCAATGTATCTAAGAGGCTCAATATATAGCACTCCAAATAGGAAATGGAGGGTCAAGTCTGAGCGTTCTCAAGGAATATGGAAGGCCAAGAGTCAAGTTATTCAGGACTCTATGAGGAAAACTCCAATTTTTTTTGTATTTATGCACATTTCTTGATGTATGCGGATTTTGGCTCAAAAGTTGCGTATACACGCGAGTATAGCTTTAAAAGTCACATCTACACATAAACATGTGTTTTTTGGGGACTTTCTTGGAACATCAAGGCGTAATATGGGAAAAGGGGGTCCAAAGAGTCTACAGAGAGACATGGAAGGCCATAAAGGTGTGATCTAACAAGTGTGGTAAAATCAACTATAAGACTCTCCCGTACCATACTTTTGGTACATTGAATAGGAGAGTGTGGAGGTCATTGGTGAGGGGAATCATTATTTCCAAGATGATTACAATGATCTTTACCTGTTGGCTAACTAGCTAAGATAGTTAAAGTGTTCGTTGGTTTTTCCATTTGTTCCTCTTCCATTTGAGCATGAGCAGGTACATGCTCTGTCATTCACAGAAGAAAATTTATTATTACATGCCATCAATTATATATTTGAAATCATAATAAATACTTCTATTTTATAGCATTCATACCTGAATTGTGGATAGACTTCTCTCCACCAACATGAGGTAGCTCCCCACCATCATATGGTACTTGTTCGGTATTGCTACAATCGCTTCTTTTGTTGCTCTCACCCTGAAAACCAAAAAAGAAATTTATTTTCCACATATACAAATTTGACATAACACATAACTCAAGTCCAAAGTAATGTGAGCAAATTGAACATGCACAGATGGTTTACCTCTGTGTGCATCAATGGGAAAATTGGGGTTTGCCCCAAGCTTTTTCGACATTCCAACACATGTTGAAAACCATACTTGAAGTCGAACCTCAAGTCTTCTTCAGTGGCTGCTTCTTGAAAAGAATTTCCCTGCAATGCATAACATAAAAATTATTTGTTCGCTACAGTTACAAAAAAATTGGCTACAAATAATGATCATTCGTTTATTACAATTCGTGCTCTTAGTTTTTGATATCCACCTTGGCCCGGTTTGTGTTTCCCATGTTTTTCTACCCTTTCCTTTGTCACTTTAAAGGTGTCGGGTAGCCTATGAAAGGTTTCAAATATGTTAGATATCGCAACTTAAATATATTTAAAAGTAAAAAAAATATTGAACATTTTTAATTGAAAATATGATATGTGGCATACCTTCTTGAACCGATTGGCCGAGTCTTTCCTTGTTTTCTTAATTCCTTCTCCTTTGCATCATCCATGAGCTCCTTCCACTCATTCTCTGGAAAAATCAAAGGACGCTCATACTTATTGTTACTTTGCAAATTGTCCCTATAATTTTCCCTGACATATTTCAAATTTAAGCTAGCTGCTGCGGTGACATATTTTTTGTTGAAGGTATCACCAAACAAGTTAACCATGTGGTTCATCAAATCATCTTTCAATTTTTCATTTTGGGAATTCCACCGTGTACCAATGGTGGGCCCAAAAATATCCAATGCATTCTCATGCAAGTTCTTATAAAAAACATTATTTCTTGCAAAACCAATAATGATCATTAATTAAAAATAGTTTCACATATGTGGCTTTGAATTACATGAAAAAAAAACATAATTAATAAAAATAATACCTGCAATATTTGGTATCACAGTCCTTGTTCGCTAAGAATGTAATGGGCAATGATCCCTTGCTAACCACATGTACTGCTCTAGGATAGCAACTTTCACATTCAATGCTACTCTCCTGCTTAACATCCTGTGAAGTAGTATTGGGTGAAGGGCCATCCTTATCTCCAACATTTAGTGAGGTTTTAGCATCTAAAGGGAATTTCTGCTCAGGAAAGTAAAATAGCCTCGTTGGTATGGTAGATTGACGCTGTGTTGAACCATCACTACTACCAATACCGACATCTACATATTGTACTTGATGCATAGGTGTTGTCTCCAAAAATTCCTACAAAAAATAAAACTTTAAGTGATTAGAACATATCAAAAATAGATAACTAAAATAACATAAATGAATATATGTCTCATAGTTTGTATAATATTTTCAGAGATACCACTTACCCTGTACTGTACTATTGTTTGCCTCAAGTAAACAATTCTTGCTTTGATTTATTCAGTTACAGGTCTGATCTTTATCAGTGCAAGAAGTTCTTGATTGGACTTTTTCAAAGCCTTCTTCACAGTTCCCATTGGGTAATTTGAATAAAATATATCTTCCTTAGTAACCACCTCATCACCATGATGTGGTGTGCTTTACAAACATCCACTAGTACAAAATGAGGAATTAGCTACTGGGTGACTAAAAATTCTGGTCACCACAGGTTTTTCAAGCGATTTACTACTAAATATGAGCAATTTTTGTTGACCCAACTATAAACGACTAAAATTAACAACTAATTTAGTCACCAATTAAAAAATATGACTAGATAATAAGTGACAGAGTTAACAATGACTAACATAAACAACTAATTTAGTCACGACATAAAAAAATGACTAGCTAGAAGAATATGAATTAGTCATTTATGTCAGTCATTTTTTATTGTCACTCCAACAATGGAAAATTACAATTTTGGGACTCTAAAAAGTCGTGTAATGGATAAATGGGGGCTTCCAAGATGAAATTGTCTTCCCAAAGGTTGCAATTCATTAAATAACTGAACTTATGACCCCTTTCACAAAAATTTCCTACGCATATGTTTCATAGAAAACAACTCTATGGTTGATGAACTAGGAAAAGGGGTTGTTGATTCATAAGAAGATATGTTCATCTAGATAGAGTCTTAGGAAGATGAGGTATTATATCCCCCTCACAAGCACATTCACATTTAATTTTTTCATGTTTTGTATCTTCAAGTTTGGTATAGTTTTTGAGATGGAGTTCTCGAGAGCTAACAATAAATACCTAATCTATTATAACAGTAATGTATGGTCTATAAGTGAAACTTTTTGAAACTCCCAAACAATATCAAGTATATATATTAAAAAATATACCATTACTCATATTATATATATATATATATATAAAAGAATAAAATAAATCATGGAAAAAAATAAGTTTATTGTATTGATCAAACCCATCAATTTCTCCATATCAATCGCTCATACAATCTCATGCTTCATTTTACATTCATAAACAAACATATGCTATAGTTCTCTGCATTTTCAACAAGTTTACTATATTGACAAAACCCATCGATCTCTTCATATGAATCACTCATACAATCTCATGTTCCATTTTACATTTATAAGAAAACATATGCTATAATTCTCTGAATCTAAAGAAATTTACACATGGTGTAGATATGTGCGTCTTAAACACTCATTATTAATTTTGTAACTTTGTTTTTATTTTAGTGTAAGAAATTGAAAACATGCAAAGTATTTTTTTAAGAAAAACTTACATTGAAGTATTTTGTCTTATTACAAAGGAATATTTTGTTCTTGTATCATTAATTTTTTTTTTATTTTACTAAAGTAATATAACAAAAATGGATGAAATAAGTTGTTTCACAGTTCTCTGAGTAGTAAACTCCCAGTCAGTGATCAAATTTGAAGGGTGAGTCTTAATTTCAATTGGAAGGGCCTCTTCAGAGATCAAGGGCAATATAAATAATTGTACTTCGATTGACAAGTATAAATTAATTAAACCTTTCACCAAAAAAATGTAAAAAACAAATATTGTTCTTTCAAATTTTTACAATTTTAAACAATTAAGCACCCCTTAATATCTACATGAAAAAAATGATATATTTTCAATGAAACTTATTTTGAACACATTAAGTTGTATTTTTTCAAGTTGGAGCACACTTCATTATATAAAAAAACTACTTAGACTATGCCATAACCATATTGGGGCATCCACGTGCAATCCAAGCTTGAGAGATGTAAGAATGATAAGGATTGGGCACCTAAGAAAAAATAATACACAACTCACAAAACATTAAAAAAAAATTCGTACATACCAAGCAAGTTAGCAAAGCTTGCATAGCAGGGCTTTGGGCATCAAATATTTTTGTTCAACACTTGTCGTGAAATCATACATGTGTGTGATGGAGGGGCCTAAGTCAATTGAATCATTGCAACTCACTGCATGTTTGAGTATCAACACTTTTCCTATTAAATTGAACCAAAATACCAAAAGTTCATTATTGGCTAGATTTGAAAAAGTTCTAGGTGTGAGTAATTAAGGGCTTGTGGCTCTAAAATTTGTTGTGGTTTGTACTGGTCCATGATTCAGTGAATGGACAGTCATGGGTAGAATTTTAAGTTATTTAATGAAAACAATTAATGTGTATAACCTCTATGTCAAAACCATTTTCCATGCTGATGCATGCCACTACTCTCTTTAGTGTCTTACCAAAAGGCATGATAATGAGGAAGAAGACCTAAAATTATGGACTTCACCTTCAAAGAATGCCTTGCAATCACATTGGTAAGGAGTGATAAGAACATCACAAGAATCCAACATGTCAAATATCAATCCTCTCTTTAGTGTCTTACCAAAAGGCATGATAATGAGGAAGAAGACCTAAAATTATGGACTTCACCTTCAAAGAATGCCTTGCAATCACATTGGTAAGGAGTGATAAGAACATCACAAGAATCCAACATGTCAAATATCAATCCTCTCTTTAGTGTCTTACCAAAAGGCATGATAATGAGGAAGAAGACCTAAAATTATGGACTTCACCTTCAAAGAATGCCTTGCAATCACATTGGTAAGGAGTGATAAGAACATCACAAGAATCCAACATGTCAAATATCAATCCTCTCTTTAGTGTCTTACCAAAAGGCATGATAATGAGGAAGAAGACCTAAAATTATGGACTTCACCTTCAAAGAATGCCTTGCAATCACATTGGTAAGGAGTGATAAGAACATCACAAGAATCCAACATGTCAAATATCAATCCTCTCTTTAGTGTCTTACCAAAAGGCATGATAATGAGGAAGAAGACCTAAAATTATGGACTTCACCTTCAAAGAATGCCTTGCAATCACATTGGTAAGGAGTGATAAGAACATCACAAGAATCCAACATGTCAAATCTCAATTGATAGTATTAATCAAAGACTTGTATGGTAAATTTAATATAAGACTTACTTATAGTTGTCTCTTACACTTTGCGTCTAGACACATTTAATATTTTATGGCTGCCTTTGCGCCTTTACCCAATTTGTGCATGCATAATAATCTTAGTTATGACCAGGAGAGGAGGATTTAAAGAGAAGAGGATGTAAAGACAAGTAATTTTTATATGTATTTTGGTAGCACCGAGGACAAATGTTGTGAGAAACCACAAATGTTTGGAAGGACGGAGGGAGATTACATCACGATCATGCCACCCATCAAATTGAAGGCTATTCTTGAGCCAACAATTGTTTATTTTATTTTATTAATAACCATTGTTTCTCCATATCATGTTCCCAATGAAACCTCTCTATAACAATGCATAAATTGACTTCTTCACAGTTTGTGATCCTAGCTACATTCCATTATTTGTATTTGCACGACATTGAGTGTTCTTTATAGTTTTCGTGAGTCCATGATATTCATGCAAGACATGAAGTCTTGTAGAGGAGGACTTATCAAACCGTCCTTTTAAATTTCATTTTAACGAAAAAAGAGTGGACATTGGTAGCGATGTTCACATAGGTAGTATGCATACATTTTTGAGCTCCTTTCGTGCCTAGTAGTAGACTAGTAGTTGTTCTTTTTTGTTATAGTCGTAGTTGTTGACAAAATTTAAAACTTTAGATTGCAGCCCCAAGTGACTCGGGAGTCACAGTCATATCTAGATGGCTAATGCCTCATAGTCATCAATGATAAATGGCCATCTTGCACAACTAAGTAGTGAGTGCATGACATGAGTGAGTAAGTTATTATAATTTATCATATTTCCAATGTTTTGAATGATGAGTTGAACTTTATAGCATAGAAATTTCAACTTCTTGAAAAAATTATATAGATGGATAGTTTCAAATGTTTCCCTTCTTTTGAAATGTCGATTTCTTAATTGGAAGGGTAAAATTAAGATTTTAAATTTTTTTTGAAGGGCAATTTTAACTTTACACTTCTGGGAAGGGCTAGAACTCTTTGGAAGGGTTGGGAAGGGTTCGATTTTGAACGCCTAATTCCTGGTCATTGTTCCGCAGGCCAACCAAAATACAAATGAGGTTGTGGACAATGATTATGTGGTTTTTTATATTTTTTTATATGAAGGGTTAATTTCCATTGGTATGAGACTTTAAAATCTCACTATCATGGTATGATTCCAGATGGATTTATTCCTGGGCTTTCCACCGGATTCAACAATGCTAATAGCAATTGCAATGTAAAATCCCTTCAGAAAGATGCAGAAGGAGGGATCATTATTTATTAGGATTGTGCTTTACCTTCATAGCGATTCAAATGCTCTAAAATTCAACAAACAAACAAAGGCAGCCTGTGATAGCAGCACTCTGAGAAGGTTGTGCAAGCAGGGTCGGTTGAAAGAGGTGCTCAATGTATTGACCGAAAATTTCCCTTTGAAATCCTTTGACTATGTTTCTATTCTGCGAGCCTGTGCTGATAAGAGGGCTCTATCAAAAACTAAATTACTGCACACCCACATGAGATAATGAATCCAAAAAACATATTAGTACCAAACACTCTCATCAACACATATGCAAAGTGCGGGAGTTTGGAGGAGGCGCGCCAAGTGTTTGACAAAATGCCTAAACAGAATGTGGTTTCATGGACTGTTATGATTCAAGCTTATGAAAATAATGGGCTTGCTGAGGAGGCCTTGAATTTGTTTTATCAAATGAAAAGAATAGGCAGTCGGCCAAATAATTTCACGCTTGCCAGTGTTATATGGGATTGTGCATGCTTGGGTATTCTGCACCATGGCAAGGCATTGCATGAAGAGATTAACAGGAATGGATTTCAACATAATGTTTTTGTGAGTAGTGGTTTGATAGATATGTGTGTTAAATGTGGAAGTATAGATGATGTGCACTAAGTGTTTGACAAAATGCCTGAACGAAATGCCGTGTCGTGGACTGCTATTATTGCTGGGTATGCACAGAAAGGGAAGGTTAATGAGGCGTTGAGGCTTTTTCAGCAAATGCATGAGAGAAATGTGGCTTCATGGAATGCCATGATTGCAGGGTATGCACAAAGCGTGCATGTTGATGATGCCATGAAGCTTTTTGTAGAAATGACTAAACGAGATGTGGTTTCTTGGACTTTATGATTGCATCGTATGTGAAAAATGGATATGTTGATGAGGTTCTTGAGCTGTTTGACAGAATGCCTGAACGAGATGCAGTTTTCTGGATTACCATGATTACAGGATTCGCGCAGAATGGGCTGGCGGAGTGTAATGTCCTCTTCCAATTAGGCCTTGAGGCCCAAAACCGCTAACCTATGTGATTCCTGTGGGTTCGAGCGGTTACTGACAGCTAGGGAATCAGCTAAGGACTGATGCCATCCATAGAAGATCTAGGGCATCATCATTAGGTCAAGAAGGGCCATCAGGGCCAAAGGCCACCTTCGTGCATGCCATCCAAGCATTATTTAATGATGCATGCACTCTTTAAGTCTCCATCCGCATGCATGCAAGTCAACGGCAAATTAGAAGATAAAGTGACCTAATTAGGTCAAGGATTAGGGTTTGCATAGTTGAACGTTATAAATAGAGGATAAAGTGAAAGGAGACTTCACTTGGGATTATGATTATTTTGGGAGCTCTTGGATAGCAGCACAATGTGTCGCACAGCAGTTGGGGTTGGAGACGGAGTCTTCAACTAATGGGATTTCGGCAGTGAAACATTTGTCCTAGTCTTATTCAGAGTAAGCCATACAGGTTCACCACTTGTTCTTCATTCATTCATAAGTTATCCAGTATATGGTATAGATCATTGCAGGGACACATGTGCAGCCGTAAGGGGGGGTTTTCAACAAGAAATCCCTAATCAGTTGCTGGGCCTTCAGATCTCAACTTTACTCCGAAACTCAGGCACCATTCTCATCATCAGCATCATACTCCGGTACCCGGTGATTATCAGATCCGTCTGTGCTCATCTGGAGCAGTTATCAGCAGTTTCGAGATCCCAGGGGCATGAGCAGCTGTCTCTCTGGAGCAAGTCGATATCTTTCCTAGAGGTCTCAAAAATCCCGCATGTACCAGGAATTCTCTCCGGCATGGGAAGGCTATCATCCCTGCAAATCGGTAGCTTCATCGGACACCTCCTTCACTGAAAGCGTCACCCTTTTCTAACTGGGGTTCTTGCTGCTGGGGGTTCACTGGAAGCAGAAGAGATCTTCCCATCTCTGATCCAGTTCTCGGTGCTTGCATACTTTCACTGTAGCAGTCTAGCTGGCTTATTAGTGGTAAGTGTTCATTCTATCTCACAAACCCTAACCGTAATTTTTCCTATAAAATAGGGATTTTTGCATGGCAGTTTGCATGCCCAGTTGTATCAGCATATTTGCTTAGAAATAGAAAATATCGGGATTTGGGATATTTCAGTGGTATCAGAGCTATTTTCTTGGCCAATTGTGGGCTTAAGAAATGAAAAGTAGATGAATACATAAGGATATCCTTTTGTAACCTATAGGAGGAGGAAGAGTAGATACACAAAAGAATTTGGAGATATCCAACTAGAAGATACCATTTCAGACATGGAACAAACAGGTATACATTCGGATAGGGGAAAAGGAATGGGAGAAGAAGAGGATCGGATGGAGTTTCACAGCTTGGTCTCTGCATTGCAAGACTTAGCCAAAGGGAAAAAAGATGTAGTCAATGCAATCAACAGATTATCAGCAAAACCAGAAACATGTATCAATAGTACACCTCCCTCACCGGTAGATCAGGAATCTACATGTAGCAGTGGAAAGGTAGCGTACACTAACATTCAAAATACCCCGCACATATACAACAGACCTCCTATTAGGCCTACCATGCCTCACTTCTTGGCGGATATAGTAGGGGGTCCGGTCATGTAGGTAGAACCTAGTGAGCCTTTTGGGGCTTATCTACAGGAGTATAGAGACTTAGGGGATGAGTTTCATGCTGCCATGTCTTTTTCAGATTTCTGCAACATGAAGAGTAGGAACAGGCCCAGGAATTTCAACAAGGGTTTCAATCACAACTATGAGTTGCAGAAGACCTTGGGCAAGTTGACCATCCCAAACTTTGATGGGACTCATGGGGGATTAGCGAGGATATGGGTTCAAAAGTTGGATACCTATTTCCAACTCAACCCCATGACAGAGACTAACACCATTAAATTGGCTACACTTCACCTAGATGGAGAAGCTCACGAGTGGTGGTACCACGGATTGGTGACATTGGGTCACAACACCATACATTCCTATGGTGAGTTCACTCAGAAGCTCATAGAGAGGTTTGACAGGAAATATCCAGAGATACATTTCAGGGAGTTGGCTCAACTCAAACAGACCGATAGTGTAGAATCTTTCATTTCAGAATTTCAGAGGCTAGCCGTTATGGTAACAGATGTGTCAGAGAGCAGATTAACTATGTTATTCACTGAGGCCCTCACAGAGCCACTACGGGGATGGGTGAAAGCCTACAAACCCCTCACTCTACAGGATTCCATTAGCAGAGCAAGAGATCTTCAAGATTCAGGCCCCCAAAACAAATTCCCACTGAAAAAAAATTTACCTGTTAGGGACAAGGACAGGAAACCTTTCTAGCAGGATGTGCCCAAGAAAACTTGGTTAGATGAGGACACTAGGAAAGACTTGAGAAGGAAGAAGCTATGCTTCACCTGTCAGGAACCATGGGTACCAGGACACATGTGTGCAGGGAAGGCGAAGGCTCACTACATTGAGGTATATTCAGAAAGTGATGAGGATGACTATGAGCAGGAGGCCACAGAAGAGGAATAACACCAGGGTGATACACCAGAGGGAGTCATTGCTACATTATCTGGAGTACCAAGATTCCATACTCTCAAGGTCAGAGGAGTAGTACAGGGTCACAGAGTAGGAGTATTGATTGATGGGGGAGCCACCCACAATTTCATTGACTTCACTTGGGTAGCCAAGAGAGGTATTCAGATCGAGAAGTTCGAAGGATTCACCGTAGCAGTAGCCGGGAACTCCAGCATGGAGTGCAACTACTGGATCCCAAAATTGAATGTCGCCTTAGGTAACTATCAGATGATAGTCTCTTTTTATGTAGTGGATGTACCGGATACTCATGTGGTATTGGGTGTTCAATGGCTTTATTCTATAGGGAAATACACTACAGACTACAGGGCAATGGAAATGGAGTTCCAGGGGCCAGACGTCAAACGGGTAGTTTTGAGGGGCATGAACACTTATCTCCCAAAACCGGTCTCTTCACAAAGAATGGAGGCAGTACTCCGATAGGATGATATAGAATGGGATGCAAAATGTTTGGTCACCTTCAGGAAACCCCTAGAGACTAGCACACAACACCCAAGTGACATTCAAGCCTTGCTACAGAAACATGAAAAGGTTTTTTGGGACCTTCCATCAGGCAGACCACCAGATCGAGGTTTTGAACACATCATCGAGCTAGAGGAGGGGACACAAGCAGTAATCACCACTCCTTACAGGCATCCCAAAAGATACAAGGATGAGATTGAGAAAACAATCAAATAATTACTGGAGCTTGGATATATTCGGCCCAATTCTAGCCCTTTCGCATCCTCAGTAGTACTGGTCAAAAAGAAGGATGGTACACTGCGAATGTGCATCGATTATCGAGCACTCAACAAAAATACCATTAAGAATAGGTATCCCATTCCTAGGATTGACAAACTCATGGATGAGCTTCGGGGAGCTCAATACTTCTCCAAGATCGATCTTCACTCGGGGTACCGTCAAATCAGGGTAAGGGACCAGGACATCTCCAAAACAGCTTTTCGTTGTCACTATGGTCACTATGAGTTTTTGGTCATTCCCTTTGGACTTACCAATGCTCCTGCCACTTTTCAATCATGCATGAACCAGACCTTCAGATCACAGGTACGTAAGTTTTTGCTTGTATTCTTTGATGACATCCTGATTTACAGCAAAACATGGGAAGAGCATCTGAAACACCTGGACGAAGCATTGAGTATTTTAGAATAACATTTGCTTTATGAAAAAATGTCCAAGTGTGAGTTTGGCATGAAGGAAATGCTGTATTTGGGACATGTAATCAATGCAGAAGGAGTACAGGTTGACATGGAGAAAATCCGAGCTATCAGAGATTGGCCCACGCCAAAAACAATTACAAAATTGAGAGGGTTCCTAGGTCTGTGCACTTATTATCAATGGTACGTTAAGGGATTCTCCCAATTTGCAGCACCCCTCACAGATATCACCAAGAAGGGGGCGTTCACTTGGACAGACTTAGCACAGAAAACTTTTGAGGAGATGAAGGTTATTATGAGTTCCTGTCCAATTCTAGCATTACTAGACTTCTTTTAACCCTTTGTAGTAGAATGTGATGCCTCACGGGAAGGGTTAGGAGCAGTGTCGATGCAAAATCATCACCCTATTGCATTTGAGAGCCGTAAACTGAAGAACTACGAGCACCATTACTCCATATATGACAAAGAGATGCTAGCCATCCTACATGCTCTCACAAAATTCAGACAGTACCTGGTGGGCAGTAAGTTCAAAATCAAAACCGATCATAACAACCTCAAGTATTTCCTAGAGCAGAAGGAACTAAATAAGCGATAGCTGAAATGGGTCAGCAAAGTACAAGCCTACGATTTTGAGATCGAGTGTGTAAAAGGTAAGAATAATGTAGTGGCTGATGCATTATCCAGGCGTCCCGCCCCATTATCTCTCAGTAGTATATCCACAGATTGGAGGGCACTTCTCTTAGTAGAATAATCCAAAAATAAATTCGCTTGCGAATTATTGGATGGGCAAATTTAGGATGACAGGTACAGGATTGTTGATCACATCATCTACTACAAAAACAAGATATACCTCGTTCCAAAATCCACATTGAGGAAAAAGATCATTCAAGCAGCCCATGATTCTCCTTTATCAGGGAATCAAGGTTTCTTAAAGACCTACAGGCAGATCAGAGAGAGGTTCTCATGGAAGGGCCTCAAGGGGGAAATTATGAAGCATGTCCGAGAATGTAGCATTTGTCAGCAGAACAATTGAGAACACCCATCCAGTAGGGTTACTCCAGCCACTACCGATTCCAGAACAGAAGTGGGAAAGCATCTCCATGGACTTTATTTCAGGATTTTCCAAGGTCCAAGGGAGAGATTGTTTATATGTAGTAGTTGATAGACTGACCAAGTTTGCACATTTATTCTCAATATCATCGGACTACTTGGCAGCTCAAGTAGCTGAGTTATTCTTCAGGGAGGTCTTCAGGTTACACGGGTTACCTAAGACCATTGTCAGTGATCGGGATAACAGATTCACGGGTGCCTTCTGGAAGGAACTGTTCAAATTGGTGGGGACCGAGCTGGCTACTAGTACAATTTATCACCCCCAGAGTGACGGGAAAACATAAATAGTCAACAAGTGGATCGAAGGATATTTAAGGAACTATGTAGCAGGGCAGCAGCGAACCTGGATCAAATGGCTACACCTAGGGGAGTATTGCTACAAAACTACCTATCACATGTCTATTAGGATGACTCCTTTTAAGGCATTATATGGTTACGAGGCCTTGGACTATGCAGATTTGGCATTTGGAGATAGTAGGGCTCCTAAGGCTAAGGATTGGATACAGGACAGTCAGGACATTCTGAAAATATTGAAGGAGAATTTACAAACAACCCAGAATCAACAGAAGTTGTATGCCGACAAACATAGGATTGAGCAGAGCTTTGAGGTAGGGGATTTAATATACTTAAGGCTCCAGCCTTACAGAGAGTCATCACTTAAGAAGAAAAGAGCAAAGAAGTTAAAACCCCGCTTCTATGGACCATACAGAATAATCAGGAAAGTGGGAGAGGTGGCATATGAACTAGAAATTCCACAGGAAAGAAAAATTCACAATGTGTTCCATGTATCTAATCTAAAGAAGACCCTTGGGAAACACATTTCTCCATCCACCGAATTGTCTCCTTTAGATGATGAAGGACTACTGATACTGATTCCCGAACGGATCATACAGACTAGAGAGAGGAAGCTCAGGAACAGGATAATTAGAGAATACTTGGTTCAATGGAAGGAACTACCACCAGAGGATGCCACCTGGGAAGGTGAATAGGTATTGCAGCATCCTAGTTTGAAGTTGCTTGAGGACAAGCAATCTAGAGTGGGGAGGACTGTAATGTCCTCTTCCAATTAGGCCTTGAGGCCCAAAACTGCTAACCTATGTGATTCCTGTGGGTTCGAGCGATTACTGACAGCTAGGGAATCAGCTAAGGACTGATGCCATCCATAGAAGATCTAGGGCATCATCATTAGGTCATTAAGGGCCACCGGGGCCAAAGGCCACCTTCGTGCATGCCATCCAAGCATTATTTAATGATGCATGCACTCTTTAAGTCTCCATTCACATGCATGCAATTGAACGGAAAATTAGAAGATAAAGTGACCTAATTAGGTCAAAGATTAGGGTTTGTGCAGTTGAATGCTATAAATAGAGGATAAAGTGAAAGGAGACTTCACTTGGGATTATGATTATTTTGGGAGCTCTTGGATAGAAGCACAATGTGCCGCACAGCAGTTGGGGTTGGAGACGGAGTCTTCAGCTAACGGGATTTCGGCAGTGAAACATTTGTCCTAGTCTTATTCAAGGTAAGGCATACAGGTTCACCACTTGTTCTTCATTCATTCATAAGTTATCCAGTATATGGTATAGATCATTGCAAGGACACGTGTGCAGCCGTAAGGGGGGGTTTTCAGCCAGAAATCCCTAATCAGTTGCTGGGCCTTCAGATCTCAGCTTTACTCCAAAACTCAGGCAGCATTCTCATCATCAGCATCATACTCCAGTACCCAGTGATTATCAGATCCGTCCGTTCTCATCTGGAGCAGTTATCAGTAGTTTCAGGATCCCAGGGGCGTGAGCAACTGTCTCTCTGGAGCAAGTCGCTATCCTGCCTAGAGGTCTCACAAATCCCGCATGTACCAGGAATTCTCTCCGGCACGAGAAGGCTATCAACCCTGCAAATCAGCAGCTTCATCGGACACCTCCTTCACTGAAAGCGTCACCCTTTTCTGACTGGGGTTCTTGCTGCCGGGGGTTCACCGGAAGCAGAAGAGATCTACCCATCTCTGATCCAGTTCTCGGTGCTTGCATACTTTCACCGTAGCAGTCTAGCCCGCTTATCAATGGTAAGTGTCCATTCTATCTCACAAACCCTAACCCTAATTTTTCCTATAAAATAAGGATTTTTGCATGGCAGTTTGCATGCCCAGTTGTATCAGCATATTTGCTTAGAAATAGAAAATATCGGGATTTGGGATATTTCACGGAGGAGGCTATGAAGTTGTTTCATAGAATGCCTGAATGAGGTGTGATTTCCTAGAATGCCATGATTTCTAGCTATGCGTAAAATGGGCGGTTTGAAAAAGACTTGGAGCACTTCAGTCAAATGAGAGTATGTGGTGTGAAGCCACACCCATAAATGTTTGCCAGTGTTCTCCCAACTTGTGCCAACTTGGCAGCTCTGGAACATAGTAGAGTGATCCATGTAGACATAATGGATTCCAACCAAACACATTCATGGGGAATGCTTTGATTGATTTGTATGACAAGTGTGGAACCATAGAGGATACATACAAAGTGTTTGACAAGATACCTAGATGGGATGTGGTCTCATGGACTGCAATGATTATGGGAAATGCCATTCATGGCTGTGGGAAATAGGCCTTAAATCTCTTTGAACAAATGCGGCTCTCCGGAACAGCCCTAGACCGTGTGATCTATGTTGGTGTCTTGTCTGCCTGTGGCCATGATGGCCTAGTGGATGATGGCTGGCACTACTTTGATTAGATGAGTAGGCTTTATAATATCACACCTCTTAGGGAACACTATTGTTGTATGGTAGATCTCCTTGGTCGAACTGGAAACTTGTATATGGCCGAATATTTGATCAAAAAAATGCCAATGAAACCTGACCCTGCTATGTGGGTTTCTCTGCTTGGTGCCTGTAGAATTCATACCAATATAGAGCTAGGGGAACCTGTAGCAGAACACCATTTTGAATTAGATCCTAAAAATGTTTCAACTTATGTGTTACTTTCAAATATCTACGCAGCCGCCGGCAGGTGGGATGACATTGAGAAAGTGAGAAAAATGATGAAAAACAGGGAAGTAAAAAAGAAGCATCGCTGCAGCTAGATTGAGGTTAATAAATAGGTATATGCATTTGCGTTAGAAGAGAAATCAATTCCACAGATAGAGGAAATTTATGCAAAGTTGGACAGATTGTCTGGGATGATGAAGGAGGTAGGGTATACACTTGATACAAGATTTGTGCTAAATGATGTGGAGGAGGAGTAGAAGGAACATAATCTTTACTTTCATATTGAAAAGCTGGAAATTGCATTTGGGATCATCAATACATCCTTTGGGATGCCTATCAGATTCATGAAGAACCTTAGAGTATGTGGTGATTTCCACATTGCTATAAAATTAATCTCCAACATTTTTGTATGAGAAATTGTAGTTAGGGATGCCAGCCGATTCCATCATTTCAAAGATGGAAATTGTTCTTGTGTGGATTATTGGTGAGCATGGAGATAAGTTTAAGTGTCATTGAAATCTTGCTTCTCTAAAGTACAGCTTGATGAGTTTCAGTGTATTTTTGTGGCCTAGACTAGCATGGCCTTTGTATAAGATGCTTGTTGATTATGAATTCGGATTATTGGAATCTGAACAGGCCATATATCTTTTGCTCAAATTAGTCAAATTATCCTCAAAAATTCTGTAGAAGCTGAATATGGAATCAACAATGAAACTAAGTTACAGGGTTCATGGTTTTTAAAGGTTAATGTTTGAAATTCCTTGTATCTCAAGGATTGTCAAGTTCATTGAGGTTAGTTGATACTAAACATTGAACTAGAACGAACCATTTTGGAAGGTGAATTCCTTAGGTAAAAATTCTAAACTTGATTTTGAATTTACCCAATTAATTTTCAATACATGGAAAAGAAGGGACTTGTGACCCTAACTCTCTTTGTGTTCATTTGTTCCACTTCCCTCCGATGTCTCCCTACACATATATTTGTTTCTTCTCCTCTAATGTCTCCCTGCGCTCTAATAGAATGAATTTCCTCAAGACAACATGGAAATGAATCATGCGGAATTTGAGGAGCCCGATTCTTCCTAGACAGTGATGAGCCCAAGTCTAGACAGAGAGTAGTGAGCCCAATTATTCTTGGATAATGGAGAGACTGAGTCTGGAGAGTGAATGGTGAACCTCTTGGACTGAGCCCGATTCATTGGACAGTGGTGTGCTCAATCCACTGGGACCCGATTCTACTTCTAATAGTCTTTTATGGAGTTTGCAACATATCTTGGTTAGTTTTTTTTGTCCCCACTTCTCTAATGTAGAGTTTGGAATTTACTAAATTTTAATATTCACAGGAAATCATGCATATGTTATGAATGTGATGATTATTACAGACTCTGTAATAATCATCACATTCATAGCATATGCCTTCTTTCATTCTTCAAATAGCTTGCAGGTTGTTCACCTTCTGTGGATTTTGTAGCCTGCACTCTTACTATTTAATGACAATATTTATTTTCCAGTTGGAAGTTCAGCATGTGGCGGTTCAGTGTCCAACTCCAGACAAAGATAGCTAGAGCCCAGAGGTAGAGACACTTCACTACTTGAGTCTTAGACATAGAGGATATGTTTGGTTAAGAGTTGAGACTGAAACTCCCCTGAAGGCTGAAATGTCTAACCTCCAAGTAGGTTTTTAATTATTCAATAGCATCAGTTTTTCAAAAGTTAAAACATATGAAATGCAAATCATGAACATCCATTTTTCAGGTCTTTAAGAGAAGTGATGGACCACCTATTTTCTATCACCAATGGTAACAAAGGTGGTGTTGAATGTTGCAAATGGATGTCTGCAGAATTCAGAGAGATACTTGAAAAAGATTATGAGATTGCAAAAAATTATGGAGATGAAATAAAACAAGAAGTAGCACATTCAACTGGAGATTGCAAGGACTTACACGGTACACTCCCATTTCCTCATTTTCCTCAAGGATTTCTAGAAGTTTTTGTAGCTAGAAAAATCAAGTGAGACAACAACATCAAATTCCCTTTGGAAATCTGTATAGAAACAAGAAGTAATTGATGTTGTGGTTGACTTGTTTTCTAAATCCACTATCCATTGAGTGTGACCAAAAACCCTTTCTTCTTCAATGCATGTAAGAAGAGTACAAATTGTGGAAAGGGATATGTACCTCCCATTTCTAAGACAATAAGTACCACTCTTTTCAAGAGGTCAAAAGACAAGCAGACACAGATGTTGTACAATTCTAACAAATGGTTGGTTAGACATGTGTCATAGGATGCAAATCAATGTGTTGGTTTGTTACCCTAAAGAGCTATTATTTTATAAGGTCGTTGACACAACATATCGCAAGAAGTATTCGGTATTTATTTTCAAGATTTTAGAGAGCCATTCTTGAAATTAGGGAGGAAATCGCAATCCAAGTCATCACTGATGATGCCACAGATTGTGTGGGAGCTGAAAAGTTGATAATGGAAAAGTAAACAATTATTGAACCCACTTGTGTTGTTCATTGGCTTGACTTGTTGCATAATTTAACAAAGTTTCCATGTGTCAATGAGGAAATTCGTAGGGGGAAATAAGTTTCTCACTTCATATTTAACCATCACCTCACATTGAGCATGTATAGGAGGCATGAATCTACAAAGCTACTAAGGCCATGCCATTACCATATTTGCCTCATATTACATTACTCCCAAAAGAATGGTTGGGAAAAAGACAAGCATAAGAGTTGTTACCTACAATAAGGAGTGGTACACTTCTTTCCTTTCTAAATTTTCCAAAGGGAAGATAATGGAACAAATAAATTTAAACAATAACTTTTGGGAATGTTTTAAAAGTATCTGACCCAATTGTTGATATGCATTCAATGGTTGACAGTGACACCCCTCCTATGGGTTTTATTTACGAGGGCATGGATTATCGTAAAGAAGTTATTGCAAAATATTCTAACAACGTGGAAGATGAGTACATGGAGTATGGAAGATACTAGATGGAAGATGTTGGATAGCCTATTCGAGGTAAGGTCGAGGGTTTGAGATTTAGAAAATGACAATGACCGAGAGGAAGATTATAGAGCTGAAACAGGATGGGAATTTATGTAGAAGGGGATTATGAAGCTCAAGAACATTCTGGAAGGAATTCCTGAGCAGCACTTCAGTTCCGAGGAGTATATAATGCTTTAAAGTTTACACGTATGCTTTACACATATACTTAGAAATTAAGACTTTGAGAATAAATCAATTAAGCATGGACTTGGATGAATCTCGGAAGGAAATAACTCTCATATATCAGTATCAAGGCCTACTCTCAACATTTTTATTTGATTGATCTTTATGGTCAAGGTATGTTGTCAGGGGTTGATATATCTTTATGTGCTATGTTGTTACTTACTTCACCTACATTGTTTTGTAGTCTTTCCATAGCATTCAAGAAAACCACTTTATTCCCTGCTGATAGGGACATGTGGATGTGGCTCACAAAAACACTATTATGAATTTAATTGCCCTAGAATTGAAATTTATATAGGTTCTCTAGGGGTTGGGATCGGTTCTTGTGCTACAAGGTGGATCTTTTTTTATTAGATCTGAAATTGGTATTGAATGTGCTGCTTGTTCAATGTTGAAAGTAGCAGACCCTTTATTTCATCATAGTTCAACAGCTAGAGCCAGGTTGAAGATAGGGTGGAGAACACCAATCTTCTACTTATTGAACTTTATAAATGTGCTTAACTAAAGTGACTCCTTTGTAGACATGTTGAATGTTATAAATTTTATTTCCCTAGGTTAAGTTGTAACTTGTAACTGATGATTGCCACAGAAAGTTCTGAGAACATCAAGTTGCCTATGGAGACTTGTAGCTGTGTGAGAAATAAAATAATATAATCTACAAAAAAAAATAACAATGGTGACCCCAAAGAGGATGCGACCATTTGTATTACCAAGGGACTCATGGATGATATATTCAAGCTCGTTGATGTAGAGCCCAAAGAATGTAGGGGAAATAGAAAAACCTTGCTTCAATTTTACATCTATAGTGTTGTGGACATCATCAGTGAAATTGACCCACAGTCTTCTCATATATTCTCATATCTAAATACACCACTACTTGCAGTAAGCCCAAAGTCTTGAGCCTTTGGAACAAGATGTGTTAGGAACAGTGTCAAGGGATTTACAAAATCCACAAAACAGAAATACACTTTACACTTATTAGCACTTTACACTTTACACTTGAGCGTGAAGATGAAGTAACAAGTTCAATGATTCCTTTTAAAACATGTTTTCCTTCTCGTTGGAGTTTTAGATTTCACCTATTTGGAGATGTAATCATCGAGAATTGTAGTGAAAATCACGGATAATGTATATCTAACCATAATATTCCAATAATTTCCAGCACATTTTGGTCCCCGGACCTATAGATATGATGGTGAATTTGGCTGTGCAAAGTTTTCATGCTCCTGAGATTCCCTTATTTGGTAGAAGGGAAAAAAATTTCATAATTTACACACTACAAAATGAAGCAAGGTTTTAAAAAATCATAGTAGATAGAAATTAGAATGCAATGCTAAGCAAGTTCCTCTTGGACAATAAAACTTTCGAAGATACTTCATGGAAACAAATCTAACTATATTGTATGGTATATTTCAAGCTTGGAAGAACACTTTTGATGAATATCTATTAGTAAAAGCTGTTTCAGTTTTTCCTTCAAAGCAAGTATGATATTTTCTCATAAACATGAGTATTGATTATAAACAAGGTTAGCTTCAACTATTTACAACTTGTTATGAAAATTTGTGAAACAATGAAATTTCATGTTGTTTTCCATAATATGGTGGGTATATGGTTCTTACTAATGTTGTGTTTTATGGATCGATATGATTGCACCAATCGAAAGATGTTCATATGCAGAATTCTGCTTATATGGATTGCTCTATACCACCTTATATTAATGCGAGAAGTGTCCCAAGATGCACTAAAAACATTAGTAATTGGTTTGTCTCAGCTCAATATCTCAAAAGGATAAATGATCTAAATTTGGGCAAAAGATACATCATATTGCCAACAGTAAAACATGTATTCCAACAACACAAAAATAGATTGGGTGTGAGGGTATATGTACTTTCTGACTTGGACACAGACTACCCTGCAAACATGGCATGGATGCAAAGACTTTCCACCACTACATACAAAAGAGACATTCTTATAGTAGCTAGAGATGTGGCTGAAAAGTTTGAGAATTTTGTTTTAACCATCTTCTCCCTGAAGGAAAGGTTTAGGTATGTTTTCTTTGTACCATGCAACCATGATGTCTGGTGTCGCAGTAAACAAGAGCCATATGTAAGGTCTTTCTCTATCTTGGAGTCTTGGTTGTCCATGATAGAATGTCAAAGCCATCTGCAAAGAAGACAATTCTCTAGTTTAAAATTCAAATGAGTGAATTTAATTAGAAATGAGAGCAGAGATTTTCTAAGCTTCTTTTTTTCCTATATTATGATCAATATTAAAGTTGTTTTTAGATGCTTTAATTTCTCTGAATGTTAATTTGAAAATATATAGTACTAAGAATAGTTGTTCACATTTCAAGTTGACTTAGTGGAGAAGTTGGATGCATTGATGCAAGCATGCAGTGACCTTGGAGTAACTACTAAACCGAAAATTATTGATGGAGTAGGCATTATTCATCTTTTTTCTTGGTATCATCAAGTACTATATTATTTCCATGTTATTCAATTTTCTTTTCTATTTAATGTAGAAACTCATTGTGTACAACAATGAACAATTTCAATTGTTCTGATATCAAGCATTTTTTGTGCTGAAATGTTTTCGACACTTTTGCAGAGCTTTGATAAAGAACGGGATATAACTGATTTACGGAATCTATCCTTGGAAATGATGATCAACTTAATTTATATGGATTTGATTTGTTGTTAGTTAGAGTGGGAGAGAAATCACACGTCTGGTGCAGGATCATTATTGTTTTCCCAAGCTAGTCTTGCATTTAAATTCGACGGTATAGTCTTATCTGTTGACTGTCCAATAGCTTGAAAGCACATGTTAGACTCTCTTATGATGGTTTTCAATAAGAGAGTTATGTTTATGATAAATTTAGATTGTAATTTAGAAATGTGATAAGGTCACATATAATAACCTTGATTGCTCCCAATTTTGAATTTTTTTCTGTGAAGTGATCTTACGAGGCTTCCTTTGCATCCCTAGAAGAATATGCTGATTGGGAATTACTTTTGGCTCCTATAGATCGTTGATGAGTGATTTGCATCAAGCTCACACAAATGTATCCATGTTTTGTTGCATGTTCCTCTACCTTTGTTCCCTTCAAGCATAAGTACTGAAAAGGACTGTTCAGTATCCAACCTGAATTAAATATTCACAGGATTTTAATCTTTTATAACCAGTGGCATTGTTTGTCAGTTGAGTAAGGTTTTTTTAGTATCTTGTTTGAATTCGTTGTTGTTGTTCTCTTTTAGAATCAGGTCTAGGCATGATCAAATTGGCCCCTAAATATATTAATCTATTGATCTCTTAAGGTTGAATTTAAATGCATCCATAAAAGTAGTTTCAAGACATGTGTTGGTTAAGATTAAAATTCGAACTCAAACAATTAGGTAAGTTATGGAATTAGACTCCCTTAACTAGATGCTATGCTATGTCCACACTGCAATCAGAAAATGCTCTAGCTACTTGAATATATGTTTGTATTAAAAATATCTTAAAGCCTGCACTAAAGAAATAGGGTGATGGAATAAATTTGATTCATTGAAGTAGACTTTAATATTAGTCTTTTAGCACTATTCATCTTTAGTGTTTCCTCACATTGAGTTCTAATTCTTGAATTTTGCTTAATTGTGGTGCTTTTTTATTTTTCACAAAGGTAGCATGTAACATATCGTTTGGTAGGCTTGTAAGGACTTTCATGCATGCAAGTGGCCATCAACATTATCAAGTTCAGATCTTTCTCCTGCCAAATACTTTGATGAAATGAATTTCAAGCACTTTGAGATGATTCGTGAGATTCAGGAAACAAGTTGCCAAGTCATCACCTTCTCTCACCTTCTTCCAAGGTAATATGTTCTTAATGAAAAAAGATGAGAGTATTTTGGGAAAGATGCTTTGCTCCATGCATTTTATGTACTTGTCATAAACTTGTAGTGCACTCAAGCATGTTATGTTTGGATGCATAGAGTCCATCCATATGTCTGATCAATGTGAAGAAGATGCAAATTTGACTTACTTGCAATTCATTGGGGGTTTTGACATTCCGATTTCTATGTTCAAGCATTTCCTTAGTTCTTCATATTCCTCTAGTACAAGAAGAGTTTGTCTTCTGATTCAGTAATGGGTTCCTAGTGTGTCATTAAATTCAACAATGTTGCAGTGGGATAAAAGCAGGAAAGTGGTAGTGCTACCATGGATAAATTAAAGTCATAAAGAGAACAAATCAAAGGTAGTAAAAGAGGATGCCATCAATTGCAAACTTATTATAGAATAAGAATAGGCAAGAGAACTCAATTCCTTTTAAGCCAGTAATTTTTTTTCTTTTGGGTAACCTTATCTTTCTATTTTCTGCATTCAAGATAAAAACTGAGAATGATATGCAAAACCAACCATTTCGGTACACATAAAATTGTGTTGGATATATGTGTTATATGGAGTTTAGTGGGGACGTGGCACAGAAAAATTTCTTAGCTGACATGTGCAGGAATTTAGTTTTGATTTGTGAAATAATACAGGTATATAATCTATTGCATGTAGTCAGAGATGAAGCAAGGAAAGGACCAAACTCAGAGTGGTTTAAGATTCAACAATAATATTGGTAGGTTATTACTTGCATGTTGCTATTTTATTGATCTACACTTTTGCATAAACTTTGCTAGATTCATGACTCACAACACCTTAGAATAAATCCAAGCAAGGTATTTAAGTTTAAACTCATACCCTTCACTTAGAATAGTCTTGAATTTGGAATTGGGAAATTCATTGGTGGATATGCCTGGCGATAGATTTCAGAATTTCTATTTACTATTTATGCATTATTTTTTATTTCAATAATTATATTCTGTTAATTATCCTATCGCCTGCTTTAGTATGTCCTGTAATCTTTGTTTAATGTCTCGTGATTGGGTCTTTTGATTTATGATTGATTAAGTTCCTAACATGCTTTATGTACCCCGATACCTCAATGTCTCTTATGTGTCTGACAACTGGCTTCTGAAAATGTAACATTGAATCCGTCTAAATGCTTATGATCTAGAGTGCTTGAAATTCCTTCACTACTACAAGCTGCTTCAATATTTACACTCTCATTTGCAAGGTAGGAATCTATCTTTTTAGATAGTATTACATCTCCTAGAGATTCTTTGTCAGCATTATAAACTACCTGACTGTTCTCATTGTCCTCATGGCTAAAGGATTCCTCCTCATATAAAGTTATATAGTTAAGGTCTATTGAAGTAACACTATATTGTAATTTATTACCTCCACTTTCTTGTAGTGTTCCATTCTTTAATAGAAAATCTACATCGCATGCACCATAATATGCAGATTCATCTTCATTGGAGATAACATCAATTATCTTCCACTTATCCTTTCCAATTGAACAACACACTTGTTTATGTTTTCAGAGGATTGCGAACAAGAGGGCTCTCTCATTACCACAGGTACTTCACTTAGTGAACATCTCACATAGCACGTGCAATCATGGGATATTAAAGAATACCCTTAATTTCCAAAGATATTGATCCAGACTCTTTTTGTTGAAACCCCCTCCCAATACTTAAAACCTCCTCCCCGCCCCTTTTTATACCTCAATCCTTATAAACCACCCTACCCACCCCCACCTTACACCCCTCACCCCCCCCAATACCTGCAATATATTGGTTCAATTTTTAATAATTTTAAAACCCACAATATGAACTAACATGATAGGATATTGGTCAACAAGTGAAGCTCCCGTGCTCATTACATTCTTTACTACTTCATCTTTCCCTCTTGTGTTTTCCAAAGATGCATTTGTATATTCTAAACCAAACTCTGTCTTGTCTGAAGATGAAGTATTTCCAACAAATAATGTGGTTTGCACACAACCAACCTCAATTTCATGCAAATTTTAATCTCTACTATCATCATGAGATATCTCCTCTTGCAATGTGATATTACCATTGCTTCCAGATAAATTATTTTTTCAATGCAAGCCATGAAGAGAACTCTCTTCAAAGCATTCATCTTCAGAGTCGGGAATTATGATGACTAGTCCACTTAATTATTTTGTACTCTCAAATTGAAGCACCCGAGGGGTATTGCAATTAGTACCAATACCACAATCAGTAGGACCAGAAATACTAATATCTTGTAACTGGGAATCTGCAGTAGAGAGAGACAGCTTAAATATTTAAAATATTTGAAACGTGTAAGAGGTGTTTTCAAAGATTAAATGTTTGGCTCGAGTCCTTCTAATTTTTAAATAGATTCAATCCATTGGTTTAGTACAAAAATGGAACTAAATGGATATTTTCCATGTGAGAATTGAAAATGTGAAGACTCTGTGCATG
>LPNX010260443.1:348827-365203 GCA_001517045.1 Pseudotsuga menziesii | reverse complement strand
CCAACTCTCAAGAGCCTATTGAGACAATATTCTTTAGGAGACTAAATTCTATATTGTTGGGTGTGAGATGAAGTATGCAGGAAGAAGTTGGTAATGCATTGTTCCATCCTAACAATGCCTTCCTGATTTTGTATCAAGTTTTAACCATGCCTCTATTCAGGTTTACAAGGGTGCCTCTATTCAGGTTTACAAAGGTGGAAAATATCAGCAAATGTGTTCAAAATCAATGGGGGGACTCCTAACTTGGTTAATACAATGCTGAAAGTGAATTGTTTGCTTGCTTTACAATAGTCCTGTAAAACATGAGTACCAGTAATTTCTTTACATAAGTGATTCTGACAAACTCAATTACAGACCTAACCTTACAGCTATAAAAATCTTTGGGTGTGAGTAGGCATCAAATAAATGGATCTTAGGATCAGTATCTTGAAATGGAGGGAAAAGTGCTGCCATTTGTGAGTGGCAAGGGCAATGTATTGATTATGAATCCTAAAACTTAGAAGGTTATATATGCAAAGCCTCTTGTTTTGGAAGATTGAAAGCTGTAACCTTTGTTTTCTCAATATTGGCTCTTAGTTTTTTATTAGTACAAAAGTAATGAAGGAAGCCTAGTTGCTTCTGCAACTATCAACTGTATGATGTAGAATCCCCAAATCATCAGCATATAGGAAGTTGTGAATAATTATATTAAGAAGGAAACAACCATAATTTGGTCCTATATTGGCCTGACCATAATCCTCTTGCCGAATTGGGTATAAGCTAAATCAAAGAGGGGAGATGGGACACCTGTGTTTCTATCCAGTGGTGCTGAAAATGATATCTGTGAGCCTTCTTGTTTTGTGAATCTACACCATTAGTTAGGTAGAGTGACAAGAGAAATACACTAGTGCTAGCAAAATGTTGTATCGGAGTTTGCAAGAAAATGCATACATGCAAAATATGCAGTCTAGAAAAAATATGCATGTTAAATATGTGTTACTGACACATCATGCAATATGTAGGGTTCAATTCAAATTTACGACAGGGAAACATCACTCATCATGAATACATTCAGGTAGTTGTTTATCTGTAATATTTTATTGTTTCTTAAGTAGCTGTTTATTTGTAATAGTTTATTGTTTTCCTTTCCATGTATGCACATTTTCCTTTGTTAAGAATGAACCTGTAAATTTGACATTGCAATAGGTTGGAAAGGGACGAGATGTCGTACTAAACCAGATTGATTTGTTTGAGGGTAAAGTAGCCCGGTGGAAATGCAGAACAGGTTCTCAACAAATATATGTATAGAATTGGACAAATCCTTGAATTTTTCAGAATGTTGTCCTTCTACTTCACTACTGTTGGCTTTTATATTTGTACGATGGTTAGTAATGAGTTATTTTCTGTAACACATTACTTTTGCAAGTGTTTATGGTTTCATGAGGAAGGTCTATGAAGAAGGACTTCTAATTAGTAAACCAATTGGTAATGGAACATATTAAGTGTTTGTTGTACCACTTTGAAAATTTGATTTGATTTGAACAAAAAAATATGATAATTGTTGTTGCATTACTTTGGAGAATTGTTTCATAACAAGTTTTGGGTTCATATTAGGCCGGGAATATGCCAAGTTCATGGCTTTTCTTGCTCGAAGAAATTCATTCATAAGTTTTGTTCTTGGGCATTAATGACCGTGTGTTTTCTTGTACGAGAGATATTTTCATGGGGTAAAATCATTTCCATAATTTATGTAAGTAAACCATTAAGAAATTGATTTCATGGAGAGAAATTGTAGCGCATGATGCCTACAATACAACCCAACAAGCAAGTGATCTCACGGAGGAAGAAACTTTGTCTATATTGATTAAGAATGTAGCCTCCCATGCAACTAGTCAATGTGTTTGAAGAAATGCTTCAACCAACCAACACATTATTGCAAAAAAAATTAGGCATAAAATACAATCTTGTGTTTGCCATGTGAATGGTGCATTTCCTTTGCCAACATAACTTTGGGTGGGAAATGGTTGTGGGGTTAATTCAAGACATTTTTGGGCATAGAATCTCTTGACCTTGGATGCACTTACCTTTCTTCCTATAGATAATTGTGATATCAATCCCTTTATATGAGAAAATCACTCCCCACAAAAACTTCATAACATTGATAATTATGATCTTATGAAAATGTTTTTGGCTGTGAGATGAGATCAATCTTATTCTTTGAAGTATTTCTTCTACATTTTTTTGTTATATATGTTGGATTTGAAAATAGTCATGTTAATATCATTTGATTTTAAGAAATCTTACTTAGAGTGGCACTCAAATAACAAAAGCATGCCAATATTTTCTGTGAATATTCTTATATAATTTTTGTATATTTTGGATTTTGGTTGAAATACATTGTTGGGGACAGCTTGAAAGTTTAAAAACTTATCATTGCATGGAGATTAGCTATAACATTGCAATTAAATTGTTTACTCAAGGGGGAGATTGGATTGTCGAACACACTAATGCTTTGATTGGTTATCATTGAAAAGATTTGTTTGTGTAGAATGTGAGGAATTAAAATACAAAATAATGATTATCAAGTTACTATAGATACATAATGTATTACCTTGTAATAGTCCTTCAAGTATTTCAAATGCATTTATTAAGTGCACAAATGACTTGAAGGACTAGTACAGGGTAAGCTATTATGGATCTATAATAACTTGATAATCATTAATTTGTATGCTTGAATGATGCAAAATTTGTTTGAATATAATCATTATCAAGCAATAACAACTTCTTAAAGGGTGCTAGCTCAATCGTAGAGCACCTGCCTAATTATAGGCAGGAGGTTTGTGGTTCGATTCCTCCGTACCCTATCATAAATTTGTGACTATGAAAATGACTAAATTTGCATATATACGACTATTAGTAGCTAATTTCTCGTATCTTATAGCATGACTAACGTTTAGTCATTAATATGTTATCATCTAGTAGTTTATTTAGTCATATATTTGGTCATTAATTGCTGCAATCAGTTACTAAATTAATGACTAAATCCGTGACTAAATCAATGACTATCAATGACTAAATCATTGACTATCAATGACTAAATCAATGACTAATAAGTCAAGCTATTAATGACTAAGTGAAATACGACTAGCTATAAGATAGTGGAAATTAGCTACTATTAGTTGCCGACTCAAAAATAGTCGTTTATAGCCTGATTTTAGTCATTAATTTCTCATTTTGTACTAGTGATCAATCAATAAAAGTAGTTAATTTATTTTTATCATTACAAAAATTCACGTGAAAAAAAATAACATGCATTTAATTAAAAAAAATACTTTAATCATGTTTAGGTACTATTAGGCTAACATTTACCCAATGGGACACCATTGGGGATTTTCTACGGCTAGCCTGCCATAATACAAGAAGCAACACAATTTAATATTGGAAACTAAAAATTGAACCATGTCTAATAAACGTGATTAATGAAGCAAAAAATAGTGTTAATATGACAATCACATTTACCTGACCAAAAGCTGCAGGCATGTTGTGAGTACCCCCCTGAAAAAATATAATAAGCATGATATCATCTTCAAATATCAGAGTGTTTACAATATGCCCGCACAGTGTTTACAATATCCCCACACGGTATTTACAATACACCAGCACAATGTTTACTGTATGATGGGTTATAGGTGCACATTATGTTGAAAGTGTTCAAGGATACACATAACCATGATCATAGCTATCATGGTGATAGGGGGAGGACAAATAATCTCATGTGATATGATGATGGTTGAAGGAGTGTCCTTGATGCATGTTTACCCTGATGACAACTACAACATTCTTCAAAATACTTCTTCTAGATTTTGATATAATTAGCAAGAATGACCTCAAAAACACTTGTTGTTGATTATATGACTTATATAGAGCTGGTTATCGAGATTTTTATCATTGTATGAAGACAAAATCCTGGAAATCACATGAAGACTTGAGAGCATGTCTGGATGAACATATGGATAATCTTGAAGAATAATTGGTAAGGGACCATCTATGAGACAAGTTAAGTACTGCATACTGTTGTACAGACACATAGTATACCCAATGGAAGATTTGAAGTATTCTGGACAAAGAAGTTTAGTGGCATATTCAAATATTGTTTGAAGACATATTGAGGGTAGATCATGGAAAAATTTTTACATATGAAAGAAGTGTAGCAAGGGTGTATGCTTAAAAATTAAACAACTGCAACAGTGTAATCAATACATTTACGATACGATGATACTCCATCATTACCCTTGTTAAGTTGTGGAATAAATTGTAGTAAATTTTGTGAGAATAAAAGGTGCAGATCCAACATTAAAATCCTCTCAAATCATGGTTTTTGAAAGGTAGACTCAATCCTGGTAAAAGATATATTAGTCTTGATCAAGCTCGGAATTTGAACAGCCTAATCAATTCTTACATTAACAGTGACAATCTTGGGAACCTGTCCTCTTAAGAAGCTATTTTGGCATGAATATAAGCTTAGACTGATTTGGGTTTTCCCTTGAGACATTATAAGGCTACCAAAGCATTGAAGACAACTAAACTATCATGACATGACAACCTAAGGAGTTGATAAGTAAAGACCACAAGGAAGTGACCTTCTTCACAATAATTTGATAGAAAATTGCAATGACACGTGAAAGGGAGTGATTTGTTTTGACAACTTAACTAGACAGTGATCAAAGTGACCATACTATGGACTTCTCATTGGTGTGGTTGTGACATATTATTGATATGATATATGATTGCAAATGGACATGAGATCACCTTGAAGGAATCCAAGTACTGCTAAGCATATGGATGCAGCTGTAGATAGATGAAGTGATCATCAAACATTGAAGTTTGTGATGTTTGAAGATTCAAAATAGCCTACAGATACATTCATTTTCAAGTATCCAAAGGATAATTGACATGAAATCAAACGGTTGTTCCAGGTACAACAAATAAGGGTAATTGCATCACACAATAAGTTATGGTTTGTTCTAGGTGTTCAGTAGGAACCAAGTAAGTGAAGTAGCGTTTGTTAAGTATGTAGCAAACCCTCATGCCAATATTCTATGTTCATTAGGGAAAGCAAGCAACCCTTCGTTTACCTATGTTAAGTATTCAAATAAAGAGCAATTACAAGTTCCCTATGTGAATTATAAGTCCCCTATGTTACATAGAATATATTAGGACGGGTTATAAGGTTGAGTAAAGTATGAAGCTTGGTAGAGTTCATATTTCAAGTTGATTACGTTAGATATGTATGAAGAACTAGGTGTTAGTTTATATGTTCACCATAAATAACCAGATGATGCAAGTTGTACAACATTGGGTATTAATAAGATATTAGAAATGAGTTTGATATCGTTGGGTCTTTAACCATCAGCGCCGGGTGGTATTTCCTCCTTCTAGGGTCTTTCATCTCAACTACAATCCAAACACAACTACATTTCGACCAAAAATCCGACGACCGTATTGTCGGATTTTCGACACTTCCCTGTCGCATGTACGACACTATGATTTTTTTTAAGCGTCGGTGGATTGTCATCGGTTATCCGACATCTTTCCACTCCGCCGGTTAAGCGACATCGTAGTTTACCGTCGGTTAAATGTAAATCGTCGGTTAGCCGACATCTAATTCATATTAAACTTTAAACATGCGTCGCTTGTAAGCGTCGGTTAAGCGACGGTGGAGAAATCGTAAGCGTCGGTTCACCAAAGAAACCCGTCTATTAACCGATGGATTATGAAAACTTAAGCGTCGATTAAGTAACAGCATGGCTGTCAGTTCACCAAAGAAACCCGTCTATTAACCGACGGATTATGAAAACTTAAGCGTCGGTTAAGCGACGATATTGAATTTAAAAAAAAAAATCACCTACAGGCTGTCGCTTAACCGACGGCTATAAGTGTTTAAAAAAAAAAATACAAATGCCAGATTACTGGAGACACACCTTGATGTTTGTATAGAAGCAAGTTCTTCTACCTTTCCTGAATGTGTGTAGAAGTGAGTGAAGTTGAGGTGGGGTATAGCCAATGAATTTGAGCAACAATGTAATGGGAAAATAATGAAATTAGATTCCAAATGCTTGAAAGACAGAGAATATTCAAGCATTAACAAGTTAAGAAAATGAAAACTCCACCAAGTGGTTAAAAGAAAGAAAAACATAGTTATAGTTTGTTGGGACTAATAAACTATGTTCTACCAACTAATCTTCCACATGCTCAATGTCAATTTTCCTTTCTCATGAAATTTCTCAAAACCCAAGGCAATTTCATCATAACGTACAAGGACTCAAAAGAGTTAATTTTGAAAAGATTTGCATTTCATTGCAAAGTTGTTGAAAACCTTTTCAATTGCAAAGCCTCTGTGTGGTACAAGAAAAGATAGTTGTCATACATTGTTCCAAATGTCTCCTTTAAGGAAACACAAATCTCTATTTCTCTTCATGATAAGGAATGAACTAACAGCTTCTCTCCAATTTCACACTAACAACACTGCTTACTTCTTTCTAGGAAAACCAGGATGAAATTATAGTCGACATTTATACAAACAATTCGAAAGAATGAAGAAATCTTTAGAACTCAAGATTGGAATGCAGTCATGTATTTTCCTCTATAAAGCTGTTGTACTTAAATATCTAGAAGTTTGCTGCTTGAAAAGGATCCATCAAAATTTCAATAGTGAGCAGCTTTGAGAAAATTGTCGTAGGGGCTTGACGGAGGTAGCCTGAAAGATTGCCAAGAATGATGGCATTCTTTCGATGAAGAATGCAACAGGATAGAAGTGATGTTAAACCACTCTGCATTTCCTGAGTCGATAGCTAGTCTCTATCCATTGAAGGAGTTATTTTTAATCTGCAAACAAGAATGGCGCAGACTTATTACAAAGACTTGTGGATGAAAATTTGAAATACAAAGGGATACAACTTTTAAAAAAAACCATACAAGAACAATTGGAGAAAAGATAAATAAGCAATCTGATCAACCTACCTTCTGCGGGCCTTGATCACCTTCATACACAATTAATCCATTCAAATCATCCTTTTATGGTGCAAGAAGGAGCAGGGGATCTGGATTTCTCTTGAAGCTAATGACAACTGACATTTTATTTTGTTTGCCAATTACAAGAGCTTCACACCGGCTTGCCATTTGGCTGTAAGGTATGGGAGAAGTCGAGATGGATATACTACTTGCAACATGTCGTGCTGTGTCCAGAACCTTCCCATAGTCAAAATTCATTGAGGCCATTAATAATGGAATTGTTTTAGAATGAAATCAGAACCTAAAAGTATTAATTGTTATGTGAAGAACTATAATAATTATTGAAGTTAAAGGAATTGTCTTTGAACCCTCATTGTTGTATTTGCGTATATTCAACACAAAACATGGCAAGAAACAAAAGCACATTATTTCACACACCTAAAAAAGTAGGTACTAGGCATACACCAAAGCACAGTATTTGCTTCAAAAAAAATGAACTCATAAAAACTTGAATATGGCACATACCGACTCTAATAGTTGATTAACACCCACAACATGTTTGGAATTCTTAGAAACATGCTCTTTACTGTTGGCCTCACTTCCAAATAGTTCATTAACCAGATCTTCCTCTGTTGTGTATGTTGGAGGTGCCATCTGATTATACCCAAATGCAGTAACTAAAAGTTAGCTGTTTTGTAACAAATTGGTGTCACTGTTATGGAACAAATCATTATTTGTTTAGAAAAGGACTTTCTTCAATAACATGTATTTTTTCAATAGAACTCTTGATCACCTCCGGAAATGATGAATTTTCTTGCGATGCAAATGGTGAACATGGACGGGGTGTCTCCATGTACAGTTGAGCACCTAGGGAAAATGCATCATCAAGAGAAAAATTTTGCAGGAGTTCTTTCCTCATGGTAGAAACCTCTATCTGTAGAACCAATACTTCCAATTATACACAATGATACAACCACACGAACACACTGAAGCTATAAAAAGGTTTAAGTTATTATATTCCATAATAACTATATCTCACAAGAATTCTTCTATGATCTAACAAAATTTAATATGCAAACCTCTAACAAAAAGAACATCATTTTAAAACGAATTTATGGGCAACTAAACTGAACTCTAACTGAAACAACTATATCCACCTCTGATAATCTGCCTAACTTGTTAATGATCAAGGACACTAAAGATTCTGTTGAATGGTCTTCTGTAACTGTTACTGCTGCAAGAAACTCCAATGCAACAGTATTGTCCTCACTTGAACCATATAATGCTCCCTCACCAAGAATTGAATTTACAACTCGCAGCCTACTATCATCAATCAACTGTAGAAAAGGATCAATCTGTTTGAAATATCACAAAGTAGAGATGTCATCACAACCTTGTTCAAATGAATACAGATATAACATAGTTGTCTTGCACCATGAGTTAACTTTTTTTTTAAACATGAGCAATCAAAAGAATAGAATAACCTAAAATGCAATGGGAAAATCAACAATCAAGATTGTCTCTTAAATACTTCAAATGATAACAGTTATGCATGAAGTATTTCACATGAACCAGATCACTGTTAAATAAATAAAATATTAATAAACAATATTTCAAGATTGTTATTGGCATGTTATTTCATTTCTATAGGATAAATTATAGTATAAAGGATTACTAACAGTTTTATCTGTGAATGTCGCCTTTACACGCATAACAAGAGCTGAGCAATTATATGTTTTGGCTGCAAACACAAGCATTGATGTGGCCAACGTAAAGAGAGATCTGGGTGACATGGCCGTAAATAACCTGTAGAAATGATATATACAAGAGTTAGTAACACGGTTCATAATTAACAACCAGTTTATTGAATATGTTTTGAAAATCAGACTTGCAAATCTGTAGCAATTCATCAGACAAAACACTTCTCCACAGAAATTGATTTACCACTCCACTTTCCTAGTAAAACACTAACCAAATATTTTCCTAAATGCATTATCCCTCATTAGTTGATCATCTATAGAACTATTTCAATAACTGGTATTGTAAAGTTAAATAACAACGATCTCAAGGCTTTGCAGTTTAACATTTTTTTTATGTTGAAATGTCAGACAATGGGAGGAATCGGTAGTGTAAGGTTAAATTACAATGGTTTCAAGGCTTTGCAGTTTATTTTTTTTTTAATTTTGAAATGTCAGTCAATAGGAGAAAACCCACAGAATTGTGAAGAGAGTTCTTGGCTAAACTACCATGACTGAGGGGACATCTATCCACCAAAGCTTTCCAGGAATCTCACCTGGCCCCATCCACATGAAACAACTCCTTTAGAGTCCAATCAACCCATTAGGAGCAAGCATGTCACAAGCGGGAATTGAACCCAGGTGGGGAGGATAACACTCCCCTTTAACCACCCAAGATAGACCCCATTGAAAATACAAATAAAATCTAAAATGTATACACTCCTAGAAATTCATTATGCAAACAGAATGTTACACGGCTAATTTGTAACTGTGTATGGCTACATTGCATTGCATGCATGAAAATGCAGTCAAGATAATTTGAAGTTATAACTCCTACTATGTGATGGGTTCTTCATCAGGATTCATATGTAACCAGGCTCATAAGAATTAACCTTTCTAGATGTCTTGTCTGATCACCAACCAATTGTCTTTGCAATTCTGTAGGAGCAAACTTACCAGCTCCTATCAAAACAGCATACAAGCTTAATGTCTCTCATCTAAAATGCCCAACATAACTCAACAGCATCAACTTGATTTGAAATTGAGTACCCAAGGCCAAAACTGATTCGAGCTAGAATAAATGGTGGAATGATGCTATTGCCAAAACAACGTCCCCTTCTTCTAGGATATGGAAAACAAGACACTGCTACTAGCAGGCACACAGGAAACACAGAGACCAAATAAATGGCTTCGGTGAAAGACAAAAGTACAACCATTCAATGAGAAGTTGCGGGCTCGAGCTCCAAAGATTAGACAGGCAATACAAATTGCAGAGGCTCTCAAAGTAAAAGGTGCCCATATTTGATCTTGACTGCATTGGCTCAAAGTTAGTGACAAGCAGTTATTCAAGGCCTTGGCTACTAAACAACCTCTATTAAAAAAGATAGAGGACCACATAAATCGACAACTCCCAGACCTGCTATGATGTCATCAACCATGTCAAAACTACACCAAGGACTCCGCCGCCCAATTGGAGCTAGAGGTCATGGGTTACTCGTATTGCAGACTTGCCACACTTCCAGTCTGACTGCTTGAGTGAGAACGACATTTCTTTTGGGCAGATTTGTGGGATATAGTTGCATGTTGCTGGAAAGAGTATGGTCTGCTCCCCCCCTCTCCCAATAGACAATCATTTATGGAGTTGGTTAAGCTCATCCCCCAGGGGGTCATGTTCAAAATGAGCATTGCAATGTCGGAACTATTTTCAAGGGATAAGGAGTGAAGCTTTGTTCAGCCCTTGCAGCGGTATGGTTCACAGAGGCTCTATTCTTCGTTGCATTGATGGCATCCAATATCCCTTGCAAGATGGTTTTCAGTTGATCTAGAAGATAGGTGAGTGCACAGACTACACAGTGTCTAGTCCATTCAACTTTCGTATAAGCTGCAAGTCTTGGCATGGCTTGTCATTTACCAGGGGACCCCCTCTAAGTCTAGATTGGCAGAGCAGGCTTTCTGGTGGACTTTACTTTGTTTGCCACCATTCTGAGATGGTGAAACATATTTTTGGGAATGTCATTAGGATTTGGCAGTGCTCGAGAGTCTGCTCTATTTTCCATGTAGGTTACATTTTTACCAAAAGGTTAGTTCTTTGCCTGCTTTGTGTACCATGAGGCATGATAAGGTGCATCACCAGTTGTTGGCTAAGGGTGCCTTACCGATAAAAGATGCTCAATCTTTAGATCCAGTAGCTTATTCAGATTTTATTTCTGAATTAGTAGCCTTACGGAAGAGGATATAAGCTCCATTGTATATACCCTCCACCTTTTGATTTGCTGTTTGTATATACTTTTATGTAAATATATGATGTATTTTTAACACAAATAGTAAAAATAAAGACTGACATTGCTCAAGCATTTATGCACGACTAGAAAATGGTTTTTCATGCCCAAGAGATATCTGAGGAGCACAAGGAAGCAATTAAAACCTTCTAGGATGTGGTTCCAAATTACTTTAATCTATGTAAATGGCCCAATGTGACCCACAACTCTCCTTGGATGAAATTGTAGAACCTCTAAAGGTAATCGGTGAAGATAACTCACCATCCATGTACATTTTATAATGCCGCAAGGAATTTCACAAGGCCTGATCTCTATAAAATATAGCTGAAAGCCTTAGGGAATCAGTCATGGCAAAGATGATTCACAAAGAGGATATAAAAATGATACCACAAGGAGGCAATCCTAAACAAATTTCAAGCTGAGCTGGTTCCCTATCACATTACCTAACATTTCATACAAGACTTTACTCAAGTCATTGACAATGAGGATTTAGTACATTTCAACTCAGATTGTGAGGATGTCCTCAAAGGAATTTGATAGGCAACTATGGGAGGAGTGAAGGCAATTAAGATTGGATTTATGACAGTCCATGACAATGATATGGGGGTCTTAAACAAGTTTTGTGCCAGTAATAAGTCTTCATGCTCATGATTTGTGAATATAATCATGTGTATGGACCTTGTTAAGGTCAGATTATCTCATATTTTGCTACAATTTAAGGGTTGTGAGGATAGTTTATAACAACATACTAGTTTAAGGGCACCTCACCATCTTTCCCATGAGAAAATATCCTTATTTCAATCCCAAAACCATACCATATGAAGAAGAGGAGAGTCGATATTAGGAGAAGGATTTTGGGTATACAATAAATACGTCAGCCCTAGTTGAATAAATCCTCACAATGTAAGTTTGGCCTTGGGTTTATCATAAGGAATGAATATTAATAAACAAATACAGTGCAACTAGGAGGAAGTTGAGGCGATAGTTTTGAATTTGTGGCCTGCTAGAAGGATAACCTAAGACACTATTATATCTAAATTCACAGTACAAGTTAAAGAAATACATTCAATTTGCCCAGGAACAGCAATTTAAATTTTAAATACATGGCTAAGGGCTTTCTAACTTACAAAAACTAACTAAAGACATCCCAAGGTCTTACAAAATAGAAAACATCAATAGTTAAGCTAGGTCAGATCACATGATGTCCATTTACCATGGTTGTGAGCTTTTATTGCCAATTTACCATCACTCCTAAAAAGATGTCTTGCCCCTACCAAAGAAGCTTACCCCACAGCCCCAGACACCAAAATTTAGAACTGTTTGCATTTTAATGTTCAAACAAAACACTCCAACATTCCCTTCTTCCAGAACATATATGTCTATTCTTGTTATTGAGCACTCAATGTTGCTGCCAATTTAGACCTAGAAACACATGGAAACACACCCTGGGATGAAACCAAAGACAAAAAACACACAGATTTAACAAGTTGAAGAAATACATTCAATTTTCCCAGGAACAGCAAATTAAATTTTAAAGACATGGCTAAGGGATTTCTAACTTAAAAAAACTAACTAAAGACATCCCAAGGTCTTACAAAATAAAAAACATCAATAGTTAAGCTAGGTCAGATCACATGATGTCCTTTACGATGGTTGTGAGCTTTTATTGCCAATTTGCCATCACTCCTAAACGGATGTCTTGCCCCAACCAAAGAAGCTTTTCCCACACCCCCAGCCACCAAAATTTAGACCTATTTACATTTTAATGTTATAACAAAACACTCAGACATTCCATTCTTCCAGAACATATATGTCTAGTCTTGTTATTGAGCACCTAATGTTGCTGCCAATTTAGACCCAGAAACAGGATTAGCAAGGACCACAAGGTATTTAAGAAGTTGAGAACACAAAAGATGCATGTCCTTTGTTTTGGATACCTTGTGTTGAACTCACACAGTAACCCAGTCCAACCATTTTTTACATGTCAAGGAAGTCCTAACATGAATGGGCCCACTCTTAGGACACAACTTGTTGTCTATTTCCCTCATTATTAATTTAACACCTAACCTATGTAACAAAAGGAAGTAATATATAAAGGATTAGAAAGAGTAATATAATCATAATGACTAAATAATGAAATGGGATTTGGTTTTAATACCTGACGATGAAAAATTGAATGCTTTAGGGTCATGCTTAAGAACAGCTGCAAGAAGACTTGCTCGATTCCTTGAAAATAAATCCGCCTCATTTTTCATATCATCTCTTAGACAACTGACCATAAAAAGTCATAATTTTAGAGGGTTACAACTAGTTTTCCAGAAGATGATTACACAATGAAATGAAGAAGAAAAAAAGAACATTATCATCTAAAATTCAAATCAGCATAAGACAATATAAGTCTGGAAATCAATCAAATGAAATATAGAAAATACTAGGTAAATATGAAAGGTCTCCAACTGAATGGGTTGAACATGACCCTTGTGTGTGCTTTATACTTCCAGATAAAACTAATAGTCTCAAGGAACCAGATTAAAATGATGTAGAAATGACTTATATATCAACGTGTGATTTATGCCCCAACTATCAAAAGCACTTATATTAACACACCTTAAACTAGTAGCAACACTGTTCGATGAGATACGAATAAATGGACCTAACTAGCAAAATTAGTTTGCATGAACCAGCCAAAACCAATATAACCAACTCACTTTGTTCAATTGCCAAACATAATCTCATTAATGAACTATAACAATGTATGATTCCTTCTAAAACTAAATAAGAAACAATGGCTCTTTATCTTATTTACTTGGGGACACATGAAACCAATTCAGAAGAAGGTGGAGGTTAAATTGTTAATTTTCCATAATTACAACAGCTTCATTTAACAGACAACAAATTGCTGTGAAAAAGGATACAGAAAGAAAGAATCTAGAGACTAGAACCTGCATCAACTTGTTGGGTCATTATTGTCACCATTCACACTCACAGACAGACACTAGCAGATACTAAAGCGATTGAGAGGAAACAATGTGCTAATTTTTCATATAGCATTTGTAAGATTTGTCCCCTTGTCTATGCATAGAAGGTTCAGATATGTTTGCTGCATTCTTTTCGCTCTTTTTGTAGGGAAAACACCCACTAAAGAAGCTCTTGCCTGTAACCTGTTGTTTTTCCCCTGGCGTCATAATAGCAACTCTGTTGGCATATTTTCAACCTGACATCACAAAGTTTGCTTCTCCAGCTGATGTTCTTTTTCTGGGTGACATCAATATGCCTAAACTGGTTAAATGTAGTGTTTCAACCATGAATTGTACTCAAACCCCACCAGTTTCCATACCATTAACAACTCTGAAAGAATCTAGATCAAGTTAGGAGTCACATGGGATTGTCATTCTTAATGGAAACGAGCACTCCCCTCATTTCAGTAGGTACATTTGCTTTCCATATGCTGGAGATGACAATGTAGTTGTTTATATGCTAACTAATTGCTTCAAAAATCCTTGATCTCCAACTACTCACTACTCCCTCCTCTAACTGGTCATGGCAGTTACACCTCATTTCAGCTCCTTATGAACCAGCCTCAATTGGATCTTGTCCCCTCACCCACCTCAATTCCTTACGATCCACTTTGACCATTCCCTTGATGAGAAACATATGACCAATTGTTAAACCAATCTTCCCTTCATTTTCAAAACCTAGGATACTATAGAGAGTGTCAATTGCTTCTATATCTCAATATGGTCAATAACTTTAGATTAATTTAACCTTTCCATTTACAATTCCTATCCTTGCTACTTACAAGGTTCTCGTCCTTGAAACTCATAGTTTGATGCAGATTTCGGAAAACTCCTTAGATTAACATATATCCTCACCCTGAACTCTTAAACTAAGTAATTATCGGATAATCATGATGGGGCACGAAGGAATTATCGGACAATCATGATTGGGCACCAAGTAATTATCGAACAATCAAGATTGGGCACAATGTGATCAAACTCTTACACATGTCGCACTAGAGGCAATGGACAAATTGGAAGAAATTGTGGGTTAAAGGCCAAGCAGATTTTCGAAGAAAAATTCATACTTTTGACCATGTTTTTACTCTCATAGCCAACATTGAAGTAGCAAAAGCAAGACAACACCGATATATTGTTTATTTTTGACCTCTGCAAAGTCTTTGATACAGTTTGAAGAAACCTACTAATTGAGATGCTTGAGATTTTATGGCTCTGAAACTTGTTACCTCTTTTGTTATGACTCACCATGGGATGACTATTTGCAAAGTTCGTACCAAGATGCAAAACACACATGATACACAACATCATAGAAATCAAGCTATGGTGCTTGAGTAGCAACACTCTTTGCACTTTATACTCATGAATTCAAGGTCTCTTTTCAAAATGTGTAGAATATTTTGGAGGTTATATCTTTATGAGATCTTGTTCACGGATGGCATTATCCTCCTATCCCATACAATTGCAGTACTCCAAAAAGTGTTGGACACTTTGAGCTAATTCTATGATACCCATGGTCTTTAGGCCGAACTTGCAAAGATAGTGATTATCACCTTCAACATTCTAAGAGAGGCATCTAATACTATTCTCACCTATAAAGAAATGGTGGCATCCTACACTTACCTTGGAGTGGTATTCTCTGGCCCATCTTTCAAATTGACCCTGGCAGTAGAATCAAGGATGGGTAAAGGTTGTGAAGCATTAGTAACCATGTTGAGTAAATGTTTCCAATTTCAATTCCACATGCAAATTAAATTCAACCACTTTTACATACTGTTGACAGCTTCTTTCCTTTACAGTTAAGAGGTTTGGAGCCCCTAGATAAAGCAATATCTAAAATTTTATTTCTTTATAGTAGATCTAAGATTCAATGAGGCTTTGAGGTTAAAGACACAAGAAGCACATAGTATACTGAGGCTTCGAGGAACTGATAATTTGTTTGTTGGGCCAGAGCTTGATATCTCGTTTGTTGATTTCATAAAAAGGCTTTACCATGAAGGAAAGATACAGGAAGCAGTAACTATATTAAGGGAATTGGAATTAAAGAATCCAGCTTTTGGTATTTCAAGTTGTACTGTGCAACTTGATAGGTCAGTCAATGATGATGACATTGATACAACTTCCATGCTGACAGCTAATACAGATGAAGAAATTTCGAAGGAGGTTTTGGCCACTCATGTCAGTTCACAGGATATGGAATCTATCATCAGGCTTTGTAAGGAAGGTAGAATGCAAGATGCATTGATGTTTTATGATGAAATGATTAAAAAGGGGCTAGTGCCAAATTTTAATACTTTTAGTGTTCTCATTAGGTCACTTGACACAAATGATAAGCTGCAAGAAGCAAACAGGGTAAT
>LPNX010260443.1:97367-340939 GCA_001517045.1 Pseudotsuga menziesii | reverse complement strand
TATTTATTATTTATTATTTATATGAGGTTGATTAGGATGTCGATGATGACGATGATGAAGATGATGATGATGGTGATGATGATGATGATAACATTGATGACGATGATGATTATAACATTGTCGATTATGAGGCTGAGGATGAGGATGAGGTTGATTAGGATGTCGATGATGATGATGATGATGATGATGTTGATGATAATGCCATTGATGATCTTAAAGATGAAGATAATGATGGTGATGATGGTGATGATGATGATTATGATACCATTGATGATCATAAAGATGAAGATGATGATGGTCGTGATTATTCTAATGAGTATGAACATGATGATGATGATAACATTGATGATTATCATGATTATAACATTGACGATGATGAGGCTATTGATGAGGATGAGGTTGATTAGGATGTTGATGATGACAATGATGAAGATGATGATGATGATTATGATGATGATACCATTGATGATCTTAAATATGAAGATGACGATGGTGATGATAATGATAACATTGATGATGATGATGATGATTATAACATTGGTGATGATGAGGCTAAGGATGAGGTTGATTAGGATGTCGATGATGACGATGATGACGATGACGATGATGATGATGATGGATGAAGATGATGATGGTCATGATTATTCTAATGAGTATGAACATGATTATGATTATGGATATGAACATGATGATGATGATGATGATAACGTTGATGATGATGATGATTATAACATTGACGATGATGAGGTTGAGGATGACGATGAGGTTGATTACTATGTCGATGATGATGATGATGAAGACGACGACGACGACGATGATGATACCATTGATGATATTAAAGATGAATATGATGATGGTGGTGATGATGATGATGATGATAACATTGATGATGATGATAAGGCTGAGGATGAGAATGAGGTGTATTAGGATGTTGATGATGATGACGATGATGGTGATGATACCATTGATGATTGATGATTGATGATGATGATTTCTATTATTCATCATCATCAACTTCTTCATTTGTATCATCATCTGGTCTAGAATCGCTATTGTTGGAAGGATCGCTCATATCAACATCATCATCAAAGTCATTTTCAGTTATATATTCATCATCAATATCATCACTGAGTTCAAAATCATCTGCTACGTCATTTGGATGATCAACTTATTGATTAGATTATTCATCTGACACATCTACGGTGGCCAACTGCTCCTGATATGCATCACCTTCTTCTTCGACATTGTCTTCTTCCTCTACTGGATTATACTTTACTGGTCTTCCTTTTGGATCATATCTAATAATGACCAACCTACTTTACCTGGCACCTCTGAGTAAAAGAACTGCTCACATTGACTTGGAATAACATAAGGCTCTGTACCCAGTTCAATTTCCCTTGTATCAACCATGGTAAATCCATTGGCTTACTCAATAACAGTTCTTTTAGGATTGTGTTCATTCATTCGTAGACTGTATCATCGAAACTCAAACAAGACTATTTTAAATGAATTAAAGTCACACTCAATTATATCATCGAAATAACCAAAGTACCTATTTTCAGATACTTTTGGATGCTTGTCACTTCTAGAGAAAACATCAGTGACTTGAAATATTGCAGTTATCCCACAATCGAATGTTTTATTCTTGTCATCCAACTTTTTGATGTGAAATTTACGGCCATTGTACCACATAGCGTTGTGGTGTATCAACTACATCAAGCCTGACTCAGTAAATAAATATATAAGCAGAAATAAACAAAAGAAATAAATTTATATAATGAGAAACAACAAAAAAAATGATTAGGGTATAAAATATAATTTCCTTTTTATCTCTTAAACCACATTCTAAATCAATTTCTCTTTGTGTAAGTTCACATGGATATTCTTCTCGATGATGATGCACTGTTTTAATCAATTTACTCACCCCTTCCCATGATAAGGTACCATAGAATTCTATACATTGTTCTATCCATTCCTCCATCAAATCAGGATTGTTTGCAATATATAAATGTACTGCATCCCACACGCGACCAAATATACAAAATAATAACAATTAAGAATTATAAATTAGCTATCATTAAAGGCAATTAATTTTACGTTACAATACTAATGGAATAATAAAAATTACATGAGTAAGATATATATGAAAATGAAAAATTAATTGTATAATAAAGTAAATATGCACCATCTAATTACCTTTCACTTTCCTTGTTCTACCTTTCCCCAACAAGACCTCCCCTTCAAATTTGTTCATGGAGTTGACATGCCAAATGCGAGGAAGATTGATATTTTTTGATAAATTTGGAAGATACTGACTAATGTACACCATGGATTGATATACCATATAGCCATGAACAATAAAACCCTTAGGATGTGCTCTTTGTCTAACAAAATCCTTCAATGACTTCAAATTCCTTTCCTCCATCCACATTGATCATGTGTGTACAGGTCCACACAATTCAATCTCCTTAACTTGGTGTATGAGATAGTGTTGTTGTGCATTGAAAAATCCTGGAGGTAAATACTTTTTCATTTCACACATTAGACGAGGAATTTCTCTCTTCCAATACCTAATATCTTCTTTATGGATTTATTTAGATGAAATCCACCTACAAATTATGCAAGAAAATAACAGTGATCAACAAGATTGAGGCATATATAATAAAGTTCAAATCTGTAAAACTCAATTTGTCAATGAGCTATGCAACAAAGTGAACAAACATTTTCATGCATATAAATTGTTACTTGCCTCATGTATTTACCAAGATCATATATAACTTGGTTTATGTTATCGTCAAAGCTATCTGTGAGAGATAGAGGTAGAACGTACTGTAACAAAAAGAAAATGATCATTATTTATTTAAATTCCAAATAAGAGACCACAATTACTGAAAAGATGTACTAAATGGAAATTATATAGGTAAATAATTACCTTAATGAATGTATGCTAGTCATGAGTTTTAACACCACCCAAATCACCATTTTACGTTAAGATATTTTGTATGTTCGACGAAAACCCAGTCAGAAACCTTATTTTTTGAATGACCTCTTTTATATCATTGCTTTGTTGCTCTGTCAATAACCATGTAAGACTAATTATATCTCGGTACTCCTCTCTGAAATTGAAATTAATTACACTTTGCAATGCGTGATTGGCTTCTGCAATGTCACTACAAATTTTTTCAATTTTATCTTTGTCAGTCCTTCCATCTAAGATTCTCCATATCATTTCTGTTACATTCTCCTGATATGCATTGTATCGAACAAATGAGCTATTTTTAGGTGCTCGTAGTAAGAAAACCTACTGAATTGTATGGGATAACTCTTCATTCCTCGTGGAATCCCATTCATTCCTTCACAACAATCAATATTAAGCATAAACGAAAACATATTAACAATAATTCATGACACCCATGGTAGAGACATTTCAATAAAAATTTAAAATTCATAATATTACATATTTATATGCTACATATACAATTTGCATACCATGACAATGTCTATTATATTCCAACTTCCATAGGTGATGTGTCATTCTTCATGGTTTCTTCCCATTCTCTTCTTTACCATTGAATTTTGTTTTCTCGGTAGTTCGATACCTATGGTTCTTAGGGAGAAAGTGTCTGTACTCATCAAACACCTCCTTTCTTAGACTTCTTGAACGTCGAGATTTTATCCTAGGACCACAGATTGGACATGCAAATTTTCCCTTTGTTTGAAGACCTGCAAGATATATGTATTAATGTTATAAGCATAAAAAGATTATTAACTTAAATAAAAATGCATGATATTTACCTTAAAAACATATTAATTTAAAGTGCAACAGAAATTTACATACCACAAAAATGTCTTAACCCAGGAGCGTCATGAACTGTCCATGCAAGTATTCCATGGAACTGGAATCGTTTCTGCCCTATTGGTCTAGAGATTCCATACATAGTGATTCCAGCCCATAACTTCAATAGCTCATTGATAAGAAGCTCAATATATACTTTCATATCTTTAACTTGGTACTTAGATAATTTATTCAACAATATACTATGCTATTCAGTTATGTTTCCCAATATATAAAAGGTGTTCTCATGCAACAATGAAACAAAGAAATGAAATAATATAATTACTTTAAAAAAATACCTGGAATAATCATTGCCAACATTGTGTGCTCTCTCCTTATTGACATCCAAGGAGGAAGGTTATTGTTTATGACGAAAACAAGCCACGTTGAGTAAGTAGAACGAAGCTCTCCAAATGGATTGAAACCATCAGCTGCCAATGAAAGTCTAACATTACAAGGTTCATCTTAAAAAATTGTTCATTTTTCTTCGATGTTCTTCAATGTAGAACCATCCGCGGGCATGCGAAGAACATCATATTCACTTATGTTCTTTGCGTGGTAATCCATAAATTGTGCTATACTTTAGCACCTGAATAGTAATTGGAAACGTGGAATTATGGGAATATAATGAAGAACTTTGCGAGGTACCTTTTTTGTTGCTTGATCAGTTCAATATCTACTAATTTCACATTGTGGGCATTTGTTTTTCTAATGCATATTGTCCATAATATATAATATGATCATTAGGACATGCAGCAATAGCTTGATAGTCCATTCCATTTTCTTTCATAATCAAGAATACCTCTCAACATGTGCGTGGTAAATTATTTGATGGTGGTAATAGAAATTCACCCAACAGTCTGGAACATTGACAAAAAAATGAAATGTAAACAATATAAATCATAAATATTGCTTATCCCTAAATTATGAATTAATTAACACTAAAAATAGAGAAAAATAGTGAACTTTTCAATATGCCATATGAACATGCAATTAATACATTACATACCTTAGGATTTGTGTGAAACAAGTAAGTTGAAAAACCATTCAAAACTTTCAAGTTCACCAACAAAAATTTAGTAGATAGAATATTTTTTGTTGAGGCTTCATAAAGAGGTTCTTGGGACTTCTCGAGTAGAGGAACATCATGAATATCATGGAGGTTTTCCTCATCCAATGGAGCAAATGTGTCTTGGATAAATCTATTTATCTCATCTTCTTTATTTGTATCAATACCATCATCTTCGTCCATAGGATCATTAAGAACTTCATATTCAATATTATGATATGCATGTTCATCACCTTGTAAATTAGAATTTATACTATAATTATGTGGCAAATAGCTCTCTAGTAGTCGACATTTAGGGGGCATTGTCTTTATAATTACAAACAATGTAATAAAATTAGTGTATAATATACAACACATAAATTTTAAATGATAAATAATTTTGTGAATACATGAACTATACTATTACAAGAAGTACATTTAATGAATAAGGTCTTACCAAGGGACGATATTCAAACCCCCCTTCAGCATGCCCCTTCTCCTTACAATGTTTCTCAGCACATGTTCTTAAAATTATTCTCGTTCGCAAAGCCCTGCAATCATTGCAAGGGCAATAACACTTTCCATTGCCCTTCGCCTCCAATGCTGCCTTAAACTCAACGTACCTCTTATTATTTTCTCTCCAATTATATTCCTTTGACATTCTAATAGCATATAAGAACCAAACAAACTCAATCAATGTATAAGTAAATTAAATAGAGTACATATATTATATTAAAGGAGATAGAAAATTAAAGGATGTGACATGAAAAGTGACAAATATAATTAGTAAATCCAAGTTGACTTTACTTAGACATGTTATATATCACAAACAATACCCCTCCTTTCCAAATTATTAACGAATAAGTTAGTATGGGGTTCTATTCTTACCACCAACCACTATATTTTCAATATTTAGGGATAAAATTTAAATCTTCCCCAATGGTTATGTTCTCCCAAGTTAGGAACCATGATTTCTCACAAGCACATGGGATCACAATGCTTAAACAATTTTTCACAAAGGATATCCCCACATGCTAGTTTACCCATCTATAAATAAGAAACTAAACATATAAAACATTTCAAAAGTAATGATCGTGTTTCCCTAATTAGTTCATCTTCATCTTTTTTTAATAAAAAAGTATTAAGAGACAAATCCTGATTGTCAAAATCCCAAATTTTCAAAAAATTTAAAATTTTTGAAATAGCATGAAATGCTGAGACTGCAGTTTATTAACAGTTAATGGTTAGAAAAAAGAGAAATAGTTAATAGATTAATTTGCATAAAATCAAATATGTTAACTCAGCAATTTTCTTATTAACACGATCTTAAGTTTATCTTGCGCATAAATTCTATATTTGGTTTATTGATGAGTTCTATTTATGACACTAGGTGGAATCTGACTTTGAATTCTGGGGCTTACTTAGCATTTATGCTAACATAGATGGATTATTTGTTCTTACAGGTTTACAGGTATAAATGACCGAGTATCGTCTTTAAATTCATAAAGCATCCTGTAATATTTCTATTTACAATTAATAAGCTTAGATTATAAGTTGCTGTAATCTAACCTACTTTCGTAAGGTAACACAGTTTGCTTTCTTCTGTTGCTATTGTAAACGAAGTTTAGACGATTGTATTTCTTCCTATAGAGTATGTAGCGACAGTACTACTTCCCTTGGTTCTGAACGGTTTATTTATCTGCTTGATATTCTTTATTTTAAAAAAATGCATACCCTAGCAATTCTTTATTATATTTCTTGTATTAGGTTCTAACTAAGAACAACTTCCAGGGTTGGTGTGTTTTCTTATTGAGACAATCTTTTCATCTTATGTTAACCTTAGTAATTTGGTAAGAATGTAAAACTATACTCCAAGTAATGAGAAACTGCCACAACGTCTAAAATAAGATCTCATAGATATGTATTAAGTAAAAGAGTTCATAGGAAAACTGTTTTTACATTTCACTTTGCTATTACATAGTTTGCTATCAAAACTTTGCTAGTTTCTAAGGTTTAAAATTGTGCATAAACTATTTGTTTATCGACATAAAAGGTTTTATTAGTGTTACATTTGCATAATACTTACGATCCTAACCCAAACGACACTATGCAAATTACACAAGTTGAAAGCTGTGTAATTATTTGCACCGCCATGAAAACAACTGGAACTAAAAGATAGTTATTCTTACACCATTAACCTAACTGTTTATAAGTCAATGATTTTATAATTTATCCTAAAATACTATAGGTGACAACTTAGTTATTACACCCTATTTCACAATGATGATATTACTATAAGCTTTAATGAATTGTAACCAATTAAAAAGGGGTTAGTGCTCACATGTATACTATGCATATAACTAACGATGATGTTAAAATGACTTTGTAAAGTTTCCCCACGATGCTCATTAGTATAACTTACTATGCAAACATAAACATAAACCTCACTAGCTTTTACCAGCGATATCTCATAACATTGGTTATTGATGAATTATATACTGTATTTCTTTTTGGGTTACGAGGCTAAGGTTTATGTTATATATGAAGTCAACGTTATAATAACGTTGCAACCCACGCCAACAATGTCTATGCACCAAGCATTTAAACGATATAGTATGATTGATACCCATGCAAACTATGATGTGGTTTTGATGAAATCATTGGTGATTAAATTGATTATTATGAAAATGCAGGTGACTATGGAAAGTCGACCCACTGTATGATTTTATTGATGCAGCCACGTGGAGAATCCTTGGCCATGCACTGGCTGCATAAATATTTTTTAACCTAACCCTTGGCTCATTCGATCTCCGTCATTTGCGTTGGCCCTGTGGGTTGTTCTGCAAGCTCCCATGGCAGTCGTGAGCTGCAGATAGCTACAGAGGCTCCAACGCTGGCTTTCAACGTGGCTTACTCCCTTGAGCTAGATTCCATTGCTCGCCTCCTCTGTGATTTCTTTACTTCACTTAGAGTTTACTGCCTTCCTTGTGTATGGCTTTACAGCCACTTGAAAACTCCTTTCTGCTCCTCTGTCGTGGTCTGTCGTTGGTGAAAGCTTGAGCTTTAATGTATGTTATTGCAATGCTCCTTCGTCGTAGGGTTTAGTTTTCCTGCTTGTATGCTAGTGACATTTCGACTCCATGCTTGCAGATTCCTTGCAGCCATTGCTCAGGCTTACCCACACCTCTGCTGATAGTTGTGAAAAACACTAGAGTCCCATCATCTCCGTCCTCGGCGAGCATGAGGGTTTGGTTCCTTTTGGCGTTGGTCGTGATGTTACTGTTCATTCGGGGCTCCATCATTTTCACTTCCAGTTAAGGTGAGTAAAATTAAATTAAGAGCTATTATTGTTTACTGTTCTACTTTGCATAAGGGTTTCTGAATTTTAATAACTTTGGTTCTCATATTGCAGGTTAGCTCGTCTCCAAGGTTGGCTGTTGTGCTGTTTAAAAGGATCCATGAAACGTTCATGGTAAGCTCCGGTTTCGAAAATGGTTTCCCATGCTTGTATAGACTCTTGCGGTTGGAGAAGGTCTCGACCGTGTTGCACCTAGTATTGGTTTGTTGTCCTTCGTTTTTATAAATTTTAATTTGAATTAAACCCTTGTTGTTTGCAAGGTAACTTCGGTTCTAAACTATGTCTTGTAAAGCTCTCCCCTCGTAGTAGGGTTGAACTTACAGTTTTTGTAAAATTTGTTAATACTGTCCATACTCCATACAAGATATGGGTATTCAGCTTTTTGCTGAGTTTCTTTTTGTACATTGGTAGAGCTTTGACTTCCATTCGGTCTTCAGGCTCGTTATTATAATGTAATTATCTTTAAGACAATTTGTCTTGAGCTTAAATTTGTTCTCCTTTATGTATTTGTATTTTTACCTATGTAAAAATAAATTAAATTTTTCTTCAAATGTTTATATCAAAAGAATAAGTCTATTGTTTATCTTAGGTTACTGCTGTAATGGATTTGCATATATACGATTACTAGGTAGTTTCTGCTCAGAAATACGAGCTAGGGTTTTTACCCTATGTAACCTTTAAGAAGATAATTTATGTATTGTTATTTAATTATTTTTTATTATTGTCAAAATAATTTAAGATTATTTTAATGGCTCGAGGAATTCTAGGTTAGGGTTTGAGGAAATAATATTTGCTTCTTTCTTTAAATATTTTTTCAGTTTGTTAAAATAATTTTTGGTTTATAAACAATATTGTTTATGTTAATAATATTATTTGTGAATTTACTATATTTTCTTAAGTATGTATTTGCACATATACTTTATTAATAAAGACTGAGAACAGTCTATAATAGTTTAGTTTATTCAATATGATTATTTCTGTAAGCTTGATAAAAAGAAATGAGGATTTTCAACCCTGTCATTACTCCTTTACATATATAATTTGTCTGTAAAAGTTAAAGGACAGTTATTCGTTAATAATACTTAAAGCATAGGTTACTAATGTATTTTAGTTGTTTTGATTCCAAGGAAAAGAATATTGTGAGAGTTAAATAAGTTCTTTATTAAGATATTCCTTATCTTGAATTAGTTTGTCTTTAGAATTTAATTAGGTTACCAAACCCTACTTAGGGTTTGAATAGTTGCAGGTTAAGTTAGCTATTAATATTAGTAAATGATATAAACAAACAGAATCAAACTTAAACCCTTACTTAACATAAATGAATAAGCATTATAACTGAGATGTTTCTATTTCCTCGATTTCAGGTTAGAAGTATAGTTTGTAAAAGAAAGTACTGTGTAAAAGGATAACTTACCTACTTGAACACATTGCTATCAGTAAAGTAATATGACGATTTCTTTTTCTAGCATTCATAATACAAAGTCTGGTTTTAACAATAACCTAACTAGGTAGATTAATATTCTTTTCTGGAAGCAACTATCTACAGCAGGAAAAGATTCTGATACTCTTAAAAACATAAATAACTCTATTCATTTCAGATTTCTTTCCTATCCTTCATCTACTTTAAACTATACTGCCTGTGCTAGAGTACCGTCTGGTCCATTCCAGACGTGGAAAAACATACGTAGGATTATTTTTCATCAAGTACAGATTCAACATTCAAATAAATAAAAGATTACAAACTGTAACAGTTCACTACAAAACATATAAATCATTCATTATTCATTCATTCTCAGATATAAACATTTAACACAATAAATAAAAGACTGTAGAACCTGTTTTAAGTTGGACAGCAACAGCATTGGGAGGTTGTTCCTCCCTACCAACTCCTGGAGAACGCTCAAACAACGACTTCTCAGGACCCCCGAGCTTGTTCCTGGTCTCCTTGGCTGAGAACTAGTGGAGCATACAACAAGATACTAGTCCAATGACTTAGTACTAACTCTGCACTCAGCAGTAAGATCCTTCAGCTGAAAAGATGTACTAGATCACTTTATGCAGTTTACCCCTCAAACACATTCCACAAATTCCCTTCCCAATGAAATCCTTTGAAGCACATTCACTTGAATGATTCTCTTCTTGGAAAATGAGCAGCCTCAGCTCTCTTCAATGGGATTTTTTATTAAGATTGCCTAGGTCTTTTTGGGTTAGTTGTCATTAATTGATCCACCTGCTCTAATCCCACTTTCTTTGGGGATCATGACCCCAAATGTAGGGAGGTTGCCACCTGCAACATTGGAAGTGTTTGAGGATGCTGCCACTTGTGTATTTTCTCTCCACCCAGTCACCTCCACCAACTTGACCAATAAACACTCTTTTAACAACTCTCCCAAGCTGTTGTCTCCACTTTTATTTATTTATAATTAAAATATTCAGAATTACATTCACACTTTTGACTCTGCTGAGTCATCGTTTACAACTTAGCATAAAATTTAACATATTGTCTTGGAATAAAATCAAATATGACAATATATTTTTTTACAAAATTGGGGCATGTGACATACACACCCCCATAGAATATAACATCGTCCTCTATGTTGTTTATTCTTCATCCTCAGAATTCCCTTGGAACAGAATTGGATATGCATCATGCATTTTACTTTCCAATTCCCTGGTGGATTCCTCTAGACTAAGGTGCTTCCATTGCACCTTCACCTGTCCAATGGTGCGGTTCCGAATTGTAATCTCCCTCCTCCTGAGGATACAGTCCGGTTCCACCAGAAAATCTTCTTCTAGTTCCACCTGTACATTATTCCAGTTAACAACATGAGTAGCATCATGAACATATTTATTTAATACAGAAATGTGAAAAACATTATGTACTCTTAAATTAGGTGGTAATGCTAATTGATAAGCTACTTGTCCAATCCTAGACAGAATTTCAAATGGGCCACAGTAATGAGGTGTCAATTTTGCACAACTCCCCAATCTCAGAGAGCTCTTTTTGGGCCTTACCTTGATGAACACATGTTCACCTACCTGAAACTCTCTTGGAGTTCTGTTTAAGTCTGCTTGACTTTTCTGCTGATCCTGTGCCACTTTCAGATTTTCTTGCACTTGTTTTACACTTTCCTCCATTTATTTTAATAGTTCTGGATCTAATACCAATCTATATACTGGATTACTCCAAGAGATAGGAGTATTAAATTTCCGTCCATATAAAATGTCAAAAAGACTAAATCTGGCTGATGTCTGATAATTATTATTATAAGCAAATTCTACCAGATGTAAATAGTCCTCCCATTTACCAGGCTAGTCTTTCACATACATTCTTAATAGATCTTCTAATACTTGGTTTACTCTTTCAGTTTGTCCATCTGTTTGAGGATGGAAAGAAGTGCTAAAATTTAATGTGGTGTTTACCCCTTTAAACAAAGACTTCCAAAAGTTTCCTGTAAACTTAGGATCTCTATCTGAGATTATGACTTTTGGTACTCCATGTAATCAGAAAATATATTTTGAAAAAATATCAGCTATGTTTGCAGCTTTATAAGTAGTTTTAACAAGTATAAAGTGAGCTGCTTTGCTTAACTCATCAACTACTACCATGATAGAATCATTCTGATTTTGATTTCTAGGCAGCTTAGTAATAAAATCTAGATTAATTATCTCCCATTTCTAGCTAGGGATGGGTAATGGCTGAAGCAAACCAGCTGGGTGTTGATGTTCAGTTTTTACCTGTTTACATTCCAAACATCTAGCAATATATTTTGCTACTTCAGTTTTCATATTTGGCCAGAAATACTATTTTCTTAACATGGTTATAGTCTTTTGATAACCTGGATGACCTGAATATGGTGTTTTATGAATTTCATCCAGAATTAACAGCTTAACTTTGGGTACTTTAGGTACATACATCTTATCTTTATACAGTAAAAATTCTTTTTCATTTAAACTGTAACCTTTAATTAAGTTTTCTGTTGGATTTTCTTTAGCTTTAACTTGCAAATTCTGGTAAATTTCATCTTGTTCTATTCCTTCTCTAAGCTGTTCATCAAAGTCTGAAACATAGGTGCTGATAGCTGCTGCAAAATTCACCCTTGCATTTCTACTTAATGCATCAGCAACTTTATTTTCTTTACCTTTTATATGCTGAATTTCAAAATCACACTCGCTTAAGAAAGCTAACCACCTAGCTTGTTTGGCATTTGAATTTGGCTGATCTAAAAGATACTTCAATCATTTATTGTCAGTCATTAAAATAGATTTTTTGCCAATTAGGTGATGTCGCCACATCTTTAAGGCGTATATTACAGCTGCTAATTCCAGATCATATGTTGCATAATTATTTTCATGAACTTTTAACTTTCTAGACTCATAGGCAATAACATGCCCTTCTTGAGCCAAAACACCACCTAAGCCATCATTACAGGAATCAATGCACACTACAAATTCTTTATTAGGATATGCTATTCTTAAAATAGGTGCGCTGGTTAATAAAGTTTTTAACTTTTTAAAGCTTTCTTCACATTTTTTATTCCAATCAAACTTCTTTCCATTTTTCTGCAAGGAAGTTATTGGATTTGCTATCTGCAAAAAACCTTCAATGAACCTCCGATAGTAACCGTTAATGCATATGAAAGATCGAACATCCGTCACATCCTTAGGAACCGGCTAATCTTCGATTGTCCTTATCTTTTTCGGATCTACGGAAATTCCTTCCTTGGTCACTATGTGACCTAAATACTGAATCTTATCCTTGAACAAATCATATTTACTAAACTTTGCGAAGAGTTGATGTTCTCGTAACTCTTGCAAAACAATTTTTAGATGTTCTTTATGTTCTTCTTCAGTTTTTGGATAGATTAGAATGTCGTCAATAAATACGACCACAAACTTATCTAAATACTTATGCATCACGTTGTTCATCAAACACATGAAAACAGTTGGGGCATTAGTACGCCCGAATGGCATTATGACAAATTCATAATGACCATATCTAATTTTGAAAGTTGTCTTAAAGATGTCTTCATCTTTAATCCTTACTTGATGATATCCAGACCTTAAATCTATTTTTGAAAACACTGTGGCTCCACGTAGTTGATCAAACAGATCATCTATGCGGGGTAACGGATATCGATTTTTGATGGTCATCTTGTTTAACTAACGGTAATCTATCCAAAGTCACATAGTTCCATCTTTCTTCTTGACGAAGATGACAGGTGCCCCCCAGGGAGACACACTTGGTCGAATATACTTTTTATCAATTAATTCTTTTAATTGAGATTTTAATTCATTAAGTTCGAGTATGTTCATTCGATAAAGGGCCTTTGAGCTAGGTACTACACCCGGTACTAGCTCAATGGTGAAATCCAATTCCCTTTTTGGAGGTAATCCCGGAATTTCTTCTGGGAATACATCAACATATTGTTTTAAGACTGGTATGTCTTCCACTTTTAACTTATCTTTTTTAATTATACTTTCCTCATCAGTAATTATTACTACAAAAGCTTTACATCCCTAACAGCTCTCTTAAGCTGTAGGGTACAAATCTTCCTTGTGGCGGTTTTTCCAGGTATTCCTTTAACACTTACTGGTTTTTCATCACTGTTTAAGCATGTGAAAGTTTTATCATAACAGTTTAGAATTACTCTATGTTGTTCTAATCAGTCCATACCAATCAACAAATCATAAGAACCAAGAGGCAAAACATTAAGTTTAACAACAGTTTCAAATTTATTCATAACTATTGCACATTCTTTAACAAAACGAGTTACTTTTCTTTTAGAACCAGTGGCTAACTGAACTAACCATGAATTCTCAAATTTTTCAATAGATAATTTACATTTTTCTACTATTTGAGGTGCAATATAACTGAGACTAGCTCCTGGATCAATCAAAATAGTTATAGGGGTCTGATTTATCATACCTTTTACTTTCACCATGGAAGTCTAATATTACGCTTGTCGGTTCTCCAAGGCTGCGTTGATTCTAGGCATGCTCCTTACTAGTTCCCCAACGGTTATCTCCTCCTGTATGGTATGAATATTGCTAACAATATTCTTCCGGTTTGGACAGACTGAAGCATAGTGTGGGCCATTACACTCCCAGTACTTGATAGGCTCTTTGTGCTCAAAGTTCTTGGTAAAATTTCCCTGATTATTTGCAAATTCTTTACCTTTAAGATTGTTTTGGTTGTTGGGTGTATTGTTCCTATTTCCCTGGAAGTTCTTGTTATTGGGATATTTTTTGGTCTTATTATTCTTAGAATTTCTATTAGGCACAAAATCCTTCTTCTTTTGTTCAAACTGATTATTATTTTTCTTAGCCTTCCAATTGGCCAAGTTTTCTTTCTTTCAATTTTGCTCAAAACAGAAGTTAGCTTTTCTCATAGCTTCCTCCAAGGTATTTGGGTTATCATATTTAATTCTATCTTTAATATGATAAGGTAGATAGCTAAGGAATCGTTGTACCTTTGGTTTCTCATCTACAAGGTATCGTACATACCTAAGTAGACTTAAGAACTTGCTGTTCAGATCCTTCATTGTTATTGATCCTAACTTCAGCTCATAAAACTCTTTGGCTCTCTCCTCATAACACTGCTCAGACAGGAATTTATTTTTGAAATACCTTTTAAAGGTACTCCAATTTACATTTTTCTCTTTTGTTCCCTTAACTCTTTTCAAGTCCTGCCACCAAATGTCAGCCTTTCCTGAAAGGTTATATATAGCCATTCTATCCTTTAACTGGTTAGAATAGTTATATATTTGGAAGTACTTCTTCATCCCAGATAACCAGGATTCAGCTTCCTCCCCCTTCTCAGTCTCTCCATTAAAGGTTGGTGGTTTTATCTTTTTGAATTCTCTGGAAATCTCCTCATAAGGTTTGTATTTCCTCTTTTGAGTATACTAATTATCATCACTACTGTCATTGGTAGTATGATAGTTTCATTGTTCACCAAACACTTCAGAAGACGAACTTCTTTCAGTTTTAGTATGTTTCACCTTTTTAGATTTACGTTGATGACTGGTATCTTCTAATTCGGTTCTTCTACCCCTACCCTCGATTTGAAACTTCTCAGTTAGGATCTGATTAAGCTCTTCTTGAGCCCTCAGAATCCTTTCATTTTATTGCTTTACAAACTCCATTTCAGTTTTTAGGTCCTTTACAGTTTGTAACAATTCTAAGGAATTGGTAGTTAAATCCTCTGGTATAGGATCTCTTGGTAGATTTCATGTTTCAGTAACTGGAGACTCCTCCTCTGCATACTCTTCCAGCCTTTCCATACCTGCTTGTTAAACTTCAGAAAACAATTCTCTATTTAATAACATTAAAAGAAGAAAAATATGTCAGCATAATAATTCAGTTATTGTTTCCTAAAAGCTAGTTGGGCTCCATCAAGGCCTAGTGTTTGAACCTTGTGCTCTGATACCACATGTCAAAACCCCAAATTTTCACAAAAATTTAAAATTTTTGAAATAACAAGAAATGCTGAGACTGGAGTTTATTAACAGCTAATAGATTAATTTGCATAAACTCAAATATGTTAACTCAAAAATTTTCTTATTAACACGATCTTAAGTTTATCTTGCGCATAAATTCCATATTTGGTTTACTGATGAGTTCTATTTATGACAGTAGGTGGAATTTGACTTTGAATTATGGGGCTTACTTAGCATTTATGCTAATGCAAATGGATTATTTGTTCTTACAGGTTTACAGGTATAAATGACCGAGTATCGTCTTTAAATTCATAAAGCATCCTGCAATATTTCTATTTACAATTAATAAGCTTAGATTATAAGTTGTTGTAATCCAACCTACTTCCGTAAGGTAACACAGTTTGTTTTCTTATGTTGCTATTGTAAACGAAGTTCAGACGATTGTATTTCTTCTTGTAGAGTATGTAGTGACAGTACTACTTCCTTTGGTTTTGAATGGTTTATTTATCTGCTTGATATTCTTTATTTTCAAAAAGGCATACCCTAGCAATTCTTTATTATATTTCTTGTATTAGGTTCTAACTAAGAACAACTTCCAGGGTTGGTGTGTTTTCTTATCGAGCCAATCTTTTCATCTTATGTTAACCTTAGTAATTTGATAAGAATGTAAAACTATACTCCAAGTAATGAGAAACTGCCACAACGTCTAAAATAAGATCTCATAGATCTGTATTGAGTAAAAGAGTTCATAGGAAAACTGTTCTTACATTTCACTTTGCTATTACATAGTTTGCTATCAAAACTTCGCTAGTTTCTAAGGTTTAAAATTGTGCATAAACTATTTGTTTATCGACATAAAAGGTTTTATTAGTGTTACATTTGCATAATACTTACGATCCTAACCCAAATGACACTATGCAAATTACACAAGTTGAAAGCTGTGTAATTATTTACACCACCATGAAAAGAACTGGAACTAAAAGATAGTTATTCTTACACCATTAACCTGATTGTTTATAAGTCAATGATTTTATAATTTATCCTAAAATACTATACGTAACAACTTAGTTATTACACCCTATTTCACAATGATGATATTACTATAAGCTTTGATGAATTGTAACCAATTAAAAAGGGGTTAATGCTCACATGTATAATATGCAAATAACTAACGATGATGTTAAAATGACTTTGTAAAGTTTCCCCACGATGCTCATTAGTATAACTTACTATGCAAACATAAACATAAACCTCACTAGCTTTTACTAGCGATATCTCATAACATTGGTTATTGATGAATTATATAATGTATTTCTTTTTGGGTTACAAGGCTAAGGTTTATGTTATATATGAAGTCAACGTTATAATAACGTTGCAAACCACGCCAACAATGTCTATGCACCAAGCGTTTAAATGATATAGTATGATTGATACCCATGCAAACTATGATGTGGTTTTGATGAAATCATTGGTGATTAAATTGATTATTATGAAAATGCAGGTGACTATGGAAATTCAACCCATTACATGATTTTATTGATGCGGCCACGTGGAGAATCCTTGGCCATGAACTGGCTGCATAAATAGTTTTTAACCTAACCCTTGGCTCATTCGATCTCCGTCATTTGCGTTGGCCCTGTGGGCTACTCTGCAAGCTCCCATGGCGGCCGTGAGCTGCAGATAGCTACAGAGGCTCCAACGCTGGATTTTAACGTGGCTTACTCCCTTGAGTTAGATTCCATTGCTCGCCTCCTCTGTGATTTCTTTACTTCGCTCAGAGTTTACTGCCTTCCTTGTGTATGGATTTATGGCCGCTTGAAAACTCCTTTCTGCTCCTCTGTCGTGGTCTGTCATTGGTGAAAGCTTGAGCTTAATGTATGTTATTGCAACGCTCCTTTGTCGTAGGGTTTAGTTTTCCTGCTTGTATGCTAGTGACAGTTTGACTCCATGCTTGCAGACTCCTTGCAGCCATTTCTCAGGCTTACCCACACCTCTGCTGATAGTTGTAAAAAACACTAGTGTCCCATCGTCTCCGTCCTTGATGAGCATGAGGGTTTGGCTCCTTTTGGTGTTGGTCGTGATGTTACTGTTCGTTCGGGGCTCCATTGTTTTCACTTCCAGTTAAGGTAAGTAAAATTAAATTAAGATCTATTACTATTTACTGTTCTACTTTGCATAAGGGTTTCTGAATTTTAATAACTTTGGTTCTCATATTGCAGGTTGGCTCGTCTCCAATGTTGGTTTTTGTGCTGTTTAAAAGGCTCCACGAAACATTCACGGTAAGCTCTGGTTTCGAAAATGGTTTTCCATGCTTATACAGACTTTTGTGGTTGGAGAAGGTTTCGGCCATGTTGCACCCAGTATTGGGTTGCTGTCCTTCGTTTTTATAAATTTTAATTTGAACTAAACCCTTGCTTCTTGCAAGGTGACTTTGGTTTTAAACTATGTCTTGTAAAGCTCTCCCCTCGTAGTAGGGTTGAACTTACAGTTTTTGTAAAATTTGTTAATACTGTCCATACTCCATACAAGATATGGGTATTCGGATTTTTGCTGAGTTTCCTTTTGTACATTGGTAGAGCTTTGACTTCCATTCGGCCTTCAGGCTCGTTATTATAATGTAATTATCTTTAAGACAGTCTGTCTGGAGCTTAAATTTGTTCTCCTTTATGTATTTGTATTTTTACCTCTGTATAAATAAATTAAATTTTTCTTCAAATGTTTATATCAAAAGAATAAGTCTATTGTTTATCCCAGGTTACTACTGTAATGGATTTTCATATATAAGATTACTAGGTAGTTTCTGCTCAGAAATACGAGCTCGGGTTTTTACCCTATTTAACCTTTAAGAAGATAATTTCTGTATTGTTATTTAATTATTTTTTATTTCTGTCAACATAATTTAAGATTATTTTAATGGCTCGAGGAATTCTAGGTTAGGGTTTAAGGAAATAATCTTTGTTTCTTTCTTTAAAGATTTCTTCAGTTTGTTAAACGAATTTTTGGTTTATAAACAATATTGTTTATGTTAATAATATTATATGCGAATTTACTATATTTTCTTGAGTATGTATTTGCACATATACTTTATTAATAAAGACTGAAAATAGTCTATAATAGTTTAGTTTATTCAATAGGATTATTTCTGTAAGCTTGATAATAAAAAATGAGGATTTTCAACCCTGTCATTACTCCTTTACATATATAATTTGTCAGTAAAAGTTAAAGGATGGATCCTTGTTAATAATACTTAAAGCATAGGTTACTAATGTATTTTAGTTGTTTTGATTCTAAGGAAAAGAATACTGTGAGAGTTAAATAAGTTCTTTATTAAGATATTCCTTATCTTGAATTAGTTTGTCTTTAGAATTTAATTAGGTTACCAAACCCTACTTAGGGTTCGAATAGTTGCAGGTTAAGTTAGCTATTAATATTAGTAAATGATATAAACTAACAAAATCATACTTAAACCCTTACTTAACATAAATGAATAAGCAATAAAACTGAGATGTTTCTATTTCCTCTATTTCAGGTTAGAAGTATAGTTTGTAAAAGAAAGTACTATGTAAAAGGATAACTTACCTACTTGAACACATTGCTATCAGTAAAGTAATATGACAATTTATTTTTCTAGCATTCATAATACACAGTCTGGTTTTAACAATAACCTAACTAGGCAGATTAATATTCTTTTCTGGAAGCAACTATCTACAGTAGGAAAAGATTTCAATACTCTAAAAAACATAAATAAATGTATTCATTTCAGATTTATTTCCTATCCTTCATCTACTTTAAACTATACTGCCTATTCTAAAGTACAGTCTGGTCCATTCCAGACGTGGAAAAACATAGGTAGGATTATTTTTCATCAAGTACAGATTCAACATTCAAATAACTAAAAGATTACAAGCTTTAACAGTTCACTACAAAACATATAAATCATTCATTATTCATTCATTCTTAGATATAAACATTTAACATAGTAAATAAAATACTGTAGAACCTGTTTTAAGATGGACAACAACAACGTTGGGAGGCCATTCCTCCCTGCCAACTCCTGGAGAGCGCTCAAACAACGACTTCTCAGGACCCTCGAGCCTGTTCCTAGTCTCCTTGGCTGAGAACTGGTTGAGCATACAACAAGATACTAGTCCAATGACTCAGTACTAACTCTGCACTCAGTAGTAAGATCCTTCAGCTGAAAAGATATACTAGATCACTTTCTACAGTTCACCCCTCAAACACATTCCACAAATTCCCTTCCCAATGAAATCCTTTGAAGCACATTCACCTGAATGATTCTCTTCTTGGAAAATGAGCAGCCTCAGCTCTCTTCAATGGGATTTTTTGTTAAGATTGCTTAGGTCTTTTTGGGTTAGTTGTCATTAATTGAGCCACCTGCTCTGATCCCACTTTCTTGGGGGATCATGACCCCAAATGTAAGGAGGTTGCCACGTGCAACAATGGAAGTGTTTGAGGACGCTGCCACTTGTCTATTTGCTCTCCACCCAGTCTCCTCCACCAACTTGACCAGTAAACACTCTTTTAACAACTCTCCCAAGCTGTTGTCTCCACTTTTATTTATTTATAATTAAAATATTCAGAATTACATTCACACCCTTGACTCTGCTGAGTCATCGTTTACAACTTAGCATAAAATTTAACATATTGTCTTGGAATAAAATCAAATATGATAATAATTTTTTTACAAAATTAGGGCATGTGACACCGATGACATTATATTTACTCATTCGAAAAATATTAGTTCACTAACCAAGGAGACAAAGAATTTAAAAATACTAACTTGGAAACCAAAGGAGATTGCGCAAAAATTCGATGTATTAAACCAGTACCAGGCTCTTGCACTCACAGATCAAACAATAAGCACAAAAATTGTTGCAACTATAGCAAAACATTTGATGAAATGTGTATTAAGAACTTGTATTTATAGATCAATGATCATGGTGGTTACAACAAAAATGCACAACGAATAAATTTCAACAATAAAAAAAAGTCAATGACAGTTACTGTGATGACCGTTGATTTGAAAATCGTTAGACGTCTGTCTCTAGAGCGACGAATGTGTGTCTTCATCACAATAAAGATGAAACTCTGTCTCTATAGCGACAAACAACCATGTATGCCACAATAGCGACGATGATCGGGGGCTAGAAGAATTTTTGTTCAAAATATTTATCAATTTATCCACGAAAATAACCATTTTAACTTATTAGTGTCAATATTTCGTGGAACTTTTGAACCATATGTACTAGTGGAAGTAATCAAACATCACTCTTTCCAGAGGCTTGGTCAATACTTCGACTATCTGCTCATTCTTCGCAATGTACTGGAACTTCACTACTCCTCCCTGCACCATATCCTTGGTATAGTGATACTAGATCTTAATGTGCTTCAACTTGTCATGGAACACATGTTTCTCAAACAACTTCAGACAACTATGGTTTTCATAGAATACACAAGTCATCTCTAACTAGACATCGAACAAGTTGCAATATACTCTTCCTTGACTGTGCTCAGTGCTACACTTGTAAGTTCCTACTGAAACAAGAAGGCATGCCAAACCCCAAGCTGAAGCAACACCCAGAAGTGCTCTTCCTATCTGTAGCACTATCATCCTAATCTGTGTCAATATAGCATTGCAAGAAAATACTCTGATATGTTGCATATATGAGGCCATACTCAATCGTACCCTTCAGGTACCTTAATACATGCTTTGGACACATCATGTGAACACGTCTTGGCTCTACCATGTATTGACTCAAGGTGTTCACCGCAAAGCAAATATTTGGCATCATGTTCGTCAACTACATCAACAAACCAATCATTTTCCTGTATACTGTGGCATCAACTGTCTCTGAAGTAGTACCACACAACAACTTCAAGTTTGATGCCATTGGTGTGGCCATGGTCTTGCAATCCATCATCCCGGGTCTCTTCAGGATCTTTATTGCATATTTTCCTTGGATAAGAAAAATATCATTTGGATTCTACCACACCATCAATCTCAAGAATCATGGAAATACTATCAAACTATGATATTTACTTCCTCTCGGTGAAGGGAGACATTCAGTATCACTCTATATCCCTAAGATACTGAGGCAAACAACATTTTCCATGGATATAGGCTAAGTGATAGTGTCTCACATTCTATCTCTACAATTTGTGTTGTAGTCACTCCCTTTAAAGCGGAGCTTTCCTGTTCCCACTCTAATTGAGTACTATCCTCCCTATGCATATTAACATCTTGTAGTCTCTGCATCTGGACATTATGTACTGGAGTGACTGGCAACCTTCTCTAATGTTGATATTTTGTGTATCCATCTAAGACATTTCTCAAGGTCACTGAATATCAAGATGTCGAACTCTTGTTGCAAGTTTTCTCTTACACCCATTTATGAGATCCTCATCTTCAACCTTGTAGCAAAGTTAGAGGTCTCATACTCTAGGTGATCCTCAAGCTCATCATATAAATGTATGCCCTATCATGTTATCCCATGGGTGCCTTTTGAGTATGTACAAATCTTTCTTCAATCTGTGCACATGTGGTTCTTCATAGAGAGTCCTAAATCCTAAAGGTTGCCTGATATACGCTTCTACTTTGATTACACCATCTATCTAGTGTAATATCCATCACTAGAGAAATGTCTCATCATAGTCAATTACATCTTTCTGAGAGAAACCTTGCTTTGTACATCTGTAGTATGCTTGATTTCGTAAATATTCTTGAATTTTATAGTTGAATCATTGTTACTTGTTCTTTAGAACAAGTCTCATCATTATTATATTGTAGGTGATTGTATACGATTTTTCCTACAAGTCAAATTCAATTGTGTTACGGAGAAAAACTTCCTATGGCTTGGGGTGGACCCAATCAGACAGTATGACACCAGGATTCAATCCATTCTCAGGCATGCTATGATACATAAATGAAACTAAACACTAAGGGATAAGAACCATACATCAACCAAACGTTCGAATAAGATCCCCGTTGAGCTCTCGACCAAAACTTGTCCTTACACTCCATCCTCAACAACAAAGGGATATACAAGCATGATATATAAAGTGTTAGTGTCTAATCTAGCATATTCAATTTAAACATGTATACAAAGTAATCACATCCATGGATACACATATTCATAATTATACATGAAATTGGACGAGAAATGGATATTTCTATTAATGTAAACATAGTTTCAAACGACAACCTCCATCAGCACCTCGTCGAAATCGAGAAACTGAGTCCCTCCACCTGGGCCTCCACCACTTCAATCCTCCATACAATGGAAAGCTCACAAAGGCAATGGAAATGTTGGGAAAGAGAACTAATGGCTTCCTTAAGGACAAAGGGATGCAGAATCAAGCATATAATAATGGGGCAAATTTTCACTATAATCTTTTTACTCTCCAAATTTTCCTCCTTCAATGCTTCACAATGGCTCAATATATAGCCCTTCGATAGGAAATGAAGGGTCAAAATGAAGTGCTTCCCAACATATGGAAGGCCAAGGATCAATCCATTCATTACTTGATGGGGAAAACTCCAAATCTTATTTTACTTTTTATAATAAAACCCAATGTATGCGGGTGACAGTGGCGTAAGCTACATATATGCGAGTTGTAGACTTGTGACCTGTGTGTATCTTCACAAGTGTTTTTTAAGCGGTTCAACTAGAGCATCAAGGAAATGGTGAGTAAATGGGGTATAGTGAGTCTACATAGGGATAGAGAAAGGCCATCAAAGCATGATGTATCAATTGTGGAAAGTAATGCCATGACAAATGCCCCCAAATGTGTGAGGTCAAAGGGGTACACAATGGCCGAAATGCATTATAATAGTCCCAGGAGTGGAGTAGTGAAGAACCAGGTCAAAGAAATAGCCACTCTTCAGTATAATACAATGATAAATCTATACATATGACTACATATAGGAAGTATACATAGCAGTCCCAGATACATATCAGTACAATAGACATGACTAGGCATAATAGGCATATGTCATGAGTGGTCCTTGACATGTACAATATACAGTGAAGTATGGTATACATAGTGCATGAAGGCATATGGTAAATAAGAAGGTACACTAAATTTTCATCATGAGAGCCAAAATCTCACAAATAATGACGCGATCAAGGAAGTAGCATATACGAAATGCCACCAAGCTCTGAGGTCTTCTACACAAACCACTGCAATTACATGTCCCATCACGTAAATAAAGGTGTTGGGGTCAAACATGATGGACCTGTTATCACACAAAGTGTAGCTACCCACTAAAGGTATCCCATATGGGATGGTAGAGATGACATAGATAACCAATGATACTGCAAGAGCCTCGTCCACTGTGGATAAAGGGTAGTTGTCACACTGGAAAGGATCTTGTCACTTTAGATCAATCTGGAGAATGACCAAGGGGGAGACCCTACTAGCCTAAGAGGCTAGCGAACCTACTCAAGACACTCCTAGGGTTTGACAATGTATAAGAAAGGAGAGATAATGAGTGGATAGGACTAGATCTATCCAGTTAGAGTGGTATGGAGATTAGGGCCAAGTTGGGGAGGCTTAGTAAAGATAGGAAATAACCCAACTTGGATAAATTCTACCACAAATGAGTTAAGAAAGTAGATCTAGGGATATCTAGCCAAATGAAATGAAACCCTAATGGGACCCACCTATGGTTTTTGCATAAGTGGACAAAGTGGACCTAAAAGAGCAGATCAGTGCATGAGATGACTATATCAGGGTGCTTGAAGGTTGGATCTATGATTTTGAGGTGGTTCCAAGCATACCCATCTGATAGATCTGAAGAAAAGGACACCCACCCAAGAGGGGCGCCCCCACCTAGAGTGACTAGTTCTAGATCCCAGGGCAAATCGAGTCTGATTTTTATGAAACTTGAGATCTAGGGTTTATTCATTAATATCAAAGTAGGTTTTGATGGTCATCATAAAAAACTCACCGGATCTATCAGATCTACAAAACTAGTGTTTTAGGAAAAGAGGGTTTGGTTGTGACAATAAGATCAAATCCCAGAAAAATAAAATATATGCATACGTACCTAGAAATACTTACTACAAACCTTGTATCATGATGATATTTCCTTTTCGATCAATTACAAGCATTTTCTATGCCTCTCCAAGTGAAATCGCTACCTCCTCCTAGATGTCAAGCGCTCCCTCCTCCTGCAAAAGATATCTGCTATGATAATTGATTTACCAAAGAATGGAATAAATGATGAAGAAAGATGAATCAAAGAACATCAAGATGGTCGTAGGACACAATAAAGATACACCCTGAACCAATGGTGATTTGAGAGGATGACGCAGAGCTCAATCACAATAACACCCCTACACAAATGCTTCCTTCACTAGTTGGATGGAAACCTGCAAAAATATTAGAAATGCATAGATCCCAAAGATTGCTAGAGAGAACAAGACTTTCCAATCTCCATACAAGACATTTGACAAATATTCCAAGAATTTCCGCAAAATATTTTATTAATCCAAGAGTTTGAGAGCCAAAAGTTCATTTACAAATGAGAGAGCATCTCAATATAAAGATCTCTCAAGTACATAATACCTAGATCGAAAAATATCAAGGTTCAAGATCATAAGATAAGATCATCCAATCTACGGCTAATATTAGTCGGATACATCTCACATGGATCAACTCAAAAATATAAGGGGGTGCATCAATAGAAATGCTCGATGAGGGGCTCACCACAGAAAATATGACTAATGACAAAAAACTAGCACATTGTGGGGCTATGAGGCTAAGTTATCCTTCATTATTATGGCACCATTTCACAATAACAATGTGTGGTGGCAAATAATATAAAAGAGTGATGAAATCACTAGGGGATCTCCCTCAAAATACATCAAAATATCCTCAAAATGTATAAACCAAGGATGTGTGGACCCCGAATGAAATGGAGTTGATGTCAGATGATAAATATGACCCAAATACTCTGTCTTAGACCAATTCCATTCCAATCCTTTTCCTCAATTACTCAAATTGATTTTCTCATTAGCCATTTTTAATTATTAAAATGTTGCCTCGGGAACATAAAACAACCAATATCTCACATGGGAGGAGTTTACGAAAAAATGTAACTACACAGATGTGCTCGACACCCTATGTATATGGTACAAACGCATGGTTGCACCCTTCAAATCTACTCCAACATTCCAAGAGATCTCCTCAGTAACTGTAAACTATTTTATTTTCATTTTCCCCAAGGCAGCTCTGTTGTAAGAGCCCAAAAGACCCATATATATTATTTGCCTGCCTGAAACTAAAAACCAACTACACCAATGGACTCAGAATGTCCAAATTAGATAGGAATGAGTACTCATACACCATAATTCCAACATAAATGTACATCAGAGGCCCTATCCAATGTTAGAACAATAATAATAATAAATCTTGTAAATGTTGATAATCATAGAAATAGTACAAGCCATCACAACAAATCACCATATGACTCATGAATATGTCTAATTGAAACCTATAGACCATAAATAATCATCATCCATCATCATCGGTCTATAACTCATCCCAGATCCTGCTCATGGCCTAGCCATGAACACTAGGTTGACCAAGTCAACACTGATCAAATAATGACCCAAGTGTTAAAATATGATGTTGCAAAGTACTAATGGAAATGCATGCTCAATTATCTATGCTAGAAATGACACTCAAGTATGATTAGATTTTGTTGGCATGTATAAGCACAATACATATATAATAATCCAAATCACAATGATCACTTGCTTCAAAACAAGAACCTCGAGTGTATACTCATTTATAGATTTAGCCCTTTTTCTAGTCAAGGGTGAAGGGATCATAAACAATAGGAAATTCCAAGGGGTGACTTGATAACTCAACACTGTAAGCATCTGGGCTAAAGGACAAGGGGATCCACACAACACATAAATTGGACTATGTGAACAATAGGGCATGGCAGTGTCTCACAAATGGGTGGAATGATGATAAAGATCCACTAGACTCTAGACAAGCAACCTTTTTAAGGTTTAATTTGATTAGAATTTGTTTCACTAGTTGACCTTTGAAGGAAGGTGCCCTGTTAAGCCTTATGGGCTTCCAGATAATGACAATGACATGACCTTCTTGGGCCAGTATCTCCCTACTTCCTTATGGGGGCATATGAGTCATACATTATACAAAGAATGAGTGCTCACCCTCTAACCATCAACTTTATTTTTCATTTGTAACTTTCTAGCCTCCAAGAGCAGGTGCCCTGGAAAGCCTTCTGAGCTTCCAAAAAATGACTTAGAATCAACCTTCTCGGGCTTGCTTCCCTGGTACCCTGTGGGGATACATGAACCTTACACCATAAAATGGATGAGTGCTCATCTCTTGGCCACTGGCCAGTGTTATTTTTCATTTCCAGTAGTGTCTAAAGACACTTTTATTTTGCTAGCAGGGCATTCATTTAGAATAAATTTAAGCTCAGATGCCTTAGTGTCTAAAGACACTTTCTTTGGTAGGAATACTTGTGTTCAATATCTAGAGGTAGACATTCCCTATGACAAAAATCGCATAAACCAACACCAAGACACAGTTTTATACATGGAGATCTATTCCAACATAGAGGTGAAGGTGGGGGAAATCCTAGATGTCAATAATCGAATTACAAGTCAAGGATAGTCAATGAAAATGGGAAGGAAACGGATGGATGAGGGCAATGGAGGTGATGCCAAAACTAGCAAGCTATGTCCCTAAGGGGAAAAGACTAAATCCATACTAGGAGTAGGACAAGGTCAATGAGTATACAAAGGAATTTCCTGGTCAAAACTTCTGGATCATTTATTCTTTAGATTTCAATTAAACCAATATAAAATATTGCCAACATATAATCCATATCAACTGAGTCTCACTGCCAAAATAGGTAACAGAGAAACATCAAAATCCAATAGCACAAACCATAATATCAGTTGGTTCATATACCTGCACAAGATCTGAAATCAAATTAGAAAATACATGGGACAACTATTGTTGCTACACATGGGCACTATATCAATCTCTTCTCTAGGTCATAGAAATGGTTAACTTAGTCATCGAATATGGGGTCATGAGGCTCAGTTATGGCATAAAACTAGTCAATCTGGTCACTCTGGATCTGCTAAAAGTGAGATATCGTCAACTGCTGGCTCATCATCCGATGATCGCATAGTAAAGGACTGGATCAAAGCACTGCTCAGTACTGCTCGAGAACAAAAGTAGCATAGCTACTATATATGTGACAACAGTACCATCATCTGATTATCAGTCATTAATGTATATCATTAACAGACGCAAGACATCCCATCGAGAATGATAATTGGAATCGAGGTACAAAGTGCATTCAATCAATTGTGAGTAGATGTGTTGAGGTCGAACACTTGAAAAAATCCATCAATCAGGGGAAATTGATGTATTCCCAAATTTGTCGATGGTGAGAGAACCTGCCACTGATGATTGCAAGCCTCAAGGCACTCAATGGAATCTAGATCCCTATTCCAGAATAAATGATATGAAGTCAATGGAATGGAATCCATTGGAAGGAGGCCATTAAGGCATCTCCCATCAACCAACACGAGGTACACAGTAACAATGGATAATTTAGAAGAACTCGGACAAACAAGATGTGCATGAACTAGTAGCCAATGTATCGGGAATGGTTGATATGCAGAGTCAACATAACTGAGGAATGGCCAACTTGAGTTAAATACTTCCTTCGAACAAGAGCATAAGGTGGATGGAGACACATATGCAACATAGACTCAAAATGTAAACTAGGACAACTCTGTGACACAAGAGGCATCAACAAAGGTTCCATAGGGACTAGAAGCATAACCAGTCGGTGGAGAAAGATCTGAATAATGAGTACAAATACTAAGGACATACTAGAAACCCAACCAATGATGAATAGACTCATGGATTATGCTTTGTTCAAAGGCGACACGCCAACTGCCAATAGAAAATAATATCATTTATCGTCCGACTTTTTATGTTTTATGATTTTTTTCGTCTTTTTCATGTTAAGAAGCTTGAAAAAGCATAAAATTGTTTATAGTACAACAAGGAGGAAATGAGTGTCGCGGGAAATCAAACTAGCTCCAAATAACGAAACTTGCCTATGCTCAATGCAAGGAAGCATATGCGGGATAAGGACACTGGGGGGTGTTTCCTCTGGGTATGGGATAATCAAACTCCAAAATCTAACTAAGAGGCTCTGCTTGGCTAGAATTGAGACAAGCTTGGAATATATGGCTTATAAAAATGAAGCGGGGAGCCAACCTTAAGCTCAATATGGAAAGCGGACGCATGCAATGCAATTACAACTTGATAAAAATGGGTGCCCCTATAGTAGATAGCCAACATAAATTTAAGAAAGAATATCAGGTTCTTATTCAAAGGAATGGAAGGACTACAAGGGACCCCCAGACCTAGGGGGGACGCTTAGCATGGGTACCAAATGAAAAAGCACGATCTAACGAGGGCGCACATGATATTGAAAGCTCTACAACTTACGTGATGTCACCTCTAGTAGCATTAGGATGGTTATGTGACATTAAGAAGTGGTTTTGTACCTATGGTTAATGTGAGATATTCATAGGATAAAGCATAATGCACATGGAAAGTGGTCCTATCCTATATGTCAGTTCAGTTTTATACCTATCATAGGCATGAACGAGCCAAAACTTGGCGAGAGTGCACAAAAAATGGACCCTACACAACTACTTTAGTCCAAAACAGTTGCACAAGGTCAATAGAGAGTCCAAACTATAAGATATAGGGAGGATTGGTCATGAGAAAATAATTTGAAGGAATTGGTGTAGTGGACAATGGGACATAAGAAGGAATGTAAGTTGTAGACTTAGCATCCACGCATCCATTATCACCCCCATGGGAATTAACACTAGTGTTAAGACCGGATGAAGGAAGTGAAAATCCCCCCACAAATGGAGTAGAAGGAGGAAAACTACCACTTCTGAATCAATGCGCAAGGTAAGGGGTTGTGGTTCCCCCCAATCCAACACTAGGGTCATGTTAAATTTTCTATGCTTCCATAGAATAATTCCTAACTTGACTAGCATTTAATACATTTTCATAATAACAACATAAAAAGGATCACTGAAAGAAACACAATCACAAGGTACACAACAATTTATCCTGGGAAACCCCAAAAGAGAAAAACCCAACAAAACTTCCTCGATATAGATTATCAGTGTACAATGAACACAGAAAAAGGTCTCATAGATAAAGAGACCAAACCCTGAGCATAAGAGCCAAAACACCAAAGACACTAGCCCTCCTCCTTCTTTGTCCCTCCTTCTTTCTCTCTCTTGCGCAACACAAGTGTGTGTGAGTGTGTACAAATGAGGTAGGGTGCCTCCCTATTTATACTGAACTTCCCAAGTGACTTTTACCCTAACTGGGCCAACCTATCTAACTAATAGGCTCGACCTACCTAGGTAAACTTCATAATAATAATTATATTCTTCTTTTCTGGGTGTTATTGACCCGACTTACGACTGAGGGTTTACCTCATGACTTTAACATGACCTTTTATATTAGTAACATCTCTCAAAGGAGGACTAATAATAATTTGAAGTACAAGTGGAATATTCTTTGGAGTTACATTATTTCAACACTCCCCCTTAACAAGAAGGGTATTCTACTGACAGCAACAACAACCGGTGTGATTCTACACAACATCATCATCGGAGTGAGGGAGGAGGCATCATCAACATCATCTTTTGGAACATCATCTGATACATCTATAGATCATCGAAAGTTTTGAACGACGTCATCATCTACAATAAGGAGTTGGAGCATTATCATCTGTAGAATGGAACTGGGGCATCATCATCTGCAGTATGGAGCTAGAGCATCAACATAGATCTGTTGGAACATCATCATCGTCTTCAGTACAGAGTTGAAGTATAAAAACATATTCAGTACAGAGTTAAAGTATCATTATCAACATCTTCAGTATAGAGATGAAGTATCATCATTTGTGGCATGTAACTGGAACATCAACAACAACATGGAGCTGGAGAATCATCATCTACAACATGGAACTGGAGCATCATCTGCAGCATGGAGCTCGAGCATTATCATCATCATTCGGAACATCATCATATGCAGCATGGAACTGAATCATCATCTACATAAAAACTGATACATCACTGGCATCGACAGCACGAGGCTGACTTATCAGCATCAATATGGAATAACAACAACAACGACAACATGAGGTTGGCTCATCAACATAAAGATGGAGTAACAACAACAACGACATCATGAGGTTGGCTAATCAAGATAAAGCTAGAATAAAAACAACAACATGTGACAACCATAACAACATCATCATCAACAACTCAAGCCTGGAGCAACATCATCTATGGCAAGTATAGCCAACATGATCCTTCCTTTCAAAATTACAGTATCATAGACAACACATCTGTGGTACTCAGACAATCCTTCCTTTCTGAAATTACAGGATCAAGTCTTTGCGAAGTTACCAATACTAATCACGGCTAACACATACATACACAGGATGATTGTTCCTTTCAGAATTACGGGGTCAAGTCCACCACTGACATCCTGGACAACCATTCCTTTTGGAATTATGAGATCTATTCCATTACTAACATTCTGGATGATCCTTCCTTTCGAAATTATGGGATCAAGTCCACTACTATCATTATGGCCGATGCTTTCTTTCGGAATTACAGGATCAAGTCCACTACTAACATTCTAGACGATCCTTCCTTTCAGAATTACAGGATCAAGTCCACTACCAACATTCTGGATGATCATTCCTTTCATAATTATGGGATTAAGTCCTCTACAAACATTTTGGATGATCCTTCCTTCCAGAATTATGGGATCAAGTCCATTACTCATCAGTATTTAAGATGATCCTTCCTTTCGGAATTACGGGGTTAAGTCTAAGGATAATTAGTCCTTCCACATCAACTTTTAAGAAATCCTTCCTTTCAGAATTATGGGATCAAGTCTAAGGATGATTAGTCCTTCCACATCAACATTTAAATGATGATCCTTCCTTTCAGAATTATGTGATCAAGTCTAAGGATGATTAGTCCTTCCACATCAACATTTAAGATAATCATTTCTTTCAAAATTATGGGATCAAGTCTAAGGATGATTAGTCCTTCCACATCAACATTTAAGATGATCACAGGCTTTCAGAATTACGGGATTTATTTTAAGGATGATTAGTCCCAACATCAACATATTGGATGATCTTTCCTTTCGGAATTACGGGATCAAGTCCATCAAGATCAACATTTAAGACGATCCTTCCTTTCGAAATTACGGGATCAATTCTAAGGATAATCAATCCCAATTGAGTTATATGTTATGATCAGGATTCCATAGTATCAATACTACTCCCCCTTTCAATGGAAGTCCTTACGGATAACACTGAGCTTGTTTCAGAAGTGTTCAAACTTCACACGAGACATAGGATTAGTCAACACATATGCAACCAACTCATATGTGCTCACATATTGGAGCTCTATAACTCCCTTCTGCACCATGTCATGAATGTAGAAGTACCATATTTCTATGTGCTTCATCTTATCATGGAACACGGGGTTGTCTTCCATCTTCATGAAACTTTGGTTATCACATAGAATCACAGTAGCATCCATCTCCAGGTCAAATAGATTTGATAACAACTTCTGAAGCCATATGGATTCACAACTGATGGAACAAGTTGCAATATATTCCGCTTCTGCAGTGCTAAGAGAAACATTGGACTACTTCGTGCTTAGCCATGAGATCATGGTTGACCCCAGACTGAAACATTCTCCTGAAGTGCTCTTTTTATTTGAGACACTTCTAGCCCAATCTGAATCTGTATAAAAAAAAGTTTGAAGTCATGATCTCTAGTATAAGTGAGACCATAATCTATTGTACCTTTTAGGTACCTCATTACATGCTTTGCGGCTACCAAGTGAACAAGTATTGCCTCAACCAGATACTGACTCAAAGTATTCACAACAAAGCATATATATGGTCAAGTATTCGTTAGATACATCAATGAACCAATGATCTATCTACATAGTGTCACATCCACTAATTCTGACGAAGCATCAACCAACAACTTCAATTGTATATCCATGGGTGTGTACATGGCTTTTCATTCCAACATGTCAAAAAATTTCAGGATTTCCATTGCATACTTCCCTTAGGTAAGAAAGATTCCTTCTGGTCTTCGACATACTTCATGAAGATCTAGAAAATAATGCATCAAGCCAAGGTATTTCATCTCAAATTCTGTAGCGAGCTTCTTCTTACACTCTGAGATTTTCTTCTCATTACCTATCAGGAATAAGTCATCCACATACAACAGTAATATGATAGGTTCATCATCCATAACCTTGAAGTAAAGGTTATGATTGACCTTACTTTTGTTAAATCCCAAGCTCGTCAGAAAACTACTGATTCTTCCATACCAAGCTCTTGGAGCTTGCTTCAATCCATACATAGACTTCTTCAATTTACAGACATGTGTCCTCCTATCTCCGACTTCAAAAATTTGCAGTTGTTCTATGTACACTTCTTCAATAACACCATTTAGGAAGCTTCTTTTAACATCCATCTAGTGTGACTTCCATTTTGTCTTGGTTGCTAGTGCCATGATGGTTCTGATAGAAGTGTACCTTTCTACAGGAGAAAATGTCTCTTCATAATTGATTCCTTACTTTTGAGGGAATCCACAAGCCAGAAATATGGCTTTGTACTTCTCGATACTTCCATGGGCTGTATGTTTTATCTTGTAGATCCATTTGGAAGATATCACACTTTTACCTTCTGGTTTGGGAACTACTTTCCACACATTATTCTTCATTATGGATTGGTATTCTTCCGTCATGGATTTTAACCTTTCTTTCTTTTGAACTGTTGCTTCAAAACAAGTAGGTTATTTGTCTACAATATCACACATCAAAGCCACATAACTAGGAAATAGCTTTGGCTTCTTGCTCAGCCTAGAGAACATATTCTTCAACTTCTTCTTTTGCTAACTTCCTGAGAGGTTCTTCTTCTTCTGCTGCTAAGTTAGCATGATGTCTTTTGTTATTCTTCCTCTTATATTCTTCTTTCTTTGTCGGACAATCTCTGGCAATGTGTCATATCTTATCACAATGGTAACATTGATAAGAGGATAAATCTTTCTTCTTGTGATCTCCCTTTTTATTCTTTTGAAACTTCTTAAGAGGATAAGATATTTTATGAGTTTCATTCTTGAAATGATGCTTTCTTTTTCTTCTTTTAGTATGAGTAGCTAAACCATGGTCATCATCTCTAAGTAGTGCTTCTCAATTAGCTACTCTAGCTTCTTCTTGAACACATTATTTCCATAGGATATCAAATTTTAGGCTTTCCTTCCTTGCACAAATTGTTTGGATGAAGGAGTCCCATGATCTAGTGAAACCATTGAGAGCAGTCATTACTAGTTCAATTTCATCAATCTCGTCTTCTGTTGCTTCTAGTTGTTCTTTGAATTGAGAGACCCTTGTGAAGTATTCATGGATAGATTCACCCTTGCTCATCTTTGTACTTTTGAGTTGGGCTCTCAAGTTTATCTTTCGGTTGATGTTTCTTCCTTCATACATTATTGATAGGGCATCAAACATTTCCTTAGGTGTATCCTTAGAGGATAGTGATCCTTGATTGAATCAGTTATGATCCTCCTAGCTCTAATAATATCTTTATTGTACTTTTCCTTTGCTTCATCTTCTTCAGGATCCAGCACAACTTCCCTGATAAACTTTGCAAGATCATTCTCTTATAGAATGAGTCCTATTATGTATTTTCAAGCACGGAAGTTTTCTATTTCTTCCAACTTGTCATCAAGCTTAGTGCTTGGAGACATCTTGTCCCAAAGATCAGAAAATGACAAAAATTGAAAATTTCTTAAAAATGAAAACTGTACTTACCAAAATATGTGCTTTACTGAGGCGAGTATGATGGTATAGTCAATTTCTTAAGAATCCAAATTCTAACTTCCTCAATATAGATTACCAGTATGCAATGACCAAAGAACAAGGTCTCATATATAGAGAGACCAAACCCCAAGCATAAGAGCCAAAACACCAAATACACTAGTCCTCCTCCTTCTATGTCCCTCCTTTCTCTCTCTTGCGCAACACAAGTGTGTGTGAGTGTGTACAAATGAGGGAGGGTGCCCCCCTATTTATACTAAACTTTTCAATTGACTTTTACCCTAACTGGGCCAACCTATCTAACTAACAGGGCCAACCTACCTAAGTAAACTTCACAATAATAATTATATTATTCTTTTCTGGGTGTTATTGACCCGACTTACAACTAAGGGTTTACCTCATGACTTTTACATGACATTTTACATCAGTAACCTCTCTTGAATGAAGAATAATAATAATGTGAAGTACAAGTAGAATATTATTTGAAGTTATTTCAAAAGCTACACACTATAACCTGGAATGGGTGACGAAATACTAGTAGCGATGTTTGGCATGTTGAACGTAAAAAAACCTGTGCTAGAGGGAACTGACTGAGTCTTGACACTAAAACTTAGTGAGGTAAACTTTCGATGGATAGCTATAAAATCATACAATTGTGGTATTGTAGTATGGGATGGACCAACCCCACGAGGGTCGTTATAAACCAAAGTCCCAGGTATCCATATAGTAGATGAAGGAGGAACCTCAAAGGCTCCTCCTCCCATTCTAGATGATGGGGATGGAGGGAACTATGAGGATTCTAAAGTAGTACACATGATGAGAACTATATGGGAATATCTATGGAAAGGAAGCCACCTAGAATGTCTAACCCTCTTACGAAGAGGGGGTGGGGGATCACAAGGTGGTAATCCTGCTAAACTTCGAGATCAAAGAGATGTCGGAAATCGATCCACGATGACTCCACAAATAAAAGACTCAACTAACTACGATCCCTAAAGCCAACTAGTGCACACATAGTACACCACTAAGTAAAACTAGATTAGGTGCAAACAAGCCAAGAGAGAGGATAAGTGAGCTCCCAAATGCAGCATGTATGTATCTCCTAACAGAGGCATGAGATTCCCATACACTACAAGCAGAGGTATGTAACCAATTATAGTGGCCCTCAGCTTCAACGCATAAAGTGATTATGTTGTCTGACCCCTATCTACCCAAGGAACTCACTGAATGACCTATGCAAGCACCCCTTGCAATACCTAGATAAGGAAACTAAGTTCACCCCCAATATAATCAATGCTTAGGCAGACAGTTGCAGGCGATATCTACTGTATGGCCAAGGTAATAAAGCCCGAAGCTCGAAAGCACCAAAGGTACCTCAAAATCCCCCAAATACAAATAAGATCCTGAAAATATCTTCGGTGCTCAACAGAAAGTAGTATGGGGCTATCCACACCACCAACGTGTGTGTTTCATCATTCTTAACTACTGTGTAAGAAGATCCTCCTGAGAACACTAATTATACCAAGGATTTCTCTTCTCACATGGACAGACACCTAATTTTATTGTTTCATAGTCTTGGAAAAAATTTACTCATGACATCCTATTCCAAGAATCTACAACATAAGCTTGTTGGTGCACCATATAAAATAAAATCATTGTAATCAACTTTAATTTAAGCGTTAATTTTAGAGGATGTGATTTCTTATGGGAAACGGGCGTGCAACTAGTGATGTTATGACTAAACAATGAAGCAAATATGCACACCTAAAAACAATGTCATGTGCAACTTTGTTTTAAAATGAAAAATGGTATGCCACTATATGTAATGCACGAAATTCTTTTCATTTTCAAATGCTAATGCAATCTTTCCTAGATGAAAGTCTAAACACTACTCTCAGCCAAGAAACCCAATGCAAGTACCTCCTTAAATGCATATGTGAGGTGCAAGTAAGTATGCAACTATAGAATTATTTTGTATTTTCAATATAAATGAATGAAAATGCAATAAAAGTCGTTAAATTTCTTAGTCTCTGCAGCAAGCAGCAAACACAAGCCAAGCCGAAACAAAGACTAATGCACTAATGGAAAACAAAAAAGAAGATAAATTGACAAGAACAATTTTCAAAGAAAGAAATTTAATAAAAAAAGGGGTCTTTGGTCACAAAAGGAATAGTCAACAGATGGTATTGGTACCCAGGAAGACCCAACCACACTCACAACCCATCTAGCAAATTCACACATCAAGAACTCAAGCAAAAGGGAGGATGCAGGTGTTTGTTCAAAGAACAACAGCGTATGTACGTGATTAGGTAGAGCATAGCCTGTGTATATACATGACTATATATTCTCCAACCCCGTGTATACAAAGAAGAAGGTGGTAAAAAGTAGGCCAGGGGTCAAACCACTCAAGGGGACTGTCAATAGATGAACATACTACCAAATGCGACACGAAAACAGGGAGAACCAAAGAGAAAATCGAGCACATTGTCGAAATAGAGAAACCAAGTCTCTCCACGTGGGCCTCCACCACTTCAATCCTCCATACAATGGAAAGCTTGGGAAAGAGCACTAATGGCTTCCTCAAGGACAAAGGGATGCAGACTCAAGCAAATAAGAATGGGGCAAATTTTTCGCTATCATCTCTTTACTCTCCAAAATTGTCCTCCTTCAATGATTCACAATGGCTTAATATATAACCTTTCGATAGGAAATGAAGGGTTGAAACAGAGCATTTCCTAGCATCTGGAAGGCCAATGATCAAGTCATTCATTACTTGATGGGGAAAACTCCAAATATTTTTTATTTTTAAGCACAAAACTCGATGTACGCGGGTGACAGTGGTGCAAGTGCGTATACACGAGTTGTAGACTTGTGGCCTGCATGTATCTTCAAAAGTGTTTTTTAAGGGGTTCAATTGGAGCATCAAGAAAATGGTGAGTAAATGGGGTATAATGAGTCTGCATAGGGACAAGGAAAGGCCATCAAAGCATGATGTATCAAGTGTGGCAAATCACGCTGTAACAAGTTGCATGATTAGAAACATTTCATAATTTTCTAAACATATTAATGACAAATTCTTATGCATAAAGACACGAGTCACACAATCATGCAACTATCTTAGCCAATTCTTCAACACAACATTCATCCATATCTTGTATACATATGGTACATTTCTATATTCTTTCCATCTCTACCACAACATAATTAAGAGCGTGCACTACTCCCAACATGTTAGCAAATAAATTTAATTTTATATAAGCAACAATGGAATGTTGTACAACACCATAGGCCACTTACCCATCACATGCATATTAGTAATATATTGTTCATCAATACATTGACTTTAGCATGCATAAAATACTTCCTAAATCTAGGAAAATAAATATGTGCTCAACTGAACAATATCATTTAAGCAATTAGATATACAAGAAATGTCAATTCTAATACTTATCTTTGTTTGTTTTTTAGGATTCCTCTTGATCTTTGTCTTCTTGCAGGAATTGTTGGAGTCTTTGACAACATGCTCTACTTCATCATCTAATTTTAAGGACCTGTGCTTATCTTGCTCATGATCGAAAATGTTGAGCAAGTCTTTTCGTTACATAAATAATAATAATAATAATATATAAATTAATAATCAACTAATAATTACTATTATTGTAATGAAGACACAACTCCTATCAATAGATGCCTAATCCGTATTTAAATGTAGGCTTTCAGCTGTAAAACATATCACCTATTTAATTATATATATATTTCTTATCAAATATGGAAGTCAGATTCATTTCTTTGGTCTAAACAATCAGATTCAGTGGTGACATTGCTATCAAAGCGTTGGTTCGCTCAAAGCTCTCATTTTCTCGAGGTTTTCTTCACGTCTCCATTACTCACATTTATGCTCCCCTTTTCACCGCATCTCTTCACTTCATATCTACTCATCACCCACGCTCCATCTCTTCCATTTTCCCTTATTCTTCTTTCCCTTCATTTTTCTTCATCTCTCATTCCCTTACAACTCCATTCTCCCTACCTTCAAACTCTCGCAGCACATTTTTTCCCACCGACGCCCCCCACTGCGCTCACCCTTCACTCCATTATCCCCCTCCCTACTCGTCTACACTACCCTTCTCTCGAAGTTAGTCCCAAATCCCCATACGCTCAACGCCTCATTGCATCCCCTCACGTCGAACCCCATACCCTCTACTCTCACCTCAATTCTTTCACTGTGCTTGCACTCCCACTCCAAATCCTATCACTGTTCCATAAACTAAACGACACCCCCACTTAGTTGCACCCCTTCACTGCCACAACGTTGTGCCTTACACTCCACGTTCCTCCATTTCGTAGGCCTCCCACCCACATCACGACCCTCCTCCTCGTATCTATGTCTCCTGCACTCCCATTTGCGCGCAATCTTCGCCACCCATTCTTTCTTCCACACCACCCTCTCCTCCACAGTAAACTCAATTGACGTTCCTCTCAACCCTCCTCCACTGGCGTCATCCCCTCCATCTTCCCTCCTATTCCATCCCCTATTGTACTCCTCATACGTCCACCTCTCCCCTGCGACCTGGGATTCCCCTCTTTCCACTTCCTTCTCTCCCTCAATCCTATGTACACTTGGCTCCCTCAACACCCCCTCCGCGCTGGCCCTATCCAAAATAAAAATAAAATAAAAAATACTAATAAAAACAATATATTAATATTATACATATTTCTTTAATATTAGTATTAATATATTAATATAATATAATAATATTATTACTTATTATCCATTAATTTTAATAATTATTATAATTAATATTAATGAACTAAATCTCAACCTTTTACCCATGAAGTCATTGAATGAAGAATTTATAATGCTTCTTGATGAATTCAAGAGGGAGAAAGATGAAATGGTCGCTCCAAATCCACCCATTCTTGATTATGACAAAGAAAGTTATGAGGGGAAGAGATTGAAATCCATCGTCTTCCATAGAATTAGAACGAGTAGAGATGATCTCGATGAGCGTTGAGCTAGTATTATTGATAAGTATTCAAAAGATTGGCATATTCAATCTTGTGTCTCCCATGGAATTGGAACAATTAGAGATGACCTTGATAAAATCAAGCCAATGTTATTGATAAGTATCTGGAAGAAGACATACGCACAAGAGATGAGGAAGATATATTAAGGGAACCTATAATAAAGAGTGGGGAAAAAGAAGACGATAACAAGGTAACAGAGTATGTGTCTGCATTACATCAACATCCACCAGATGTGGATTATGAAGTTGTAGATAACGGATCTACAGTAGCATTGCATGCCAGAGGAAATTATTCATGCTAAGCATCCTGATGAAAAAAATGATGATACCATGTTTGGAGAGAATAAGGAGCATGAAAAAGCAATTGCACATTGTTCTCAATCAGTTTTGTTGGATAATTCTATTGAATTGATTGATAGAGTTGGAAACCATGGAAGTAGTCAACATCTACCTAAATAGGTTGGAAAAACTGATGATTGTTCTACAAACACAAGTGTAGATAGTTATGCAGAAGTTGTGCTCTTTCCCACCATTGCTTACATTCCAAATGATGATGAATATGATAGTGGTCCTATGGCTTCTAAACCGGATGACATAGTAGTCATTGTATCCGCAGGTTTAGAGGTGCACCATATATATGAGAACCACCACACATCTTTGTAGTTGTTAAAATTAAAGTGCAACCTCACTAAGGTGGTAAGATGGAAGCCATCTACAATCATATGGCTTGATGAAACTAAGAAGGATCACATTGATGTCTTCAAACCCCAAGCACTTAAGAATGATTGTCACCTTGATTTCCACAATCGAAGGGTATCTCTTAAAAATACCTCTATTATTATGACATCTAATGTTGGATCCACCACTAGTAGAACAAGTGGAAGTAATATAATTGAATTCACTTTTGGAAAAGAAGAGTATGAACATAGATTGTTAACCTCAAAAACAGTTGTCATGAAAGAATTGATACAACAAATGTGTTGGAAATGAAGATCCACAATTGCTCGTAAACGAAATCCAAAAGACGATATGGAAAACAAATAATTACAAGCTATATTGTTTAGAAAACACACCACTCAAGCAAAAAGGATTACAACATAAAGGTCTAGGCTCGCATCCAGAGAAAAGAACAAACCCATAATACACATCTCAAGAAGGCGCTTCAACACAAATCCAGGATAAATTTGATATCAATAGAATTAGCTTTGAGGACAAAGATTCCCACAAAGGGGGTGGCAAAGTTACATAAATAATAATAATTACTATTATTGTAATGAGGACACGACTCCTCCCAATAGATGCCTAATTCATATTTAAAGGTAGGATTTCAATTGTAAAACATATCATCTATTAAATTATTCATAGGTATATATTTCTTATAAAATATGAAAGTCGGATTCGCTTCTTTGGTCTAAACAACCGGATTCGGTTGTGACACTTCTACACCATATATCACTTGGAACTGTGTACTAGTGTTAAATCTGTGTGTCCCTTCTTCTTCATTCACGACTGCATCCCTTCTTATCCAATGTTGAAATGGATAAGAGGTTATTCCATAGAGCATAGTCTTCATCTTCATGTGTTTTACGGAATCCAACTTAGTAGGAGACTCCTCCTATCCCATTAATAAGATCAGCTTCATCTTATGCGGTAAATCCTTTTGGATGCAAAACATATTCTTCATCACTTAAGGAATCTTCCCTTGCTCTCTTCTTAAATGGTTCAACATCCTCTTTTGCGTGAGCATGATATCACTTCTTCTTTTCTTTCTTCTTAGGGAAATTTCTTGCAAAATGTCCTTTATCATCACAAGTGAAACACCTAAGGTATGAGTAGTCCTTCTTAGATCTTCTAGGCTTCTTGTGAGAATGTTCTTCCTTTTTAATCTTTCCCTTCTTGGCATGAGTTGTTAGAGCTTGATTGTCATCTTTGCCCATCTTTTCTTCTCTTTCTATCAATTGAGTTTCTTCTTGCGTACATTCCTCCCATAGTCTACTAAATTTGGTGAGCCTTATTCTAACACAAATTCCTTGAATGAAAGATTCCCATAATCTTGGGAGACCATTCAAGGTAGCCATCACCACTTCTACTTCTTCAACATTGTCTCTAATAGCTTCTAGTTGTTCTTTGATTTAAGAGACCCTTTGTGAAATAAGATTGTATGCTTTCTAAGCTTTGCATCTTCACACCCTTTAGTTGAGTCCTCAATGTCATCTTCCTATTGATATTATTTCCTTCGTTTAGGCTAGTGAAAGCATCAAACATCTCCTTGGGAGTCTTCAAGGAGGATACATGTGGGATCAAGTGATCCTTGATGGAATCGGCAATAATCATCTTGTGCTTAACTTTGTCTTCATCTCCCTTTGGCTTTGCAATTTCTCCTTTGACATAGTTTTCCAAATAGTGTTCTTCTAGTATGAGAAACACTCTGTACTTCCATCCTCGGAAGTTCTCAACTCCTTCAAGCTTATTCTCAAGCTTGGTATTGTTTGTCATCTTGATAAAATGAGAACCTCAAAAGGAAATAGAGATAATAGTGCTTACCAATGAGAGAGTTTCAACCACATGCTTGCTTCAATGCCTTTATGGAAAATTGCTTCTAGATGACCTAGGGTTTGACAGACATTAATGAAATTTTGAGGTCTAAAATAGGCCTCATAAGAGATATAATAAAATATGAAGTGTTAGGCATTTTGTGGGGAAGATTTATTTACAACTAACCATTTGCACTACAATCTATGTAATTATGGTTGAGTTAAGTTGAAAAGAAGTCTAGAAATAAAATTAATAAAAAATATATTTGATATGACTAAAAATAAAAGTACTTTTAGTGTATTAATAAATAAGATAAAGTAAAATACATTAATTTTGAATTATAAACTTAAATTTAAGTTATTATAAGTTAAAAAGTAAAACAAAAATATTAAATAAAATTAAGTATAATGAATATTATTTTTATGTTTAAACTTTAAATTTATGTACATATTTACTTATATATAGAAAAAAATATATTTTTATAACAATATATTGNAATTTTATATAATATAAATAATATATATATATATATATATATATATATAGATATATATATATAAAAGTTTAATATAATAATGAACTTTTATATATAATATATAACTCACATTCATTACATAAGTTCACATGATTTGAAGTTTGAATGACTTTCACTTTTACATAATATATTATATAAAATTAATACTACCACATATTCATTAGAAGTACCATTTTCATTAGATGAAGTCTGTGAATGAATTTAAGTTTAATAAGTTTTACTTTTATATAATATATTATAAAATGCTATTACATATATGAAGTACACAAATAAATGGAAGTTTGAATTTGAATTTTTTTTTTTAATAATATATTTTATATTAAAATACTTATTATATATAATAACACCTTAAAGTACTGTAATTTATAAGTTTTTAGAAGTATAAAGTATATATATTATATTCAAAAAGAATGTATGACTATTTTTTCCAAAATGAATATGTTTAACTATAGGTTTGCATCTACCATAACAAATTTGACAAGTAAGTACTTTTAAATCAAGCAATGCCACCTCAACTATAATAGATGATGCCATTCTCTAGAATGTGATTGGTGCTTTTAAAGTTCATTTTGATAGCACTTTTTTTGTTTTGAGGCTCATTTTAGACCTCAAAATTCTCTTAATGGAAAGCCTAATTTTTCAACTTTGGTATCTTACAAAATTGATTGGAGAGAGAGATGTGCCTCCTCAAGTTGAGTTAAACAATGTATTCATTTTCCCAAATCCGTGGACAGAACTGCATAAAAATGGATGCCCTAGTTTCCCCTAGCAATAGTGTTAGGTTAAAAATTGAAAATCCACAGAACTAGAATATGCCTCCACAGGAAGATGCGCCCTCCTAGGGCGAGTTGAATTGTCCTCATTTTCAAGTTGACTTATGGAGGGAAGTTCCCATAACATGAAGCCCTAGTTTTTCGATTCCAATAGAAATTAGGGCAAAACTAAAAAATCCCAGGATGGAGATTTGTTTCCACAAAAAGATGTGCCCTATTGAGGTAGCTACCAAAACATATCTTTCAAGATAAATGTATGGATGGAAAGGACCAAACTTTCCAACTTTGGAAAGGAGTTTTCAACTTTCGTCAATAGAAGTTGCAGAAAGTGTTCTTTCAGAATGGCTTTGATACCATGTCAGAATTTCAATATGATTATGTTAGATATTCAAATGATGTGCGTTATAACATCATAATCATATGCAATAGGATCACTGAAAGAAAGATTAGCACGACAATGCAATAAACACAAATATTTTCATCTAAGAAACCACAAGGGAGAAAACCCAACAACTTCTTCAGTATAGATTCAGTCAACTAGAATAATGCCAAACCAAGATAAGATAAACCCCAAAGACAATTACAGCTACTTCTTCTCGCTAGCGAACCTCTTCTCTCTCTCTCTTGTGCACTTGCTTGAGTTGAGAGGTGTGTCCAAATGAGAGGTGTGCCCTATCTATTTATATTCATCAAGTGAGTGACCTAATTCCCTAATTGGGTTGACTTGTTACTCTTTCTGGGCCGACTTGTCTAGGGAGACACAAAATAACATTTATATAATATTTCTTGTGGATGTTATTCACCCAACTTACAACGAAAGGTTTACATTGATTCTTACAAGTACATTTACATGACCAAGTACATCAATAACATCTCCCCAAGGAGGTACAACAATAATACAACAAAAGTACAATAAGAATATCTTCTTAAGTTACATTCTTCATTGAATCCATATGTTAAGCCCTAAATGTTGGGCATAGTTCCCCCTATAGTGTTGCACTTTACCCCCTATATGGTGGTGTATTACATATTATTGATGTAGGCTTGGGTCTATTAGTTGTTATTGTACACATGTGTCTCCTATATGTAGGAAGGAGATATTTTCATTTTAGTCATCATTGTATATTGTCTTGTCTTGGGTACACAGTACATTGTGTAAGAAGTTTCCTCCCTCGAAGAGGATTGCTATTAATCTATATTTTTCATTATTGAGGCGTGGATTACCTTTTTTTTTCTCTATTCTGTTATTTTTATGCTATTTCTAGGACTTGGTTGCATAACACCATACCTCTAGCTATATAATAGAGGTGAAGGAGACCCTTTGAGGGTGTGTCAATGGAAGCACACATCATAAGCATCGCATCATTGGAGAGTGATGTGATGCTTAGTGAGGATGCCATGTATTGTAAGATGGATATTTTTGAAGAATAAGAAAGCAATACCTTCTGGTGGATGTTTCCCCATTTGGGGTTTTACCATGTATATTTGGTGTATCATTTATTTTCTTACTTTGATTATTGTTGTTTGTATGGATAGAATACTAGACTAGTAGATTCTTGCTTTGCATGTTAGCAAACATATTGTTGTATGCTTATGCATATTTCTCAATATTCTAACAAATATGAGGTGGTCATGCACATGTACAATGTCCAAGACACATAAATCCCAAGAAGGAGGAGATCTCCATAATATGGGGAAAGATAACAAATAGATGTCCCAAACATAGCCTCCAAAGGCTCTCTTAAAGATAACGCTCCAAGAAAAATCCCTAAAATGGTGGAGCGCTTCCTCAATAAGGTGAAAGCTTTCCATGAAACAGCTCCAAAAGGCATGTGCGACAAAAATATGCCACCACTCTTTAAATGTTCACATAAATGATGTCCCCACTCCAACCTCCATGCCAACTAAACAAACCATGAACCAAGGAGACCATCAATCCATGATAGAAGCATCAAAACCAAGGAAAAAGTGCTCAAAATAGCTAACCACCATCGTTAAGGAGGGAATGACCGCCTCTACAAGCCAAGAATGTGCCCTCATGCATGCCAAGAATGGAGAGACCAAGAGGGTGCCAACCAAAAATGATACACGATACTATTATGAAGCCATCCATATGCCAGGAAACAAGAACCATACCACACCCTCACATCATGTCCAAATCATCCATTGAGAGTGTATAATAGCCAAAACATCACAAGACACATCTCATCGCAACCACAATGAAGATCCATCCATCAAGTCATCTAGGGTATCAAAATTCCAAACAAGTTATAACTTGTAACCCTTGGTTGAAGATTGTGATGAAGACCACAAGTGGACACCCATGCAAAATGAGGGGTAACGGGAGTAAGAGTGCATATAGGTGGGGATAACACAAACAAGGCTAAGAGATGGCTTGTAGGACAACAATTTCACTAGAGTGGAATGACAAGAGGGAGGAAGAATGCATACATGGAGGGAGGTAGAGTGTTGATAAGGTTGATAAATGTCTCACAAGGAAATCATTATGCTAGAATAGAAGGAGAGGGAAGGAGATTGTAGATGGGCAAGATAGAAAGTAGAAAATTATAATACCATATCAAATTATTTATAGAAGTTACTATTCCATATGATCTCTTTATGTATCTTGTGTTAAACTAGGATTCAAGAATTGTTATCGACATCAAGCCTCCTCCTTCCTTCCACACATGAGTGCTTGTAGGAGGGCTAATTTTATGCAAATGGATGGAGCTTTGATAACACGATCAGTGATGAAGTGAGCTTATAGTGTGATAGGTTGGATGCAAGTATAATAGATTATGGATGTGAAATTTCAAGTCAAATATTGGATGGACTCGTTCATATAAATTACTAGATGGAGTCCTAAAAAGTTGCACTTGTATTTAAAGATGAGAAGCAGTTCACTGGGCCGTGAAGTTGTAGCAAGGACAACAGGAGATGTATATAAGACCTTTTTGGAGGATTTACTTACTAAACTCAAAATGACATCTTGGCAAATTACTAGCAAAAGGAGGCATTTAAGGTCCCAGTAGCATTAAAGAAAATCAAAGACAACATTGGCAAGACTCATCAAAGATTAATGTGGTTAACACTAACTTCATAAGAGTTGATTCGAAGCTAAGTGACATCTCAGAGAACCAAAATAAGGCCTTTGCACACTACCAACAAGAGCTAAGATGAGCAAGGATATGAAGATCACATCGGTTTTAGGTTTTAGCACAAACGAGAAGAACAATCCTTTAGAAGAATAAATTTTCATTTCATGGAATATAGGAGTTCCTAAACCAATCCAGTACACTACTAATTTAAGGTTTTTGACCTAGTTTCATAAGAAGAATCAACCATCCAAAGGGGTAGATTATCATCATTTTAAGGGATGAAGATGAAGAGCACCACAACATGGTCGCCAATCAAAATATTAGACCTGTCCTATAGGCTATTTGTTAACATAACCACCTCGTATCTAGGTGTGAACAATCTAAAATTGTCCAGCAACACGTTAACAAAAAATTCACAGAATTAGTGGACAAGGATAATAATAAAGTAAACAGTAGATGATATAGTCAATATACTGATGGATCATCAATTGATTAGCAAAATGAAATGCACTATGATCAGTTAAAAAGAATTCGAGAGGCTCGAATATACTACAAATCGAATTTCAAAACACAATATGGTAATGAACCAATGTGAAAAGCTATACATTGGTTAGTTCAGATAGACTATTGCTCAATAAGCATTTGGTTACCCTGTACACTGCCTGAAGCATAAGGGTTCAATTGTATGTCACCGTATGCTGTCAGTAGCTTCAATGGGATTATCTTCCAATAATCGTACTATATTTTCTAATTCTGTGAAAATATTTCATCAACTCCATCAATTTGAACAAAATGTGCATCCAAGGATCCATTTCTAACCACAATGATAGACGTCCATTATTAAACATTCTAGAAACCCTTATTTTGAATTTTACACTAGTCTCTTCAAATGACCATCTCACTGACTTTTAATTAATATAATACACCTCATCAGTACATACTACATCCAGACAATGATTCTAGTAGACAGTATTGTTCACAACAAACAAGCAAGAGATTTTCAGACCTGGTTATCAATCTGAGGCTGATATGTGTAAGCTTATTAAAATGCAAATGTATATTTGCAGCTTACATCTTTCATCACCAATAATTTCCACAAGAACACTGTCCAGCCTTGAAGTGGTGGTAACGGTTTGCATCCCTCACAATAATTTCACGTTCAACAATCTTGGAGATGAACTTGATTGCAGAGTGACAGTCACCGCATATCCTAAGGTTCTTAATGACACGAAGAGTTGTTCCAGGGGATGTATTAAGTAGCCCAAATGCAATTGCCAGCTTCTCACTATGGTGAGAAAGAATTTGTTCTTTTTGCTCTTCTTCCACATCATTCAACACAAATTTTGTGTCTGGCACATACCCTGCAACTTTCATCTTTTGAGATAATCTGTCCAACTCTTTGGAGATATTCTGCATTTGTGGATTTGACTTGTCTCGTACAAGGAAAGCATACACCTGTTTATTGACTTCAATCCAACTGCACCCAGGCGTCTTTTTTACCCCCCTGTCTTTCATCATTTGCCGTACCATTTCAATATCATCCCATCTGCCAGCTTCAGCATAAATGTTTGAGAGAAGCACGTAAGGTGCAGCGTTTTTAGGGTCTAACTGAAAAAGGTGTTTTGCAACACATTCTCCTAGCTCTATGTTGTTATGTATTCTGCAGGCACCAAGCAAACAACTCCACACATCAACATTCGGTGCAATTGGCATTTGGTTGATAAAGTTGTGTGCTTCATCCAGTCTCCCTGCACGACCAAGAACATCGACCATGCAGCTATAGTGCTCCATTGTAGGTGTAATGTGATAAAACGTACTGAGCTGGTTGAAATATTGATAGGCATCCTCCACCAAACCTGCATGGCAACATGCAGACAAAACACAGACTAAGGTGACATGGTTTGGATTGATACCCGAGTGCTTCATTTCCTCGAATAACGTGAGGGCTTCCTTGCCATAGCCATGCATGGCATACCCTGCAATTATAGCAGTCCATGATACTACATCTCGTTGATGCATTTTGTCAAACAATCCACGTGCGTTCTTAATGCATCCACACTTTCCATACATGTCTATCAGGGCATTCACCACGACGAAATCAGACTGAACTCCATTCCTAATAATATTTTCATGAATCTCCATACCCTGCTGTAGAGCTGCCAAATTGGCACATGCTGGGAGAACACTAGCAAAGGTTTTTGAATCTGGATTTATACCCTCCAGCAGCATTTGTTGGAAAAGCCTCAAAGCCTGCATTCCACACCCATTCTGTGCATACGCTGCAATCATTACTGTCCAGGAGAGAATATCTCTGTAACCCATCCTGTCAAACAATTCACGTGCCTTGTCTATGTCCCCACATTTTGCATACATATCTACAAGGGCACTAGCTACAATGACAGCAGAATCAAGACCACTTCTAATTATTTCTTCATGAATCTCCATGCCTTGTTTCAGAGCTGCCACATTCCCACACGCTGGGAGAACACTTGCAAACGTTTTAGAGTTTGGCCTCGCACCTGCCAACTGCATGTCTCGAAAAATTCTCAGGGCTTCTTCCCCATGCCCATTCTGTGATAACCCAGCAATCATCGCATTCCACAAGGCCACATCTCGTTTAGGAACTTCTTCAAATAGTTTCAAAGCTTCATCAACAAACCCATTCTGTGCATATCCTACAATCATCGCTGTTGATGAGAATACATCTCTTCGAGGTATCCGTTGAAACACTTTCAGGGCTTCATTCAGTTGCCCTGTCTGCACATATCCTGCAACCATCGTTGCCCAAGACACTCTATCCGGCTCGGAAATTTTGTCAAACACATCGCGTGCATCCTCTATACTTCCACATTTTGCATACATATCTACGAGAGCATTTGCCACAAACACATCAGACTGAAACCCACTTCTTCCTATCTCTTCATGAATCTCCATGCCCAATTCCAGAGATCCCAAGCTTGCACAAGCAGGAAGAACGCTGGCAAAGGTGAATTGATTGGCTTCAATTCCTGTCCGTCGCATTTGGTGAAAGAGTACCAATGCCTCCTCAGGAAACCTATTCTTGGCATAAGCTGAAATCATGAGAGTCCATAAAAACACATTTCGCTCATGCATTTGGTCGAAAACTCTGCGAGCGTCCACCAGATTTCCACACTTGACATACATGTTGACAAGCGTGTTTCCTACAAGTCTGTCTAACATAAAACCTGTCCCATTTATGTGGGCATGGATTAGTTTGCCCTCTGCTAAGGCTTTCTTCTTAATGCAGCCCTGCAAGAGACAAACATAGGCAGAAGAAGAATGTATAGAGCCCTCTGTAATAACCAAAATGTGTAGTGCCTCCTTTAGACGGCCCTGTTTACAGAGTCTCCTCACATCCTCTATAGAGATATTGTTATTAACATTTCTACGTTCAAAATCAATTAGCAACCTAACAAGCATAGACATCGTTTTTCTCGCTCCATTCCTGGTTAATGAACGCACCATTTCAATTATCCCTTGTTTTCTTCATATTTTTCGGTTTTCAAAAATTATAAAGCAAATCTTGCAGACTGCAGTTGCTGTATTGATTGCGTTGAGGATAGGTTCGATTATACTTAAAAAATAGAGATCGTTGGCCTTGTATACCAGTGATTGATTTTGTGCTATTTCTTAGGAATTCAAGGCGTCCCGCCTTTCGAAAAGAAAAAGGGTTATTAGCTGAGAAAGGTATAGCTAATTTCAAGAGGTACATGAGGAGAAGATTTATGAACTAGTTACTAAGAATGGATAGCAGGCTATGGAGTTAAGGTGTTGCTCAAAAGAAAATGAGAAAAGTTTGCAGGCTGTGTAGCTAAGGGTATTGCTCAGAAGGAAAGTACTACGAGGAATTACAGGGTGCAGGAAGGAAGTTGGAGACAATGATGTTAGATTCATGCCACCGACTTTCATAAACAATTAGAGGAAATACAGAGTGTAGGCAGCAGGATCAAATTTGGAGGGCAAGTCTCACTTTACTTTGAAGAGCGGTGAGAAATTGAACCCTTCAATGTTGAAATTTAAAAATAAATCATTTTTTTCATTTGAAAATTTGAGTGTTAAATTTTTTTTTATTATTTATTAAAAACATTGTATAGAAAAAAAATGACAATGAGAAGAAATCTCAAGTGATTCAACATTTACATGGAATTAGTGAGGTAAATCATGTACATATGATTTATCACTTCCATATTCTTTTTATGGGGATTACTCAAGAGTTAGTATATAAGAGGAGAGACTAAAATAAAGGTTAAGAATGAAGAACATGTAACGGTGATGGAAGATGAGATTGGGAAAAAGCCCATTTAGAAAGAGATTGATGCACTTGTTTTGTTAATGTGAACATAGCCATAACCATTAGGAGTATTGGTTTTTTGTATTGGATGTTCTTTGGCCTATTTATTTTTTGAAGGGAAATGTTTGTTTCCTATCATGCTAAAGTGATTAGAGTAGTTGAGAACTACTCGCAACCTTATCTAAATGCAAAATATGAAATTAGGGGTGAAAGTAGGCTCATGGGGTACTAAAGCTTATTTCTGTCAAGAATTGTTTTGAGAAGAGCTCCACTATTTAAACTGCTATGTTACAAGGCCAAAAGAGATCAGGCATCAAATCTCTAACATTAATAACAAAAACTAAAAAGATGATCTTTGTGTAGTGCCAACGTATCCACCTAAAACTAGTGTACTTCTAACATTGTACATCCGTGGGAGATTTAAAATTGTTGATCCTTGTTGTGACCACTTGATCATTGCCATAACCAATGGTTTAAATAAACAACATAAAAGTAAAAAAATTAGAAGAATAACTTTTCCATGACATTTTACCATACTTGTTTTGAAATGAACTTTTCTACATGCTATTAAAAGCATTGTATTATTATCTTTCCAACTAAATAAGTTTTTTAGGATCCACATTTCCATTAGTGGTAAAAAAAAGTTACAAATACCATCGCAAAGCTAATTGATATGTTTGTCCATATGGACACAGTTCATGAGTAACTAACCATTTAATTTCAAACTCCACCTAATCCCTAAGCATTGTCTTCACCATAATAAACCTAAGTATTAGAAGACTTGAAAATTTATCTTTCAAACTTTAGTCTTGAGTCTACTAACATCTAGATGTCAAATGAGAGGGATTGATAGGGATTCTCCTTTCTCTTTTCAAAACTCGGTGCATATAATTATTATTCAAACACATTGAAAAAAGTATCCTTCAAACTTCAATGTGGATCTTACTGGTATTTGGATCTCACACGAGAAGAATTTTGAGAGGGATTCCACACTTATCTTTTCAAATTTTCATCTTATATTTATGTGAAAAGGTTAGACAAAAAAAAGGACTATTATATACTATAATCTCTTTGTGAACCTTACAGATTTAAAAAATGTTATTTTGACAAAAAACATATTTACGATCTCTTCTCTTAAATTCTGGGTTGATAGGTTTGAGGAGTGGTATCCAAGGTAATTGTAGACTCCATTTGAAAGACATTACAAACCTTTATCAAGGTTCATCATCAAGACAATGAGTCGATTTGAGTAATGAATAAAGATTTATTAATATATCTTTAACAATACATTTCAAGAGAAAATTAGGAAATTGATAATGTTGACTATATAACTAAGACCAAACCCAAACCCTAAAAATGTTAAGCTAGATAATAAGGAAGTCTAAGTTTTTTCAGAGGAAAAAATACCAGTCTTTGTTATTCAGATGAATCAAAAGACATCATTTACAAAATCAATATGATGACTGAAAAAGACAACAGATCCGTCTCATACAGGTCATAGACAGACAAATACAGAACCACAATACAAAGAATAAAGTCTGATCTTTGCAGACTTTCCTCACCATCCCTGAATAAATCAGGTCAGAAATGCTGTAATGAATCGAAGGTGAACTGTAAACAAGACAAATCAGAGCAAAATAGGCTGGCAAAATGGACCCAAACTGATCAGGAGATACTCTGTCAACTGCTGAAAAAAGCTGAATAAAATATAGAATCAGCAACTCTAAAAAAGATCAAAATTGCCTTGGTTAATAACCAAGCCATCCATAATTTCTGAAAAAGAAACAATTCCCATATCCAACTGCAAGGCTTTTTTTGAGAGTTCATCTGCCAGCGAATTATGCTCTCGATATGTGTGTTTAAAGATCACTGGAAGGGACAATTGGAGCAAATATCTTATGTCTTTACACCAATGCATCAGAGATGGAACATCAAGTGCTAAAAATCTGTTTAGCCAAGAAATAATCACCAAGGAATCACCATATATCAACTGCAAAGGAATTCCCATCAATAGACCGATTCTTAGAATTGCCCAAAGAGCCAACAACTTTGCTCTTGTGTTCGTGCTTCTTCCACATCCCATTGAAAAATTAAAATGATGAGAATCATTTATAAAAATCACAAATCCTGAGCCTCCTATATTTTCCGCAGCAACACCATCAAAGAATCCACAAGGGAAACTTTTTATTGGAACAGGACCAGGAATACGAGATTTATGAGTTATTTTAGGCACCGGGAAAGAATTTATCAGACCTTCAATCCTAGAAATCAGAGCTGAGAAGGATGATTTCTTATTTTCGAATAAGCAATGATTCCGAAGAAGCCATATTCCCCAGAAGATAAACAAAGGAAGATATCTGAAAATAGTTGATCGCGCAGTAGAGGAAAACCAAATGTCCAAATAAGAATGAACCGAGCTATAAGCTGGAAAAGAGCACTTGAATTTATCCTCAAAGTGTTTGAAGATACGAACAGAAAAAGGACAGCGAAAGAATAAATGATGGACATCCTCCATATTGCTTTCATAAAGGACACAACGACTTGGACCATTGAAGCCTCTGCTTTGCAATTGCTCCCAAGTTAATATCTTCCTTCTTATCAATAACCAAATGAAGCATTTTATTTTAAGAGGAATCTTCAATGTCCATAATATTTTCAGGACTGAATCATTAATCTCTGAACAGATATTAGATAAAATACATTTATATCCCTCAGCTGCACTTAATGCCCCTGTATAACTGTTGTGAGACCAAAGAATTGAATCATTTTGATTAGAGAGGCGAATGCGACCATATTCCAATCCTCTAATATAGTTATCCCAAACCGTTTTCCAGTCACTAGCAAGGTCCAATTCTGCAGAAGAAAACCAATAACCTATAGCAAAAGAAGTTTGATTGCGAGCTTGAGCAAGGGTGCAGATGCCAAAATCTTCTAAATAATCTCTCAGGTCTCTTGGCAGAGCAAAGGAAGACCCCATACCAATGGGCGAGTCTGCACCCAAGCTGATGGATTCACCATTTCCCACCTGCCAGATGATGCCATTGCCAATCCAAGGAATGGTAGAGATAAATCCCCTCCATATAATTGAGGCATTTCTGTAATTGAAGGTTTTTTCCCTGAACCATAAATGAATCGAAGAGGCGAGAGACTTCTATTCAAGGTGGGGATGTGAGATGGAAAATATCAAAATTGTGAGACCAAGTTGTGAGTCCCAGAGTATAAAGGACCAAGTTACATTTAAGGGAGAGTAACATTGATGAACCATGTAGCTGAAAACAATTCCTAGAGAACTGGTGGTTACAGAGGCTGGTGACCCATGTATTCTGGTAGATGGATTGTGTTTCATATGGACATCAATAATCATATGCAGGTACAAGGTGCAAGATGAAGCCCGTACTAAAGCAAGCTCAAGAAGGATTGAAGCCATGACAGAGATGAAGACATGACCATATAGATATTTAGATAAGTAGTCATTAAGGGAGAGTGTTGGAATAGATAATTCCTACTTATCTATTATGAAGTAGAATCAATCCACGTGAGTTGTGTGATCCTAGATTGGTGTGTGTGGTTGAGACATTTGCTCAACCTACTTTTCTATCATTGGAATAAGTTAGATCTTATAACAACCAGTGAGCTCTATATAATGAGCCACACATGTATTGTAATTATGTTTTCATTTTTCATTAATTCAATTAATAGTGTTTGTTTTATAGATGCCAATTGACTCATGAGGGAAGTCTAAGTTGTGATTAAAACAAACACCCTAAATTGCTACAATGATTCTGAACTTAGAATAGAATAAAAATCTAAATTAAATTTATTAATATCAAATATTTATCTTAATGAATAAATTGTGAATTACTTAACCTATTTTTTATAAACTATAAAACTAAATGTAATATGTAATTCTAACCTAGAGATACTACATTTTTTTAGATAAAATAATAATTTAAGAGTATTTTTTAATAATTAGTGAGCTATTTGCCATAACCTAGGAAATATTTGATGTAAAAAAGTAACCTAAATTATTATATCTCATTTACTCTAGTATAACCTAATAGACATCGTTCTAATAAAAAATTAAAACTTTAAGATTAATCTACAACTTAATCTTGTATTGCTATCTAATCTTTTTATAATAAAATTCAACATGGATTTCATTAAAGAACACTGCAATAATTGAAGAGAGGCATCGTTTTGAACAATGTAAATCATGCCAATTATGGTAAAATTCAATTTACCATCCATAGATATGACTCATATGAGCATTTAATTTCACATCATATACGAAAATACTCAAGTGACTTTTAAGTTGTGAGATCACGCGACTCGGTAAACAAGAAGATGCCAGATGGAAAACCGAGTTGGAAGGTTGGAATCCTCTGAGACCAATATTTAATGAAGTCGGTGAATCAGTAATGCATGCCAATGCCATTAAATTCTTTGAAAGTGAACATCGAATCCCAAGTCACAGTCACTGAGTTGAACTTGGAACTGGGCAGCCCAGTGGCCCACCGTGGTTCGTGCCCATTGGGACCGAGATTCTCATCCATGATCCTACTATTAGAGGGAACTTGGGCAGACTCTGATTCCTGACTCTCCCACAGTCCAATGAATCACTGATAACCCCTGGAAGGGCAAATTTTGTAGCTGCCCTTATATTGAAAATTTCCTCACGCTTACTCAATTTCATTATTGATGTGCTGGAAATGAAACTAAATTTTTTTTGCATGGTAAAATTCTTTCTGGCCTTCTATGAAGGATAAAATGGCCTTTGAAGGGCTCTGAAGCCTTCAAATTTGAAGCCTAGTAGGAAGGTTGATGTTAGATTCAGTGCCACCAATTTTTCATTTGAATTCCGTAGGGCAAGAAATAAATCCTAGTATATTAACGTTGGAATTGCATATATAAGGTGATCTTTGTGTAAATTGGGTATTATCATTTTTCTAAATTGCACAATGTTGATGGAAAAGGGAGGTTTGAAGTGGTTGAATGCATTTCTGCAATAAAATATGGATTCTAACAATGAAAAATTATGATATAGATTTTTAAAAGTTAAAACCTTTTATCTTTAAAAAGCTTTTAAATAAATTTGATATCGGGTACCCTCTACCTCTATGGATGCTGGCAAGTTAAGTGAGAGTCACACATCCATCCAATACCAATCTCGGGACATAATAGGTCCTCCTTAAAACACACTAGGCTATTAATAGGAGTCTATCCGGGTCAATATATTTCTTGGCCACCCACAAACAAACATAGAACCGTTGCTACTCTAATTGGCCCGGTGACTACATACACAAATCACAATACCCAAAATACACAAATACACAACGCCAACATTAATTATTCAATAGAGGTAATTTCAACATAAAAGATAGCTCAACGACCTTTCTATTAATTTTCTATCAATTTTAAGGTAATTCACGGGTAGTGGGAACCTTCTTCATCAAATTATAATACAATAAAAATCCGCATCCCTCCCGATTTAAGTATCAGGCAAGGTCTACCTTCATCAAGACATTTATACTTTGGAAATTAGCTAAGGGCTCTTGGGCTCTCTGTCCTCTTCTTGTTTCGATGTTCTTGGCTATGTCTCCTTTTTTCTTTGCAATTTTTTTCCAACCTCAACGCACTTCCTTCTTTTCCTCTCTTGCGAGTCCCTCTTCCTTTGTATCTCCAATACGTCTCTTGGCTTCTTGTCTGGGAGTATGATATCGCTTTCTCTCTATTTTCCTCTTCGTCTCTCCGCTCTTCATCGGCCTTTTCCCTTCTTCCTCTTCTATTTATGATGCCTTCCTGTGCAACGTTTTTCTATTTTCCTACTTCTCTATCACATCTTGGTGCTCTTGAGCTTTCTCTCCTTCTCCTCTATATACTCCTCTACTTTCTCATGTCCCTTCTTGGCTCTCATGAGCTTTCCCCAAGCTCTATCTCGAGCTTCTCGATCTTTCTTCGAGTTAATGTCCACATCCCTTCATTGGATCGAAGGTATTGGCCATGTCTCAAGCATTAAAATCATGTCCTTTCCCAACTTAATGATTGAAGTCGAGATTCTTCCCAATAGTTCCATGCAACCACCGCAATCCTCCTCAGATTTCCCATCTAGATCCACTTCAAATTTCCAGGAAATAATCACCATTAAATCCATGTAATCATCGACAAAATATGGGTCGTCCACACTGTCCACTTTTGGCTTGTATCATAACATCCACCTCCACTGCAAACAATTGCAATTGAAACATGGGGACGACCTAGACCATCGATGCTCCAGACCTCATTTGTATCCCCCAAAAAATAACCCCAATGCAAACCATCTTGATTAGAACCAAGAAATGATCTGAGTCATCCATGCATCTCTTCTCGTCCTTCTACCTTCTGCGCATTGGCATCGTTTTCTGCTCCTGCATCAAGCTCTCCACGTAAGAAGAAAGCATGTCCTCATGCTTTATTTTCCTTTTGCTCCAAACCTTGAACCACTCATAATTGATTTTTTTTTTGCATCAACCTTAGCTTCTTCTACATCCACCATATCATTTTGAACTCCTGCAATGTGGGTATTTCATGATCCTAATTTCTATTTTGGTCAAGTTCTTCATTGCCAATACCCTACTTTAGAGTATTCATCCATATCACCAACAATTGGTAATATCTGAGCTCTTTGAGGCTCCACGCCATCATCATTCTACCCTCATTGACAAGTTCAATCATTTTGTAATATCCCAAATTTTGGACCTACCATTTATAGGCATGATCCTATTAATCATGATGATTATATTGATGTTTTATTTTATATTGGGTCAAAGACCCCACTGCATATGAACATGATGACTTTTTTTGTATATTGGGCGTAAGCCAATTGTTGATGATACATATGGATATATATGCTAGATGTGTTGGGCATGGACCCAGAAGCACATGATTGATGAAATGTTTTGTGTTGGGCATGGACCCTGAAGCACATGATCGATGAGATGTTTTGTGTTGAGCGAGAGGCTCTGGAGCACATGAGTACTTACATTTTTGTTGAGCATAAAGCTCTGGAAAACATGAAAATATAATTGGAAATGTTGGGAATAAGCTCTGGAGCATTCCATGTTGATGTTGAGCATAAGTTCTGGAGCACCAGATATTTGGCCATTGTATCCCTAGGTGTATCGTACAAGTACATCCTAGCATTTAGTGTTGAGCGAAAGCTCTGGAATTGCACTATGTTTGTAACTCCCTGCTATAGGTGTTGAGTATGGGCTCTGGGAAGCGCTAGGGGTTACTTAAAAGAATTTAATAACTTCCAAGCGAAAACGGCTCAAGAGAAATATTGATCATCATCATACTTATTTATAAGTGATTAAATGAAATTTTGAATTTCTATATTCTCATCAAAGTACTGAAGAGCTACCATGTTGAACGAGGGAAATCCAACATGCAAGGATGTTTAGAGTTACCTAGCCTAGTAGACCTAAGCCATCTATCTACTTGACCTCCATGAAGAAGTGTCGTTAAGTCTAGGGATCATGACACATGATGCCCGAAGACAAATGTTAACAAGTATTTTAATACTATGTATTTTATACATAGTATGTGTAAAGAATTAATTATGATTAATTATATAATTGAATAAAGAAATAAGAGAAGCTCCACCAATTATTATTTATTATTAAAGGATTAATAAATAGTGAAATATCTAAGAAAGACTAACTAGGAACTAGTTAAAAGTTCCTAGGTTAAGAATTGAAAATTACCCTAGTAAATTTAAAAAGGGTTAAATCAAGAAATCAAGGATTTCTTGATTTAACTGCCCCTTTGACTGAAAAGTCTGCCTATAAAGACTCAAGCCAAGCAAAGGCTTGGGGTTCTGATTTTCTGAGAGGAGAATTATTATTCTGCCTATTTTTGTTCTCAAGTGTTTTCCTGGATAACTTTTCCTGCAAGGAAAAGAGGATTGATTCAGAACTGAACACCAGTTAGGAAACCCTACCTTAGGATCTCTAAGCTACTTGCATGTTGGAGTCTAGCTCGAGGGGATCCGTATTAGAACTAGGAACGGTTCTGGGTCATGGTTGGAAGGAACATGGTAGTTCCCAAGTGATTTGGTCATCAAAATCAGAGTTCAGATCTGTCTTAAATTGATAATGCTAGTTATTTTAAAAGTGTGCAGGTCCAGCCATTAAAGGAGCTTCAAGAAGATAAATTATAGGTACGAGTTCTTAGTATGTCAAAGGTCATTTCAAGGGTAAATGATGTCTGCTTTATGTAAAAGCTTATATATATTTTACTAACCCTAGGTAATTAATGTTCTTCCTAGATTCTACCAGGGTCTTTATTTCTCTGTAATCTTCCTAGGATGTAAATATTATCGTAGGTTGTATATAGTTAGGTTTCCATCTTTAAAGTTTGTTTTCTTTATTCTTTTAATATTCAAAAATTAATACTGTAAACTAGGTAAGTCTAGACCTGCTATTTTATTGTTTATCTATTATTTATATCTCTATTGACATATTACATTTGTCAGTAGAGACATGTTTTAGATTATAGTAGATTTAACCATAGGAGTAAGTTTAAATAAATAAATATACTATATAGTTACCCTAGGGTATTACTCACAACCATAACTATTTTTATAAGGTAACTATATATACATATAAATAAGACTATCAAGTATAAGCATATTTGGAAACTATCTATACAATTAAATTCCAAAATTTATTAACTCATCTAAGACCTTTCAAGGTCTGTATCCACATTACAAATTTACATTAAAAATACTCCACACAAATGAAACAACATTATAAATAATCGGAGGAGGCATTGTGACCATCCATGTGGTCTTTTACAATTCTTTAATCAAAATTCATATAACAGAATCCATGGTTCTACTTATCCATCTATATGTAACCATAAACAAAATCACATAACCTAATAAGCATTGCCATAACCAAATTAAATAATATATATATTACACAGTAAATCATATCGTAGTAAACAACATCAAATCATATCATAAATCCATGTATTGCAACCAGTAATAGGAATCGAATCCTGTGGGCATGCAAACCCAGCTTGTTTTAATTATCAAAATACACTCATTACAAAACATTTTAAATCCATAACATAATGGTTTGAATAAGAACCAATCCTTTTTATAAACCCATTGTTTATATCGCTACATAAGCCATGATTCACACCTTTTGACATATAATTAAAAATGCCCACGCTAGCAGAGAGGTCGTAAGACCCTAGCTACAACACGGCCTCGGCCACTAAAACATTTTATTACTCAGTCCCTTAAAATAACCACCTACTATAAGCGTTGTCCACAATGGATACTAATCCATGGTTCTCCACGGACTATTTTACACAGAACCGAATACCATAGACAGTTTAAATACAAGCTATCGCAGCACTGTGGGAAAGACTCATGCCATTGACGGCATGGCCTTTACCCACGTTGTTGAAATATTACATTAACCAAGCTAATCAATGGAAATTACACACATAGCATACGATAAGGCGTATGCCTCTGTTTTTAAAACCCCAACCCATTTAAATACAGTTCCCAATAAAAACGCAGAAGGAAATCGCATACATATTAAATCAAGTTAACCATTACCAGTATATTAAAACCAATACATATATCTATTTACATAGAGATCCCAATGTCTGTACACAGTCGCCATTAAAATGCCGAGGACAAGGTTTTACATAGGCGTGCCAATGGGCTATGGCACCATTGCAAGCAATGGTGTAGCCCATGGCTATAAAAGCCAAAACCAAAACATTAACGATTTACATAACCACAATGGAATCACACAGAGCCGATGGCCTAAAAATTGAATAATGGCTTAACGCCTCAACATAAAAAAAAAACCAAGTTTGTATCCAAATCCTAAAGGTGAAATCGAATTCTCTACAGCTTCAAACCCCAACCAAAAACCAGCCGAAACGTAGCTTTGCCCACACGGTTGAAGGGTGACAAGCATAATCTTGAGTAGCAGGCTTACCGTGGCCACAAATGCAACACTTGGAGCCAGCTGTGTTGTATCCACGCTGCCCTCCATTCCTTTCGGCACCTGCAAGAAAAAGAAAAAACCAAGATGGGGATGAGGAGTATGCCATTCTTTTCAAACTGTAAACCAAACAATGTGCAGGATTAAATTCATGCGGGCATACCTCACTATCTGGAGGTCACCTCCATGTCCATCCCTCTGCGCAGAGCCAAAATGAAGAAACCCCAAATGACAAATACATTGCACAGCCATCGTGAGCCAAGCCTAAGGGAAGGTTGTCACGCTTTTCAACAAGCATTAAATGCACCAGGTTGGAGTCCATTAACGAATCATCAAACCACTCCCATAGTCAATACTTGTTACAAGGTATCATTTAATTCCACCCTCCATACCAACGCTTAAACCCTGGAAACGTATGGTTTATACCATATATCATATCACCCCAAACTCTAACATCAACATTAACATATTACAAAGCTTGCACTATGATAGTATTACAATAATACTTAGTCATTGGTTGCACTAGTCCAAAGTCAAAGAACCCTTGCTAAGGTATGTAGATAATGTTTAGTCCATAGGTTTAGAGCTTAGGGTTTTGATACCTTAGTAACTAGGTGTGTAGGCTTAAGCACCATGGCATACATGATAACCTCTATGACAATAAAATCCAAAGCTCTGCTTTCAAACCAATATAATAACCTGTCAATAAAAGAACGTAAGAGAAGTTAATGAGTATAGTAAAAATATACATAGCACAAAATAGACATCAATGACATACATGATAACAAATTTAAAACCCTACTGAAGAAATTAATGTACAAGAAATTTAACCAAAATAGCTAAATTGATGATAACGACACTTACCAAGTTTTAAAACCAAGTCGATAGGCAACGTAATAACTAGCAGCAGGTTATCAATGATCAAGGTTGTCAACGCACTTTACGTCCGATCCCGTCGCAAAGTAATGAGTTGCGTAAGCAACAGAGAGAGGTGCCTTAGTTCGATTGAACGAAGTAAGCCTACGTAACCAAGTAATACCTTACCTCTCAAGTCGTCATGGGAGAACTAGTCCCGCCACTCCACCACTTTATGTCCATCAACAAAGTTAAGTTAGTTTTTATTAAATAAACCAAGTACACATGTGTAGGGGTAAAACAATGATCTATACAATTCATTAATTCACCGACAGTAATAACTAAGATGTACAAATAGGTTAATTAACAAAATTAAGACATAAGAAGTAAACGAACTAATAATCACTAAATGGATAAGAGATTAACAAGACAGTAATGGCAGTTTCCGAAGAGACCAAAAGTATAAGTAGCGAATGTAATTCCGCATGGGTAATAATAAGCCCCTTTGGGTAGTTTTTACTAGCCTATAATTTTTTTTTTCAATTTTTGGGGACATTACACATTTCTTTAATAATGTTTTCTTCTAAATAACTTTCTTTATCTATTTTTGCAATTCTTGAGAATTGGTTATCCTTAACATCATCATGATTAATTGAATCAACATTACCGACATCATCATGTTCCTCTTCATTTCAGTTTAACATGTTCCTCCTCTCCGTCAGCATCATGTTCCTCTCAGTTGATTTAATGCCTCATAGGACAGTTCTTCCTCATCCTTTGCAACCTTACCATTGCTGGCCACACCTACACAAGCATAACCTTCAAAATGGTCGTGTAAAATAAATGGTTCCTCCAGGCTCTTGATTTCCTACACGTGTTAACAATTTATCATAGCAAATAAAAGATTGGATCTTTGGGACCCATCTTCTTCAATTTACATTACCCATGTAGCTCGAAATGGTACATCTGCAACTTCAACATGTGTACTCTTCTCAAGCCTTTCTTCCACCATCAGTGGGGTTGTTTCTTTACACATGTCTTCCTTCTCTACTGCTAAAGCAGTTTTTGTATATCATCCCTTTTCATGGTCCACTAGGATTCTTCCTTTTGAAATTAAACTCATCCAGAATTGAATCGCTTTTACTTACACACATATTCATGGCATCTATTCTCGATCTTCCTTCATCCCTTGTGGCTCTCGAGGCCATCTCCTTTCTTTCCTCTTCAACATATCACTCTTCATATCTTGGCTCATTAAGCCATTTTTCAATGGATATTAACTCAATCTCCCACTTAGCCCATCCTCCTCTATTATTCCTTGATTAAACTATAATAATGATTACCGTCCTGATTATCATCCATCTCAGGTTGGACATCTTCTCCATTCCACGATGCTTCTATCAATCTCACCTCTTTCATGATTTTAAACTTTTATTCTTCATTAAGAAGTTCCTCCTCATCATATATTACCTCATTTTGAATCTTTCCCTTCTTTACTTGCTCAACCACGTGTGTAGATTCCCCTTCATCTTTTCATTCTTCAAGACCAATTACAACATCATGGGTGATGTACGAATCTTCAAAGGTTTCATCAGATTCACTAAATTTTACCCCTATGTCCACAATAGGGTTGTTTTATCTTTCACTTCCCACAACAATGTGGTAAATATTCTCCACATAAACAACATTAGCATGGTTGTTTTCATCCTCCTATATGCTTGTATATGTACAAATACCCAACAATCCACTGATTCCTCATGTTGAAAGTACAACATCAGGATTCATTCTCCATGAGACTTGTGTTGTATCAAGTCGGGAACTTATGTTGTATTAAGTTCATCAAATTATGTTGTATTAAGTTAAGATATTGTGTTGTATCAAGCTAGGATGTTGAGGTCATGAGAGATTCATGTAATATGATATTATGTTGTATTAAGATCAGGAACTTATGTTGTATTAATTTCAAGAGTCTTGTGTTGTATCAAGACTGCAGACTTGTGTTGTATCAAGTCTGGACTTGTGTCGTATCAATTGAAATGATTCTCATAGATGGTACCCTATGAGATGGTTCTCCTTAGGTGGAGATGGTCTTGTGGTGTATCAATATTGATCTTGTATCAAGACCATAGGACTTATGTTGTATCAAGTTATGAGTATTTACTATGTGATGTATGGTTAGTCATGGTCTCGAGGTGCTATAAGTCTCATTTAGGGATTAGCTACCCCTAGAGTGATTTACTTTAGCATATGACGATATGGCCCAGGGTAATAGATGTGATCATAAGTTGGGAAACAATTCTTCTAAGTATGATATGATAAAGATGATTAATTAATTAAACACTCATGGACCATGCATAATTAATTAATGATAAATGAGATAAGCACAGAGATAGAGTAAATTTGAATTGCCTATGTCAAACCTTTAGTGAACTTGAATTGCAAAGACATCGGCTAAGTCTAAGATATGGAAAACAAGTTTCAGTTAATTAAGGAATCTACTCCTTGATTTATGCAAAGTGGTTGTCAAAGATAACACTGATGGTGAAGCACTAAAGACATTCAGCTAAAATCCTAACTATTGGTCAAACAATTAGTTATTCAGTTCAGTTACATTCAATTAAGCTCAATTACATTCAATTTAGTTCAATTACATTTAGTTTAGTTCAGTTCAGTTCAGTTCAATCATTTAACAACTCAGTTAGAGGCAGTTAACAATAGTGAATTAATGGAGGGTGGATATCTTCAATGTGGGAGATAATTACGAGATGAAAAATTGGCACCAAGTCAAGGAAGGCTATATAAGTAATGTGTGAACAGTGCACAAAGTGCTCACAATTTTGATAGTTCCTAAAGGCATGCAACCATTCACTACCTATCATTATATGACTGAATAAGCTTGTTATTAAAGTGCTATGCAATTGGAAAGGCTGAGACAGTATTTCGAGTGATCTCTTTTCTCTAGTGTTGCTTAGATATCTCTTATCAAGCAATCTGCAAGTGTTGCAAAATCATTCTTTGCCATTATCAATCATACTCAAATATTTTTTGTTGGGTTTTTCATCCTCTAGATTTGGAGGGTTTTCCCTGGGTACATCATGTGTCCAATGGTTTGATTAATTTATGTGTTTGAATTGTTGATGAGAGCTACATGTACTAAATTTGTTTATCAAAAGTTTTAAAGTTCAAGAATATCCATTATTTCTCAAACATTAAGATGGTATCAGAGCATAGCCGGGCATGCAAGAGCTTAGTTTGCGCAAGCAACTAAAGCCTACATGATCTTGAGGCATTGATCAAAAGCTTGGATCCATAGCATCAATATCCAACTTAATTGAAGGTAATTCCAACTTCAACACATGGAAGGTAAGGGTGTTAAGCATTCTTGAGGAGCATGACCTAGATTCCTACGTGACCTTAGTGAGTGAGGAACCTTTATCCAATGAAGGGAAAACCTTTATCCAATGAACATTTATTCCTGTCACTTTTTAGGTGACAAATTTAGTGGAGCATTTCTTATCAATCTATGAGGAATCAAACAAAACAGTTGAAAACCTACTTCCCAAATGGATTAATTTAGCTTGTTTTTGAAGTGGATTTCAAAAATTAGCAACTGTTTGAGAGATACAATGAGGCCTTTGAAGATGAAATTCTCTGAATTCATGTTATGGCCATTTTCGAAAGTGGACGAATTGATGGAACAACCTTGGGGTTTGTGGTTTGGATATTATCATTATTCAATGGATCTTATGTGTAATGAAATCCTAATAGAGTTTAGAACTCATTCAAAGAAGAGAATGATCATTGGAAGATTTTTTCCTTGAAGAAGAACATTCGCTCCGAGTTGCATGAGGTCTAGTTTCTCCATGCAGAGATTCGCTACCTTCTGCATGCACTCAAATTTGCAAAGAGATCAAGACCGAGGGACTCCAGTAATCTCCGCAAGGATGCATAGATCAAGAGGGAGCATGAAAAACAATAAAAGATAAGTATTTGAATTTTTTAAATGCTATTTAGATCTATATGCTTTTGAATGTTTTCATTACTGTCATTTAGAGATTCGTATTCCTGGGATTAGGAATTGTGAGCATATATATTGAGTGTCTTTCCTTTATTGGCAAATAAGGATTGTTTCATAAGATATGAATATAAATCTTGCATGATTGTTTCATAAGATATGAAAATAGAACTGCAGGATTGTTTCATAAGATATGAATATAGAGCTACATGATTATTCATGGGATACGAATGTTGGGATGCATGATTATTTGATTATCATATGCTTTTATAAAATCATACTTCTCATTACAATATGTATTCATGGGATTATGAATGATGTTATGGTATAAACATGATTAAAAGCATATCTTACAATCTTTCTATTTTATTGGTAAATAGAAAAACTCATGTTAAGAAGAATAAGGATTTGCATAAATCTTCATGAGATCTAAATATAAGACTGATATAGAATTGCAAAACATTACATGAAATATGAATGCGGTTATGTCGAACCATTGATTTAATGTACATAACTATATGAACCACTGCAAATACATTGAAGTATTCATGTGATTAAAATTTATGAGATATGGTTATACTGAAACATTGGTTACAATGTTTTGCATGTCAGTGTGTGTTGTTTATCATTTTATTGAAATGCCTGGATTATGCAAGGTTGTTAATAACTTGATTGAATTTGGCCTGTAGGGAAAACTATATGCCCTGACCTACAAGTAAAAATGACAAGTATTGAATGAAGAGTAATTTCAATTGTTGATCCTAAAAGAGAGAGGGGTGATGTGAAGCAAGAAGCTTCTGGTAGTAGATTGAGAGGCTCCTATGTATTAGGAAGAAGTCATAATAGAATCTCTAATCCTATTCTAAGAGATGTTAAGACTCTTGAATATAATTAAATTATCTTATTTACATTCATGTGTCAAGAAGAGCTTAAAACATAGATGAGCATGAAGTCTCCATGATGGAGGACCCAGATTATGATTCTCACATTCTGATAGTGAGAGAAAGTAGCTAGATTCGCTAGCTCCTGAAGAACCAATAAAACTGGTTGATGTACCTCCTGTAAAAAGGAGACTTGCATGATGCTCATAATTCAGAAGGAAGCTCATAACAATATTTAAGAATCTTGTTATGATTCTTATGATAGAGGTGAGGCAGTCACCAGATAACATTTTTCTTAGTTAAGGAAAATGTGCAGCAAAGATCCTGAAGAGTTTTAGGATGATGGATTAAAAATTCATGGCCATATATATGAATAGAAATTTGAAGTTTAGATCAGAATTGGAAGATCTCAAAATTTAGTTGACATGAACCTCGTTAGTCACAAGTCCCAGGATCAGTCACATGATTTACAGTATGTACATAGACATGCACATAGCATGTGTTGTGGTACCTACTTGATACAAGTGTATGTAAATTCAATATGTCTCGAAAAATGGAATAAATATTCAAAGAGATATGAAATCTGATTAGTATAGTGATCGAGGAAAGATCACATGTGTTGCTCTAGATAAAGAATGTTGAAAAATAAAAGATTTATGAGGTTTCTAGTTAGTTATATCCAAGACATGGTACATATCCATAGATAAGCAGCATTGCTAACATTCTTACTAACCCTCTATCTAGGACAAGCTTGGTATAGTACATAAAAACTCCTCTAAGTGAGGAGGGAGTATTCATGTGTCTTCACAGGCAGCAGCAGATAAAGTCCCCACCACTTAGTCAACGGTACATGAATCAAGTAGCCATGGGATGTGATACCTTGTCGAGAGAATCCACATGAGCAGAGACATGGTCAAAGTCTCAGAGACTATTGATACTCAAGAAGAGTTATAGTATGGACTGTTAGAGAAAAATTAAACCTCTCAAAGAGGTAGTTGGGATGTTCCAGTATAAAGAGAAGAATCACTAAGAAAGTGATCAATCCTTAAAGAACATCACAGAGAATGGAAATATCACATAGAACTTCTCCAGATAGCATAATATTTAGAAGTCAAAAAATGTTCAAAAGTGAAAGAAAAGATGAGCCTTTCTTTCTGCATGATATTACACATTTATTGTATAATGTTGTATATGATGGATTTAAAATCCATAGTTTCTAGTTTAAATAAACTATATTCTGGATTTGATCTGGATGATGCTACTATGTGTAAGTAGTTGGTTGGTATTTGAGCAAACCTGTTGTATTTTATGCTTACTAATAAGCATATGTTTGAGTACCTTTGAGGTACATTAGAATATGCTTTTATTGTATTTGATATATGGCATACCTATTATATGATTGTGTTATCCAACTATTGTTTTAGCCTGAGATAAGTTACGTAATTTGTGGCTAGTACTACAAAAGATAAGTGTATTATGGCTAGTACTACAGAAGCAAGATGTATGATAGAGAGTACTACAGAAGCAAAATGTGTTTTGCAGATAGTACTACATGATGAGGAGTAGTGTGGATTGGGAAGCTACCTACCAGGGTGAAATACTTTAGCCTACAATTATTAGGTGTTAATAGCAAAGCTTTCCGAAAAACCCTATGTGTGTTATGATAAAACACATTGAGATGAAGTTTTACTTCATTGAAGTCATGGTCATGTAAAATGAATTTCAGTACATAACTATCAATGAGCAGATTAAAAATTTGTGACAAAGCCTCTATCTGTGACGAAGTTCAGACACTTCTGAGATAAGCTTGGTATGGTAGAGAATGTCTCCCTCGCTAAGAGGGATCGTTGAAAGTACAACATCGGAATTCATTCTCCAAGAGACTTGTATTGTATCAAGTTCGAAACTTGTGTTATATTAATTTCATCAACTTATGTTGTATTATGTTAAGAGCTTGTGTTGTGTCAAGCTAGGATGTTCAGGTCATGAGAGATGCGTGTACTATGATCTTATCTTGTATTAAAATCAGGAACTTATGTTGTATTAAGTTCAGAAGTATTGTGTTGTATCAAGACTTCAGACTTGTGTTGTATCGAGTCTGGACTTGTGTCGTATCAAGTGAAATGATTCTCATAGACGGTATCCTATGAGATGGTTCTCCTTAACTAGAGATGTTCTTATGCTGTATCAATATTGGTCTTATATCAGGTGTAATGTCCTCTTCTAATTAAGCACCAAAACACCCGCTAACCTACTTAATTCCCATAGGTTAGAGCGGGTACTTCCTAAAATGGAATTGACTAAGGACGTTTAATACTTAGAATAGATCGAGACACTCATTCAATATTAAATTCATCAGTCAGATAAAGGAATCCTTATCTCTCTAGGATTAAAGTCAACATAAAATTAGAATTGCATGCATGCAAAAGTGGAGCGTAAACCCTAAAAGTGACATGCAAACCCTAAAAGAGCATGCTAATCTATTTAAGAAGGGTTATTGGACTAAAGGAGGTATCTATTATTATTAGTGTTGATTTGGAGTTTTTGAGCAGCAACAGTTGGGGTTGAAGACAATGTATTCAACTAACGAGGGTTCGACAGTGCAACTACCTGCCCTAGTCTCTTTCAAGATATACCATATAGGTTTATCAATGACATTAACCTTATACATCTGTGTTTTAAGATCCACCATACTCAAAAGGATTATTTGCAGGTTCATGTCTTGCAGCTGGGAAATAGGTGGAAAACCCAGAAGGATTCCCTTGGACCCAAAAACCCAGTCTTTCCTCCGCATGTCGGCTTCCTCTTTCTTGACATGCTCATCCCATGACATAGAGTGATTATTAGTTTCCAATTTACTTATCCGGGGCAGTTATCAGCATATCAGTGAGGAAAGGGGCGTGAGCACCAAGGAGGTAAAAGAATTCGCCAGGGCACTTAGAGGAGGCCAAATCTATGCATGTGGAATTCCATCTCTCTAGCAAGTGAAGACCAATGGTCCTACAAATTTTCAGCAGCATCTGACCATCCCTCCATAAAAAAGTCACCTTCTTCCCAAGGAGGGCACACGTGTGCAACTGGGCGTCAATCTGAGAGGAGGAGCACTACCATCCAGCTCTCGTGCATGCATCATATTTCTGGAGGACTCGCAACATTTTATCAGTGGTAAGTATTTACCTTCTTCCTGCAAATATTTTCCCTAGTTCATCTATAATTTAGGGCCATTGGAACGACACCTTGCATGCACCTTTAAATTCAGTATTTTTGTAAGACTTGATTGTACAAGCAAGCCTTAGAATAATAAAACAATAGAATATGAGTATTTGGGATATTACAGTGGTATCAAAGCATGTTCCTTGCTAGCTGTTGGCTTGAACATGAGAAGTAAATGAATACAGAAGAAGACACTTTTGTAACCTATAGTAGAAGGAAGAGTAGGTACACTAAGGAGCAGGAATTTAAGGATATCCAGTTACAAGATACCAACTTAGACATGGACCCAATAGGTATACACTCTGACATAGGGAAAAGAATAGGAAATGAGGAATATAGGTTGGAACTTTGTAGCTTGGTGAGTGCATTGAATGACCTAGCTAAGGGACAGAAGGAAGTATTGCATGTAATAAACAGATTGGCTCTAAAGCCAGAACCAAGTCATAGCAATATACATCTTTCACCCATAGATAGAGGGTCCACCAGTAGTAGTGGGAAGCATGCTTACACTAACATGCAAAACACACCCCATATATATAACAAACCTTCAAGCAGACCTACTATGCCTCATTTCCTGGCAGATGCAGTAGCAGGACCAATCATGCCAGTAGAACCTAGTGAACCATTTGGAGGTTATTTACAGGAATACAGGGATTTGGGATATGAGTTCCATGCAACAATTTCATTCTCAGACTTCTGCAATATGAAAAGTAGGAACCAGCCAAGAAAATTTAACAGAGGATTTACCCAGAATTATGAGTTGCAGAAAACCTTGGGCAGATTGACCATCCCTAACTTTGATGGGACTCACGGAGGTTCAGCGAGGATATGGGTCCAGAAGTTGGATACTTACTTCCAACTCAACCCTACGATAGAGACAAATGTCATTAAATTGGCTAATTTACATCTAGACGGAGAGACTCATGAGTGGTGGTACCTTGGGCTAGTGACATTGGGTCACAACACCATCAGTTCCTACAACGAATTCACACAGAGGCTCATGGAGTGGTTTGACAGAAAGGACCTGGAGATACACTTTAGAGAGTTAGCTCAACTCAAACAGACAGGTAGTGCCAAGGCCATCATCTCAGAGTTTCATAGAATCACTGTTATGGTAACAGATGTGTCAGAAAGCAGATTGATTATGTTGTTTTTAGATGCCTTGACAAAACTTCTACGGGGGTGGGTGAAAGCCTACAAACCATCCACTCTACAAGATGTGACCAGCAGAGCCAGATATCTACGAGATTCAGTTCCGAAGAACTGGTTTCCACTTAAGACAATTTCCAGTAAAAGACAACAACATAAATCCTTTCCAACAAGAAATTCCAAAGAAAACTTGGTTGAACGATGACACAAGGAAAGACTTGAGATGCAAGAAATTGTGTTTCACTTGTTAGGAAACATGGGTTCCATGCCACAGGTGCTCAGGGAAATCCAAATCCCACTATATATAGGTCTACTCAGATAGTGAAGGGGAGGAATATGAATAGGAAACATCAAAGGAATTGAGGGAGGTAGAAGAAGAGTCACTTCAGGGAGAAGCACCATAGGGAGTTATTGCTACATTATCCGGAGTACCCATATTTCATACTCTCAGGTTCAGGGGAGTAGTACAGGGCCACAGGGTTGGTGTACTAATTGATGGAGGAGCAACCCAAAATTTCATTGATGCGGCATGGGTGGCTAAGCAAGGTATTCCAACAAAGAAATTTGAGGAATTCATTGTAGCAGCAGCAGGAAATAATAACATGGAGTGCAACTATTGGATTCCCAAATTGAATGTCACATTAGGGAACTACAATATGACAAACTCATTTTATGTGGTGAATGTGGCTGATAGAAATTTAGTGTTAGGTGTCCAATGGCTCTATTCAATAAGAAAATATACTACATATTACAGGGCAATGGAAATGGAATTCCAGGGGCAGTATGGAAAACAAGTAGTTTTGAGGGGCATGAACACTTATGAGTATCATCATAAAGAATGGAGGCCATACTCAGACAGGGAGACATAGAATGGTCATCAGAGTGCCTTGTCACTTTTAGAAAACCTCCAGATAACAACACCCAACATCCAACATATATTCATGCACTATTGCAGAAACATGAGAGGGTATTTAGGTATATTCAAGTAGGCCTACCACCAGATAGGGTATTTGATCATATTATTGAGTTAGAGGAGGGGACATAGGAAATCATAACCACTCATACAGAAATCCCAAAAGATACAAGGATGAGATCGAGAAGACGATCAAGGAATTACTAGAACTAGGATATATGGAAAATATTGTAAATACTTGGCAAATATTTCATCAAATTATATAATCATGTAATGTATTGGTGAATCTTTTTCTAGGAAGACTCGGCTTTGATTCTATAGATTACCAAGGTAGTGCAATAGAAGAGCATATACTAGAGCTCGAATCTCTCAACTCCTAGACCCTCAAATTAACAAATGCATGAATGAGGAGATGATGGATTTATTTGTACATTTAACAAGCAGTATTGGGTCACCCACAACTGGAGGTGTTGGTGAAACACAACTACACTAACTAGATTCAGGGAAAGTGGGGACTCCACTTTTTATCTCGTCCTTTAATGGTCCAACAGACATGTGGGGACTAAAATCTTGACATACCAACAAAATGATAGAATTGAACACTTTACACCGTGGAGTGATTATGGCACCCACAAACCATTATTACAACGTGTATTATTATTGAGACCCACGGCCCTAATATAGTGTATGAATTCCCAATTAGCTTATTTTCTGAATCTCTCATTTTAAGCTACCCTTTAAGAAAAAAATAACCTGCTTATCTTTTTATAGATATGAATGCCACTTTTTTCTTTCTTTTGTTGACAATCAAAATATGAATTATGTCATTTGATTTAAAATTTTTGGAGTTAGTTAGAAACTTGCAATGGTTATTGGAAATAAGAATATACACTAACAAGAATAGAAAGTACATTAATGCATCATCACACATATCATTAGAACTAATCTATTAAAGACTTCTTTTTCTCAAATAAACTAAGAAGGTGCTTGTATCCATGTCCTTGAAATATTTGAAATCATGAAAAATGTGGTAAAATTGTTTTATCACCCTCATTGAATACAAACGACTAGATATCAAATATAATAATGTCTACTTCTCAGGTCAAACATGCCATGTACATATTATATACAATGATGATGGAAATGAAGTATTGTGTTCCATCTAAATCGTATAATTATCATACATAACTAGATCCATTTATGGATGATGATAGCTATTACACATCAAAACAAATCACCAAAAAACATTTTACTTATAAATGATCCTTACAAAAAACAAAATATCGTAAAACAAGTACTGAACCCAACAAATATAGGTCATAAATAAAATTGAAGAACTTTGAAATACAAATAAAAAATATACCAATCACAAACTTCTGAGTACAAATAAAAGAATCTACAAGTACGCTTTAGACAACTCTACAAGAAGACAACCAAAATAATAAATGTTCCATAGTAGCCATGCCATTTTAATTAGTGTGCATTAATTTATATTACAAACATACCAAACATAAAAAATAACAGACATAGAATATGAACATTTACACTCTCATTAATGCCTTATATCCAATAATAATTGCATAGAAAGATCCTAATAAAAGCACATTTTAAACAACTCGCTCAAATTCAGTTTGAATATATAAAAACCATGTGGCATCTCCCATTAAGAGAAACATCCACTAACAACATATAAATGACGGTCGATATTTTAAACATGACAAGGCATAAAATCATATATTTTGAGCTCTTTAACACTTTCATAGAACCAATACTCCTAGGATAGAATAAAACCATCATAACACCAAATGATCCCTAAGAATCAAGAGTGCCTTAGAATTCAACAGGCATAAAAAAGAATTCGTGATAAAATGCATGATAAAAGGTAAATTTACAATATAATAATCTATTGTAACTGTGGGAAAAAAAGCATAAAATTTTGATAAAAATCACACCATGTTAATTATTGGATGAAGAATGTGATGTGAGTTTGTATTCTTTGATAAATTGCATGTGTGGCATGCCCCTTCAAGACTTGAGATTTCGAAAATGGAGATGTTATGCGAAGATTAATATGTCGAGAAAACTAAGAATGAAAAGTGGAATCACATCAACCAGAACCTCCACCCTGCAAGTGCAATCCAATGTGGATGAACCACGAATCGTTGTAGCCTTTAAATAGAAAAAAATAGCCCCTGATTTTCCCTCCAATATTGGAAATCAAGGGCTAAAAGAAGGTATCACATGAAATTGACTAAAAATACAGGAAAATGCAAACATATTCCTAAATTAAAAGGAAAATGGAGGGAGAATCAACCCTTGGGAGCCTACCTTATTGAAAATTGGGGGCGAAAGAGTGGTTTCACTAGATTTTATCTAGAAATTGGGGGAGAAAGATAGATTGGAGGGAGATTTTTCTATTGTTTTTTTTCTTTTCCCTTATTAATATACGGGAGGCTATTCATTTTGGATTGATTTTTTTCTAATAAATATTGGACGAATATAATTTAGCTGAAAAAACCCTTTCCATATAAGAAAATAGCCCACTAAATTTGTGTAACCCTATCCCATGGGATAGATATAGGACCTCGATTTAAGAGACCCTTCTGAAATAATATTGGATGGTTTTGGAGTGTTGGCTCTTCACATTCTTGAGTTTATCCCTCAAGGTCATCTTCTGGTTGATGTTCTTCCCTTCATATAGTTTGATCAAAGCATAAAAAATATGCTTGGGTGTATTCAATGATGAGACTTGAGGAATGAAATGAGATTTGATAGAGTCTGCAATAATCCTCTTGGATCTAATCATGTTCTTCTTGTGAGTTGCTTTGGATTCTTCTCCCTCTGGTTATGGAACCTCCCCAGTGACATACTTGTCAAAGTCATTCTCTTCTAGGATAAGAGAAATTCTATACTTCCATGCTTGAAAGTTGTCATCTCCTTCAAGCTTGTCCTCAAGATTGGTATGATTCATCATTTTGATATGAGAACCTCAAATGGAAATAGAAAAGGAATACATCTTACCAATTTGAGATGCCCAAACTGCTTCTTGAACTAGCTGACCTAGGGTTTGACATATAAACCCTAATTTTTCAAAATTGGAATCTTTAACTTCTACTTGGATAAAAAGATGTGCCTCCTCAAGGAGAGCTGTCTAGTGGTGTACTTTTAGAAATTCTTTGGATGGAAGCTCCAAAAATATGATGACCTATTTTCTTCCCATAATAGTGATTAGGTAAAAAATGAAACTTCTTCAAATTAGAATCCGCTTCAACCAAAAGATGCACCTGCTTGAGGTGAGTTGACTTGGCCTTCTTTTTTGGACAATCTGTGAAGAAAGGTTCTAGAAATTCGAATCCCTATTTTTGTACTTAAATAGTGCCTTCTTTCAAGGTAGCTCTGATACCATGTTAGTGTTTGCACTTTAATTCAAATATATTAGATCTCTAATCTAATGCAATAGGATCACTAAAAGATAGACAAGCACAACATAAAAGAGACACAAATATTTTATCCTGGGAAAATCCTATCTCGGGAAAAACCCAACAACTTCTTTTATATAGGTTGATCACTAAGTACAATGTCAAACCAAGATAGAAAACCAAGAGATAAGATATCCTTCACAGCGTCTTCTTCACTTTTACCCTAGCGAACTTGTCTTTCTTCTCCTTGGAGCGAACTTGCTTGAGATTGTTGTGTATGAAAATGAGGGAGGGTGCCTCCCTATTTATACACTTCAAGTGGGTGACCTAAAACCCCAATAGGGCCGGCTTCCTCTTGGGAAACTCAAAAATACATTTTACAATAATTCTTTTGGGAATTATTTCCCCGAATTACAACGAATGTTTTACCTCGATATTATTACATGACCAAGTACATCAATTACATCTCTGATCGGAGGAAAAACATCTCTGAAAGGAGACACAACAACAACAATAATACTATAACAAGTATAAAATAAGAAAATATTTTGAAGCTACATTTTCAACAACAATTTCCTCAAGAGTTGATAAATTCTATGATGATGGTTGGGTCTGAGTCATATACCTATCCATGCGTGTATTTGAGTTTGGTATTCTCATACCCACTCTCATTATAATTCAACTATGGTTGTATATTTTTTAAATTGTGTATGCCTACTTCTTCTTTTGTACTTATCATGCTTCTTCACCTTCCCATGGTAAGATTGGGGAAGGGGTTGTTGGAATGATGATGTCTCCATTTATGGATAAGAACTCTCTTTATTATATCACTAAGTTGTGGCTTAAGAGTCAACCTAGTGTTGCTGCTGCAACCACTCTCCAAAATTTTGATGATTTTAAGGCCCCTCCTTAGGATTCTATCTTTTGTTTTCTTTTCCCCTCAAAATTTGGTTTTCATGACTTAATTGTTATTCTGGACGAAGTTTGAAATTTTTTGCTTCAAGTTAAAAATTATCCTTTTCCTAGTGTGTCGGAAGAATTTTTGGATTTTTGCTGACACGACGAAAAAAACCTGACTTCCAGCCCGACACTTTCCAGCCGATTTCACGTTGTGTTGGAAAAAATATTTTGAGTTCCCAGCCGATGGTTGCAGATATGTTCAAGTTTCAGAGCCGATACGGTCGACGGAATTCTTCCTTTGAAGTCGACGGTTCTTCATCGGGCCATTTCACCATAGTCTAGTCGATCGTTGCGGCTAGATCTTCCTTCATCGTCGAAGTGTCGGATCGGCTTAGTTTTTCATTGCCAATCGAATATTTATTTACAAGTCTTCCAACAAGTCTTCCAACAAGCCTTTGGTCGGGTGTTCCCAGTACATTTCTCCAACAGTGTTGGTATGCGTTTGATTTTCTTTCTGATGAAGGAAGCAAAATTTACGACTTGTAGCCGACCCTTCGTTGCACAACATCGGATGATCTGTGTCGATGCCTTTTGTAGTTGGTTTTCATGAAGCAAGTCGACAATTGCAAAAAAATATTTGGTTTTGAGCTGACACTACCGAAAGGGGCTCGTGTTTCCCTCACCAATGTAGTGGTGTGCCGATGAGTTTCAAACTTGGGCGCCAAATGACGTTTTTCGCCCATGTGTTTTAAATGCCCCAATAACCACATTTAATGCGCGCTTGTTGTGTTTTCTATATATAGCCTATAAGTTTTGTTTAACAAACTATCACTCCATTTTGAACATGTTCCAGCTCTCGATTGCTCGTTGAAGTTCATGTTTGTATTCACCAACTCCACACCTTTCAACGTTTGCCAAGTAGGCCTCCAACTCTATTTTTTAACTATTTGGTAAACGAGTTTTGGTATTTAGTGTTTTGGGATCTCTTCATGTATGGGTTTAGGTTTTCTATCCCCGTCATGGTTAAAGCATGTCTCTCAAACTCATAAGGTCTTGGTTTGCTTTGAGTTAGATGACCCAACCCCCATTTTTTGTTTGACCTAGTTTTTCATCAGCTGTGGTTGTTCGCCTGATCCAAGTCGTTTTTTTCCTCTACCGCTCCGGCCCCGAACATGGATAGCTTAGACCCCTGGTGTGTTGATTATAAGACTAGGGACAGTCAAGCTTTTCATTGGATTTTCCTCGCCTGGTTCATAGTCGTTTACGACAATAGGGGGATTAGCGAGCTCAAAAGCTTGTCGTTGGATTTTGGGTTCCGGCCTAGGGTTTTCGTCAACAATCATTTTTCCCCTTTCTGGATGTCACCATTGTTTTGGAAGTTTTGAAGTCAACCTAGATGGTTGGAGTTATCATTGTCTCCCTAGACTGGTTTTTCCCGCGGTTAATAAGGTTAATGAAGGGAGGTTTTGTGCCGGGTTTGAAGTCAATTTTTGGTGATTCTTATAACACCAGATGATTTATGGTTGGAGCTCCCAAAGTCACAATTAGAACCTGCACTTAAATTGGTCATTTATTTTGAGGTTTAAACTTGCCTCGAATTTTTTATGATGGATGACTCAGTAAAGATGATATTAGCTATTTCTCCATGAATGCACGGGAAATATGATTTGTTAAAGCTTTCTTGTATATCTTACGATTTTACAGTAGTTTTTTGTTTTCATGAATGCATGGGTTTAACAATAGGGACACTAAGATATGTTTTGATGTGTTTTGTCACACCCTCAGTCCTCACTCAACACCATGCCGAATAAAGGAAATAATAAAGCCAAGGCTGTTGAGGAGGATTCAGATTTGGAAGTCATCCCTAGGATTAAGATAGTTTATGAGGATACCAAGGTTGTCACTGGAGCTGAACCAAAGTTCAAATGGGGACAAATATACCCCATGATCAAGGATTAGAAGGTCCTTGATGTAGGCTTGGAATATATTCCCCTATATGAAAACATCTTAAGGTCTGGGATCACAAAGGTATCCACACGACCTGAACTATTTCCTTGTGCCGACGTGATTGGTTGGATTTTACCTAAAGAAGACATAAATTATATGATCATATACAATGTCGAATGAAAGGGTTTTGCCTCTTTCACTCCTGCTTACATATCCAAATCATGCAATCTACCAGTTCCAGAAATCAGCATGACAAAGGACTGGATAAATAAGCTGAGTTTAGACTATATTGAATGCGCAAAGTTGATGATGATAGCAGGAAAGCCATTTCGACAGAGAGCCTCTAGCGAATATGAAACTGCCAGCTTACGCACTCCTCACAGACTTGTAGCACTGATGCTCAATAGAATCTTCGTCAAGGCCAATGGAAAGTTCTATAAGATAGGTTGGATCGAACTAATGTATCATGTGACTATGCATGACACTATCTTCAATTGGGCGTACATTATTTACAACAACTTGTCTTCTTACATAAGTGATGCACTAAGGGGAATACTCAAGAGAAAATCCGAATTCTACATGGGATCATAGCTAATTGATTGCATCTTGTGTCGTTACCCATTCTCGAAACTGAACTACAGTTGGAATAATTCTAGGACCCCCATTTAGACAGCATATCAGGTCTTATGGTCCCATAAGTATCACAGTTTCTATAAGCTTATCTATGAGGAACTTTGATGCCAATTTACCAATTGATATTTCTTGAAGAATGCAAGTGTATGTGTGAGGGAGCACTTGAGGTGATAGGTGAACATGGAGACTATTTTTTCTCTGAAGAAGGCACCTATCTAAGGATGTATGGGGGGACTAGAGCCTCATGATTGCTTCCTAAGTATGGCACTGATTACATCGTGCTTAAGTAAGCGGTAAGACAGTTGTTTTTGGATGGATTCAAGAATTTTTTGTTTGACATGAAGAAAGCAGTCTACCCACCCGTGCCTTTCTATGTCGGCATCTATAGGTTTTTGAAAGTTAAAAGCACACTGGATTTTGTGAAGGACCTAGAATATTTTTACTTTGGTGAGAAAAGTTTGCATAGGAACGATTCTCGGGGCAAAGTTTCTGCACATTGTTCGTTGGTAAAGGAAAATTTTGAATACCCTGACTACTTGGATAAGGATGAAGAAATTTAAAAAAATGCATGTAATATGAATTCTTTAAATAAGAGGTTCATGCAAAAGAGTATAACAGCAGGGGGCAAAGGTAGTAGTAGTAGCACTACCGAGCAGTATAAACTAAAAGAAGAAGCTACCAGGAAGAAGGAAGAAGAATCCTGAAGATTAGTGGAAGAAGAAGAGAAATTAGTAGCTGAGGAGACCCAAAGGAAAAGGGAAGAGGAAGAACAAAGTCATAGAGAAGAAGACGAAAGGAAAATTGAAGAAGAGGAGAGGATGAAAAAAGAATCAACTGACAAAGAAAGAGAGGCAAAGAATGCAACAGAAGAATTGAGGAGAAGAGAGCAAGAGGAGCAAGATAGAGATAATCAGGAGAGGAATGCTACCCAGGACAATCCTGAAGATCCTCCTTCTACCTCAGGAGACATAATAACAGGAGGTTACCTCCCTTTTGCATAATTAGGGCTAGTACCTTTCACCATGTCTAAGAAAAATGCGGTTGCATCCCTCGATAAGGTTGTTTTCGACCCTAAACAGAAAGCCATTGTTCAGAGGTTCGAAAAGAAGTTAAAGGTGGGTACCCAGCCTGAGGTGACTACAATTACTGAAAGACCAGTCATGAAAGGCACCGATGAAGATCCACAACTGATGTCCTGAATTGGTGTAGCAACTGCTCAAGCAAATTCTTATAATGTGGATAAATTGAAAGAAACTTTAGATCAATACAAGGAGAATATGGTGAGAGTCAAGGATGCTTTGATGAAATAAAGGGGGGAAGGCCGAGAAATCAAGAGAAAACATGAGGCCACTCTTTCATAGTTCGATAGGCTCCAAGAGGCTTACCAGGTATTAGAATCAAAAGAGGAGCCCTTGGTACTGTCAAATACCATTATTGATGGAAAAAAGAAAGACCTAGAGGTAAGATTTCAGGGCTAGAGGCACAAAAGGCTGTAGCTGATAAACAAGCAGAGGAGTTAAAGGTCTGAGTTGTAGAGTTGGAAGCACAAAATAGTTCCTTGGATATTCAACTCAAGAAAGCAAGTGAGCGGCAAATTGATATCACCCCTCTCAAAGAGCACGCCCTCCTGATCAGGAGAAAAATATATCACGTACAATTAAAGCTTGCAGATGAGGTTCACAGGATTAAACAGGAAGAAACTAGACTGTAAGAGATGTCAGTGATATCAACCGATTTCAGGAGAAGAACAATAGAGATTGCAGAAATTATTCAGGGGCAACTAACCTCGACAGAAACTAATATAGCATGGCCGATGCATTTGCCACAAAAGATTCTTGAGAACCTGAAGATTGAGTTCGAACTCATGGATTTCAGCAGCAATGCTGCTGCAAGATTAACTGCTGGTGTCGAGAAAACGTTGGAGAAATGTGTGGATTTTTAGAAGAGGGTGCTCACAACACATAATAGATTCCAATCCTCCGTGGAAAAATGAATCCAGGAGTTTCCTGACCATGAGGAATATTTGAAATACCTTCAGGATAGGTTGCAAGAGGATGAGCTTAGGATACAACAAGTTAAAGGCATTACTGAGAAAGTGGTAAAGAGTTGGTTGCACAAGCCACGTTCTATAATTGCCTGCTTGAAGACCAGCTCAGGGTAATTCCCCAGAGAAGCAGAGACAAATTCGCAGTTGGCCATAGATGAAGTAACAGTCATATTGTTAGAGCATATGGACTTCAAGACCATTACTGTAGAAGCTGCTGCATGGAAGGATTTCATTGGAGGGTAAGTTGGGCCCTCCTAAGTTTTGTCTTGTGTGCATTTGGCATTTTTTTAGACTATCTCTTTTATTTCTATTTTCCTAGTGCAAGTCACTAGAGGACAAAATTTTGTAATCAAAGAGTCAAGGAAGTCTAGAAGGCTGGGGCAGCTCAATAGTCACTTGTAAAATGTATAAATAGGGGGTCGAATAGAGATTAGAGGGACCTTTTTTCTAGCGGACATATGCTGAAGCTATTTGTATGAGAACTACTTATTTTATGAATAAAGGGAACCAAATTTTGCTGGAGGAAGGACTGTAAGACTTTCCAAATGGATTATGTGGATTGTTGAATGTCGAACTATTTCTTTTTAGCTTGCTACATAATTGTGAGATCGTTCCAACCTGGTGAATTATTTCTACAGTTTATGAATGATTTTATTTTTTCTGTTATAAATCTCGTGCAAATGAATGAGTAATGAATGTGTTAATAAAACATAGCTACCTTTGTTTATCTTTAATTGCTGTAATTGTGTATATAGAGTTTGACAGCTAACTGTAGAATTCCACTAAGAAGCATTATAGTACATTACTCAATTAATTAATCTTTACTCCCCTGGGGATAGGTTAGTTACAATAGATTAGAATATATTACATGTTTCTTTTGCTTTCGTAGAAGTGATTGTGAGGCAAGAGCGGTAAGACGGGAGGTAAGAACCTGTGCATCTCTAGTGAGGCTCTTATTCACTGGTCACTTGTATTTAGTTTAGGCACTTGCATTTCATCCCTAAATATAAAATTACATAAACGGTGGCCCGAGCCACAACCGGTAAAACAGAATTAAAACATTCTTTTAATTCTATGGTAGTCGGGTCGCGAACTGGACGGATTCCTCATACCAAACAGTAAACAATCTAATTGGGAATGGTTATTGGGGAGAATCCCTATTGTCGATACCTAGGATTTTTCCAGGCATAAAAAATTTTGGCGCTAGAAGGAGGGTCGCTAGTGCATGGCTAGTAGAAGAATTCTGTTTACACGAAACTATTCCTGAAAGTAGTTTTTCAAGGCCACAGACTTGTAGCACTGATGCTCAATAGAATCTTCGTCAAGGCCAATGGAAAGTTCTATAAGATAGGTTGGATCGAACTAATGTATCATGTGACTATGCATGACACTATCTTCAATTGGGCGTACATTATTTACAACAACTTGTCTTCTTACATAAGTGATGCACTAAGGGGAATACTCAAGAGAAAATATGAATTCTACATGGGATCATAGCTAATTGATTGCATCTTGTGTCGTTACCCATTCTCGAAACTGAACTACAGTTGGAATAATTCTAGGACCCCCATTTAGACAGCATATCAGGTCTTATGGTCCCATAAGTATCACAGTTTCTATAAGCTTATCTATGAGGAACTTTGATGCCAATTTACCAATTGATATTTCTTGAAGAATGCAAGTGTATGTGTGAGGGAGCACTTGAGGTGATAGGTGAACATGGAGACTATTTTTTCTCTGAAGAAGGCACCTATCTAAGGATGTATGGGGGGACTAGAGCCTCATGATTGCTTCCTAAGTATGGCACTGATTACATCGTGCTTAAGTAAGCGGTAAGACAGTTGTTTTTGGATGGATTCAAGAATTTTTTGTTTGACATGAAGAAAGCGGTCTACCCACCCGTGCCTTTCTATGTCGGCATCTATAGGTTTTTGAAAGTTAAAAGCACACTGGATTTTGTGAAGGACCTAGAATATTTTTACTTTGGTGAGAAAAGTTTTCATAGGAACGATTCTCGGGGCAAAGTTTCTGCACATTGTTCGTTGGTAAAGGAAAATTTTGAATACCCTGACTACTTGGATAAGGATGAAGAAATTTAAAAAAATGCATGTAATATGAATTCTTTAAATAATAGGTTCATGCAAAAGAGTATAACAGCAGGGGGAAAAGGCAGTAGTAGTAGCACTACCGAGCAGTATAAACTAAAAGAAGAAGCTACCAGGAAGAAGGAAGAAGAATCCTGAAGATTAGTGGAAGAAGAAGAGAAATTAGTAGCTGAGGAGACCCAAAGGAAAAGGGAAGAGGAAGAACAAAGTCATAGAGAAGAAGACGAAAGGAAAATTGAAGAAGAGGAGAGGATGAAAAAAGAATCAACTGACAAAGAAAGAGAGGAAAAGAATGCAACAGAAGAATTGAGGAGAAAAGAGCAAGAGGAGCAAGATAGAGATAATCAGGAGAGGAATGCTACCCAGGACAATCCTGAAGATCCTCCTTCTACCTCAGGAGACATAATAACAGGAGGTTACCTCCCTTTTGCATAATTAGGGCTAGTACCTTTCACCCTGTCTAAGAAAAATGCGGTTGCATCCCTCGATAAGGTTGTTTTCGACCCTAAACAGAAAGCCATTGTTCAGAGGTTCGAAAAGAAGTTAAAGGTGGGTACCCAGCCTGAGGTGACTACAATTACTGAAAGACCAGTCATGAAAGGCACCGATGAAGATCCACAACTGATGTCCTGAATTGGTGTAGCAACTGCTCAAGCAAATGCTTATAATGTGGATAAATTGAAAGAAACTTTAGATCAATACAAGGAGAATATGGTGAGAGTCAAGGATGCTTTGATGAAATAAAGGGGGGAAGGCCGAGAAATCAAGAGAAAACATGAGGCCACTCTTTCATAGTTCGATAGGCTCCAAGAGGCTTACCAGGTATTAGAATCAAAAGAGGAGCCCTTGGTACTGTCAAATACCATTATTGATGGAAAAAAGAAAGACCTAGAGGTAAGATTTCAGGGCTAGAGGCACAAAAGGCTGTAGCTGATAAACAAGCAGAGGAGTTAAAGGTCTGAGTTGTAGAGTTGGAAGCACAAAATAGTTCCTTGGATATTCAACTCAAGAAAGCAAGTGAGCGGCAAATTGATATCACCCCTCTCAAAGAGCACGCCCTCCTGATCAGGAGAAAAATATATCACGTACAATTAAAGCTTGCAGATGAGGTTCACAAGATTAAACAGGAAGAAACCAGACTGTAAGAGATGTCAGTGATATCAACCGATTTCAGGAGAAGAACAATAGAGATTGCATAAATTATTCAGGGGCAACTAACCTCGACAGAAACTAATATAGCATGGCCGATGCATTTGCCACAAAAGATTCTTGAGAACCTGAAGATTGAGTTCGAACTCATGGATTTCAGCAGCAATGCTGCTGCAAGATTAACTGCTGGTGTCGAGAAAACGTTAGAGAAATGTGTGGATTTTTAGAAGAGGGTGCTCACAACACATAATAGATTCCAATCGTCCGTGGAAAAATGAATCCAGGAGTTTCCTGACCATGAGGAATATTTGAAATACCTTCAGGATAGGTTGCAAGAGGATGAGCTTAGGATACAACAAGTTAAAGGCATTACTGAGAAAGTGGTAAAGAGTTTGGTTGCACAAGCCACGTTCTATAATTGCCTGCTTGAAGACCAGCTCAGGGTAATTCCCCAGAGAAGCAGAGACAAATTCGCAGTTGGCCATAGATGAAGTAACAGTCATATTGTTAGAGCATATGGACTTCAAGACCATTACTGTAGAAGCTGCTGCATGGAAGGATTTCATTGGAGGGTAAGTTGGGCCCTCCTAAGTTTTGTCTTGTGTGCATTTGGCATTTTTTTAGACTATCTCTTTTATTTCTATTTTCCTAGTGCAAGTCACTAGAGGACAAAATTTTGTAATCAAAGAGTCAAGGAAGTTTAGAAGGCTGGGGCAGCTCAATAGTCACTTGTAAAATGTATAAATAGGGGGTCGAATAGAGATTAGAGGGACCTTTTTTCTAGCGGACATATGCTGAAGCTATTTGTATGAGAACTACTTATTTTATGAATAAAGGGAACCAAATTTTGCTGGAGGAAGGACTGTACGACTTTCCAAATGGATTATGTGGATTGTTGAATGTCGAACTATTTCTTTTTAGCTTGCTAAATAATTGTGAGATCGTTCCAACCTGGTGAATTATTTCTACAGTTTATGAATGATTTTATTTTTTCTGTTATAAATCTCGTGCAAATGAATGAGTAATGAATGTGTTAATAAAACATAGCTACCTTTGTTTATCTTTAATTGCTGTAATTATGTATATAGAGTTTGACAGCTAACTGTAGAATTCCACTAAGAAGCATTATAGTACATTACTCAATTAATTAATCTTTACTCCCCTGGGGATAGGTTAGTTACAATAGATTAGAATATATTACATGTTTCTTTTGCTTTCGTAGAAGTGATTGTGAGGCAAGAGCGGTAAGACGGGAGGTAAGAACCTGTGCATCTCTAGTGAGGCTCTTATTCACTGGTCACTTGTATTTAGTTTAGGCACTTGCATTTCATCCCTAAATATAAAATTACATAAACGGTGGCCCGAGCCACAACCGGTAAAACAGAATTAAAACATTCTTTTAATTCTATGGTAGTCGGGTCGCGAACTGGACGGATTCCTCATACCAAACAGTAAACAATCTAATTGGGAATGGTTATTGGGGAGAATCCCTATTGTCGATACCTAGGATTTTTCCAGGCATCAAAAATTTTGGCGCTAGAAGGAGGGCCGCTAGTGCATGGCTGGTAGAAGAATTCTGTTTACACGAAAATATTCCTGAAAGTAGTTTTTCCTGAAGATTTCATTTCCAAAGAAAGAGTAGACCCTGAAGTAGAAGTTTTAGAACACCTCTATCATGTTCGTTTTGAAGTAGTTAACCACTTAAGGATACATACAAGGTCTTATGTAAATAAGGTTGGGGGATTATAGACAATCCCTAAATTACTGAGAAGGCGGGCTCCTAGAAGAATACCTACTTACACTAAAGATTCAATCTTGGTGGGAAATTTGGAAGAGTTGGTAAACTTATTTATACAAGATATTGTTCAACCACTTGATTAGTTGGGGCCAGATTCCCCTATTTTTCAGTCACTTATTTAGTATCCACCATAGACTCCTTGTAGAATCATGTCTGGAAATGTACCCCCAAATGCTAATCAACCTGTAAATCCTAATCCACCACCGGCTTGGAAAGCCAGAACACCACTCAACCTGGCTGCTCCTTTACATGCTTTGCCTTAGAATGCTGAAAATGCATTACCTAATTTTGACCCCAGAAAAAGAATTTATGTGGATGGCCACCTGTAAATTTTTTATTTGGATTTAGAACTTTTAGCCGTGGAGCATGAAGATGTGGTATGTAGACTTTTTCCACATACCTTTGAAACTAAGGCCTCTGCTTGGTATTTTGGTTTACAAGAAAATTCGATAACGGACTGGGATACTTTGTAAGGGTGTTTAAGGGAAATTTTGGTAGTCAAAGAACCACTACCACTCTTATGAAATAATTGTTGGCTTTGAGGATGGACAAGAAAGAAAAAGTGCAAGATTTTAATCAGAGGTTTCCTTCCCATTTGAATAATTTCAGTGCTACGATAAAACCCACTGAAGAAATTTTAATAGAATACTACATTTCAACACTTTATCCCAGCATAGCAATGTTTGTTAATAGGTCAGTAAAGCCTTCTTTGGTTGAAACTTATGAGGAATCAAATAAAGTATAAGCTGAACTTGAAAGCATAAACAAACACTCTACAAAACCAGAGATAAAGACTTTTAGTGGTAAAAAAAACTTTGTTGTTAACAAGACCTAAGAAAGAAAATTCAACTGAATTGGAAAATGGCGTTAAGATGGTACAAAATTTGTCTAATAAGATTGTAGATCTGGAAAAAGATAAAGAATCTAGTTCATCCAAGAAACAGTTCAAACCTTATTTCAAGAGAAGAGAGGAAGGTGGAGCATCTCAACTGCCTGTGCATAGTTCTTCTATTTTGAATTTTACTGAGGTAGGAATGGATCATTTTTGTACTTTTCATCAAGAACCTCATTCTGAAAAAAATTTCCCACAATGGATTAACTCAATGAATCTAGTTATGAATCAAATATTAGATGCTCAAATAACAGAGCCTGAGGTGGAAAAAGAAAAAACAAATGAACCAAAAGAATCGCATGAAACAATGATGGTCTTATGGGACTGTGCACCTACACTGGGATTAGATCAAGAGGAATCTACTGAAGAGATTCAACATTCAACCGTTAATGTTAAAACCAGAAGTAAAGGACCAATAATGGATGAAAGCTTATTATTGCCCAAGATTAGGAGGATACAAGAAAGTATAAAGAATATCAACAATAATACCCAAATACCACCTAAGTCAGATTTAGTCACCATAAAAGATAAAGTTATAACAGTGAGTAAGCCTATGAATGTTGTGGAGAGTAAAGTAGAAAATAATAAGAAGGGTCTAGCAGAATATGATATGGGATACGACATAGTAGAAGACATCAAGAAAACAAAAGTGAATATTTCTGTTTTTGAACTATGTAATTTACCTCAGCAAAGAAAGAAGCTTCCGGAAGCTTTTGACTCGCAACCCAGTAAATCTCAGGATGACACTCAATCAGATAAGGAAATCAATAAAGCTAGCATTGGAGGGAAGTCCAAATCTCAAACTCTACCATTTTTACTATCTTTTGATATTTTCAACTATAATGTGCATAATTGTTTGGTAGATTCTGTAGCTTCCTCTAATGTCATGCCTCTTTCAGTTTGTAGAAAGATAAATTGTCAACCTACACCCTCTTCATGTAATATAATTTAGTTGGATAGATCAATAGTCAGGGTAGTAGGAGAAATGAAAAATGTGTTGATTTAGTTATCTGCAGATGAAAGGGTTTGCCAGTTTATAGGCATCACAGTGGTAGATATACGAGAGGAATATGGTTTGATTTTGAGCAGGGTCTAGTTTGCAAAACTAAATGGGTACTTTGCAACTGATTGGTCACACTTATGGTTTCCCTATAAGAACAATCAAAATCAGATCAAGGTGATGAGGGAACCACACATGAAATACAATGTGACACAATTGGAAGGAAAAAATGAACCTGTGAATTTCTCACATTCAGTCTTGGGTAACTATTTTATAGAACTTGAACATAGAAATTATCAAGTGGAAGAATCCAGTAGTGAGTCAGACACACAATTCAAACTCCTTCAGTTTTCATAGACTAATAATATTGATTGTAATATATAGTTAATTTAGTTTTTAACTTAGAAAGTAACACTAATCCTGTAAATTTAGAAGATGGATTTTGGTTGTTGTATTTTGATGGTTCCAAAACTCAAGAGGGATTAGGAGCAGGGTGTGTCTTGATTGATCCTGAAAAGAACAAACATTTTTTCTCTTGTCGACTAGAGTTTGAATGCACAAATAACACAACTGAATATGAAGCTTTAGTCTAGGGCTTGAAAATGGACATTGATCTTAAAGTTAAGAATTTAAAAGTATTTGGTGATTATGAGATAATTGTCAGACAAATAAGGAACACAATTCATTGCTTGTCACCACATTTAAAAGGCTACCAAACTAAAGTCTAGGATCTTATAACAAATTTCATTGCTTTCAATATCAATTCAATTCCTATATTGCAAAATGTAGCAGCTGATTTTTGAGTTGTTTCTGCTGCAAGGTTAGTTCCCACTAATAAAAAATGCTATATTGAATTGATTTCCAAGCCATCTATACCAGACAATGTCACTAATTTGAGGGTATTCGACAATGATCAACGAATCATAATTTTTTTAACAAATGATGAGACTTTCAAATACTCATCGATGGATGATGAAGAACATCAAGCCAATCTTCAAAGTGGAAATTTCATGCCAAAAGGAGTGAAAACACTGGAAGGGTTTTTTTATCTAAACAACAAATTCAAAAAACTAGCAAATGTAAAAATGATTAGTTCATCTATGCAGTATGAACTGATTAATCTTGGGACAGAAGCTAAACCCAAGTATGTGAACTTGGGAAAATGTTGTTCACTAGGTGAAAGAAGCAAATTTATGAGTTTGTTTCAACAGTATAAGGACATTTTTGCATGGACCTATGAAGACCTGAAGACATATGACACCCGTATTATACAACATGCCATTCCTATTAAAATGGGAGTTAAACCATTCCAATAGCCACTAAGGAATATTCATCCAAAACTAGAACTGTTGATCCAAAATGAATTTAAGAAGTTACTTGATGCAAAGATCATTTTCAAAGTGAGGAATTCATAATGGGTAGCGAACTTAGTGCCAGTAAGGAAGAAATATGGCGAGATAAGATTGTGTGTGGATTTCCGAAACCTGAATTGGGCTTTCGATAAAGATAATTACCCAGTTCCACCAATGGAACAGATCCTACAAATGGTCTCAGGGTCTGAATTGTTCTCCCTATTGCATGGGTTCTCAGGCTACAACCAAGTGTTGGTAGCTGAGAAAGACAGGATGAAAACCAAATTTCGAACAAAGTGGGGAACATTTGCATACAGAAGAATGCCCTTCGGGCTTATTAACATTGGAGCCATGTTCGAAAGGGAAATGGAGATTGCTTTCCGGGGTTTAATCGACCACAGTGTGGTAGTTTATCTAAATGATGTAACAGTTTTCTCTAAGAAGAGAGAAGATCACGTGTTCATTTGAAACAAATTTTTGATCGTTGTAGTTAATACGACATATCTTTGAATCCTAAGAAAAGCATCTTCGTGGTATTGGAGGGAAAACTGTTAGGACATATTATTTCTAAAAATGGAATCTCTATAGACCCGGAGAGAATAGAAGCTATATCTTAGATTCCCTTACCTCACAACAATAAAGGAATGCAATCATTCATGGGTACTATAAATTTTGTGCAAAGTTTTGTTCCTGATTTTGCACAGATAGTAAAACCTTTGTAACAAATGGTAAAGCAGAGTGTGCAGTTTAAATGGACCGAGAAAGAGAAGGTTGCTTTTAGCAACATCAAAGTAGCAATAGCTTACACACCTTCTCTTAAAACTCCATATTTCAAAAAGGATTTCATTATGTACACTTTTGCATTAGATAACTCGCTTGTGGTAGTGCTTACACAAAGGGCAGAATTGGGAGATGAGTACCCAATATCATTCATGAGCATTGGTTTACAAGGTGCTGAATTGAACTACCCTGCCATTGACAAACATCCATATGCAGTATTTAAAGTAGTGAAGAAATTCAGGACTTGCATTCAGAAGAACCGAACCAAGGTGATTGTCCCTCATCCAGCTATCAGAACCCTTTTTGTACATAAAGAATTAGGTGAACGAAGAGGAAATTAGGTGACATCATTACAAGAATATGAATTAGAATTCAAACCAGCCACCATTATCAAAGGACAAAGGCTATATAAATTAATGGCTGAGAGTCAGAATGATGAAGATGATGATGAAGCAGAATTACATATGGTTTATATATGTCCTATCTTTACAACTTTTGAATCTTGGTACAAATATCTGGCATATTATCTTCAACAAGGATATTTACCGGAATATTAGAGTTCTAAGCAACGAAGGGCACTTCGCTTAAAGTCAACTTCTTACCAAATAATTGATGGAGTTCTTTTCAAGAAGAACTACGATGGGGTATTTCTGAGATGCATCGAACAAGAAGATGCCTCTAAAGTTGTCAAATAATTGCATGATGGGCCTGCCAAAGGACACTTTTCGGGAGATACCACTGCTCATAAGATTCTATGAGCTGGATATTACTGGCCAACATTGTTCAAGGATGCGCATGCTTATGTGACAAAATGCGACATATGCCAAAGAAGTGGTGAAGATTAGCAAAAGCATCTGGACCCTTGCAACCAGTTATTATTTCTGAACCATTCGAACAATGGGGTACTGACATCATTGGAGAAATCAACCCAAATTCATCATTACAACATAAGTATATTCCCACATCTACCGATTACTTTACCAGATGGGTAGAAGCAATTTCATTATGCAAAGTGAACGAGGATGCGGTCATTGAATTCCTGTAGGAAAATATCATGACCAGGTTTGGCATTCCAGTTTCACTAGTTTTTGATAATGCATCTTATTTTTCATCAATTAAGCTTACTGAATTTGCTAGTGAAAAAGGAATCAAGTTAAACTAATTTGCAAATTATTATCCACGAGGTAATGGGTTAGCTGAATCAACTAATAAAAATATTATCAGAGTCTTAAAGAAGACTGTCATCAAAAATCAAAGAAGCTGGCATATAGCTCTTCCTAATGCTTTATGGGAAGATAGGGTCACCCCCAAGAATTCCTTAGGCGTGTATCCTTTCAATCTAGTTTATGGGAAACAAGACATACTACCTCCAAACATTTTACTCCCATCCTCTTAGTTATCCCAAGCTTCATGAGGATTTGGTAGTGATATTTTACAAGCTCGAATTAATACATTGCTGAAACTTGAAGAGTCTAGGCTCAAATCCAAGGAGAGATTTGAGCACCACCAGAAGATTGTCAAAATATGGTTTGATAAATGTAAGTCTGGGAAGGGAAGTTTTGAAGTTAGAGACTTGGTTCTGAAGTGGGATCACCCGCATGATGAAAAGGGAAAGCATACAAAGTTTCAACACCTATGGGTTGGCCCATTTTATATTGCCGAAAATTTGGGACCCTCGACTTATAAGTTACAGGATTTGTAGGGGTGGGAAGAGAATCTTCCTGTTAATGGTCTGGTTCTCAAACCTTATTTCACCTAGTACCTTCGAGGTCCTTTGTACATAAATAAACCCTTTTTTCATTCCCATGTATGTTTCTTTTAGATTTTGCTTGCTTTCTTTATGTTAATTTACTTCTTGTTTCTTTTTGTTTAAGCCTTGCTTTCTTTCAAAGTTTTGCTTTAGTTGTTTTTTATCAAAATAAGGCAGCACAATTTTTTTTGGTGCTTGGTGAAATTGGAATATGGACAAACTTCTACTTATAGAACTGCTCACTGGAATCTATCCATGTAAAAATTTAATCAGAACAAGATTCTTTAATGGAATAGACTACTGAAGGGAAGTTATTTTAAGAACACATTGAAGTCCTATTTAAACCCTGTAAAATAACTTAGGTAGATGAAGTCTAGAATACTATTTTGGGGCTCCATCCTCTTTCACATTAATATTTGTCCTAGGAATCTCGCCACAAAACATCCACGGAAAGGAAGAAGAATGGATAGGTGCATGGCATTCAAAATAATCCCATGCCACAAAATGAAAGACAAAAAGGCTTATTATAAAGAGTCAAAATTCTAGAACAAAAAATATATATCAAAAGATACACTGAAGACATAAATTAGTAAAATGATTGATTGCTCAAAATGTTTTTCTCCATTCATGAGCTAAAGCAAATCATCACTCACACAAAAGGACACAATGATTGGAATAACCTGAATCAAATCACAAAAGCCAAAGAGCAATTAAGAAAGACTCAAAAGGCAAAAGTCTTAAGCATCGAAGAATGCAAAAGGCATGGGAATGAGGAACAAACGAATGCATTTGTCTAACTCTTCCACGATCCCGTGGTGTCATATATGGCAGTGACCAAATACAAAGGAAAAACGAACTTCACATTCTGGCTCCAAAAGAGTTATCGGGACTTTTAAACCTGGTTACCATACCCCAAGGGATTATAATCAATAAGATGCTCTAAATCTTGCATTCCTGGAGAAGTCTAGACTCTTAAATATTCTTAGAAAAGACTGAGATAAGATACTCTAATAAAATTCCATGAAGGAGTTTGTGTTTTGAAAGATAGTTTTTTCAGAGATCTGTGTTCACCAACCAGTCGCCAATTGTTGCTGCTGCAACCACTCCCCAAAATTTTGATGATTTTAGGGCCCCTCAGGATTCTAGTTTTTGTTTTCTTTTCCCCTCAAAAGTTGGTTTTCAAGACTTAATTTTTATTCTGGACGAAGTTTGAAATTTTTTGCTTCAATTTAAAACTTATCCTTTTCTCAATGTATCGGAAGAATTTTTGGATTTTTGCCGACACAGCGGAAAAAAATTGACTTCCAGCTCGACACTTTCCACTCGATTTCACGTTGTGTTAGAAAATATTTTGAGTTCCCAGCCGACGGTTGTGGATATGTTCAAGTGTCGGACCCGATATGGTTGGATGAATTATTCCTTTGAAGCCGATGGTTCTTGATCGGGTCGTCTCACCATAGTATGGCTGACCTTTGTGGCTAAATCTTCCTTTCATCGCTGAAGTGTCAGCTTACCTTAGTTTTTCATTGCCAATCAGATATCTATTTACAAGTCTGCCGACAAGCCTTTGGTCGGGTGTTCCCAGTACATTTCTTCGACAATGTCGGTATGCATTTAATTTTCTTTCTAATGAAGGTGAAAAAGTTTACGGCTTGTAGGCGACCCTTCATTCCTGCAACGTCGGATGAGCCGTGCCGATGCCTTTTGCAGTTGGTTTTCATGAAGCAAGCCAACAATTGCGGAAAAATATTTGGTTTTGAGCCGACACTATCGGAAGGGGCTCGTGTTTCCCTCACCAATGTAGTGGTGTGCCGATGATTTTCAAACTTGGGAGCCAAATGATGTTTTTCTCCCGTGTGTTTTAAATGCCCCAACAACTGCATTTAATGCATGCTTGTTGTGTTTTCTATATGTAGCCCGTAAGGTTTGTTTAATAGACTATCACTCCATTTTGAATGCGTTCTAGCTGTTGATTGCTCGTTGAAGCTCATGTTTGTCTTCACCAACTCCACACCTTTCAACATTTGCCAGGTAGTCCTCCAATTGTGTTTTTTAACTATTTGGTAAATGGGACTTGGTATTTAGCATTTTGGGATCTCTTCATGTACTGGTTTAGGTTTTATATCCCCGCCATGGTTAAATCTTGTCTCTCAGCCTCATAAGGTGTTGGTTTTCTTTGAGTTAGATGACCCAACCCCCATTTTTTGTTTGACCTAGTTTTTCACTGGCCGTGGTTGTTCGCCTGCTCCAAGACGTTTCTCGCCTCTACCACTCTAGCCCCGACCATGGATAGCTCAGACCCCTAGTGTGTTGATGATAAGACTAGGGTGAGTCAAGCTTTTCACCAGCTTTTCCTCGCCTAGTTCATAGTCATTTATGACGATAGGGGGATTAGTGAACTCTGAAGGCCAGTGTTAGCTTTTGGGTTTCGACCTAGGGTTTTCGTCAAGAAGCATTTTTTCCCTCTGTGGTCGTCGCCATTGTTTTGGAAGTTTTGAATTCAACCTAGATGGTTGGAGTTATCACTGTCTCCTTAGACTGGTTTTTCCCACGGTTAATAAGGTTAATGAAGGGAGGTTTTTTGCTGGGTTTGAAGTCGATTTTTGGTGATTCTTATAACACCATATGATTTAGGGTTGGAGCTACCAAAGCCACAGTTAGAACCTGCACTTGAACTGATCGTTTCTTTTCGGGTTTAACCTTGCCTCGAATTTTTTATGATGGATGACTTAGTAAATATGATATTAGCTATTTTTCCATGAATGCAGGGAAAATATGATTTGTTAAATCTTTCTTGTATATCTTACGATTTTACAGTAGTTTTTTGTTTTCATGAATGCATGGGTTTAACCGCAAGGACACTAAGCTATGTTTTGATGTGTTTTTTCACAGCCTTAGTCCTCACTCAACACCATGCCAAAGAAAGGAAAGAAGAAATCCAAGGATGCTAAGGAGGATTCAGATTTGGAAGTCATGCCTAGGATTGAGATAGTTTATGAGGATACCAAGGCTGTCAATGGAGCCGAACCAAAGTTCAAATGGGGACAAATATACCCCATGATTAAGGATCATAAGGTCCCTGATGCAGGATTGGAAGATATTCCTCTATATGAAAACATCTTAAGGTCTGGGATCACAAAGGTATCCACACGACCTGAACTGTTTCCCTATGCCGAGGTGATTGGCTGGATTTTACCTAAAGCAGGCGTAAATGATATGATCATATACAATGTCGAAGGAAATGGTTTTGCCTCTTTCACTCCTGCTTACATATCCAAAGCATACAATCTACCAGTTCCAGAAATCAACATGACAAAGGATTGGATAAATAGTCTGATTTTAGACTATATTGAATGCACAAAGCTGATGATGATAACAGGAAATCCATTTCGATAGAGAGCCTCTGGCGAACATGAAACTGCCAGCTTGCTCACTCCTCACAAACTTTTAGCACTGATGCTCAATAGAATATTCGACATGGCCAATGGAAAGTTCTATAAGATAGGTTGGATCCCACTAATGTATCATGTGACTATGCACGACACTATATTCGATTGGGCGTACATTATTGCCAACAACTTGTATTCTTGCATAAGTGTTGCACTGAGAGGACTAATCAAGAGAAAATCTGAATTCTACATGGGATCATACCTAATTGATTGCATCTTGTGCCATTACCCATTCCTGAAACTGAACTGCAGTTGTAATAATTCCAGGACCCCCATTTACACAACCTATAAGATCTTATGGGCCGATAAGTATCATAGTTTATATAAGCTTATCTGTGAGGAACTTTTGATGCCAATTTTTTAGTTGATATTTCTTGAAGAATGCCAGTGTGTGTCTGAGGGAGAACTTTAGGTGATAATTGAACATAGAGACTATTTTTTATTCGAAGAAGGCACCTATCTAAGGATGTATGGGGGGCCTAGAGCCTCATCACTGCTTCCTAAGTATGCCACTAATTACATAGTGTATAAGGAAGCAGTAAGACAATTTTTTTTTATGGATTCGGGAATTTTCTGTTTGACATGAAGAAAATGGTCTACCCACCCATGCCTTTCTATGTCGACAGCTATAGGTTTTCAAAAGTTAAAAGCACACTTGATTTTGTGAAGGACCTAGAATATTTTCACTTCAGTGAGAAAAGTTTTCATAGGAACAATTCCCGAGGAAAAGTTGTTGCACATTGTGCGTTGGTTAAGGAAAATTTTGAATACTCTGACTACTTGGATAAGGATGAAGAAATTTTCAAAAATGCATGTAATATGACTGCTTTAAATAAGCAGTTCAGGAAAAAGAGTATAACAGCAGGGGGAAAAGGCAGTAGCAGTAGCACTACCGAGCAACAGAAACTAAAAGAAGAAGCTACCAGGAAGAAGGAAGAAGAAGCCCGAAGATTAGTGGAAGAAGAAGAGAAATTAGTAGTCAAGGTTTCCTAAAGGGAAATGGAAGAGGAAGAATAAAGTCAAAGAGAAGAAGAACAAAGGCAAAGTGAAGAAGAGAAGAGATTAAAAAAATAATAAGCTAACAAAGAAAGAGAGGTAGAGAATGCAACAGAAGAACTGAGGAGAAAAGAGCAAGAGGAGAAATATAGAGATAATCAGGAAAGGGACACTGCCGATGACAATCCTGAAGATCCTCCTTCTACCTCAAGAGACATAATAACAGGAGGTTACCTCTCTTTTGCAGACTTAGGGCTAGTACCATTCACCCCATCCAAGCAAAATGCGGTTGCATCCCTGTATAAGGTTGTTTTCGACCCTAAATAGAAAGCCATTATTCGGAGGGTCTAAAAGAAGTTAAAGGTAGGTACATAGCCTAAGGTGACTACAGTTACTAAAAGACCAGTCATGAAAGGTACCGATCAAGATCCACAATTGATGGCCTCAATTCGTGTACCAGCTAATCAAGAAAATGCTTATAATATGGATAAATTAAAAGAAAATGTAGATCTATACAAGGAGAAGATAGTGAGAGTCAAGGACACTTTGATGAAAGAAAGGGTGGAAGGTCGAGAAATGAAGAGAAAACATGAGGCTACTCTTTCGGAGTTCAAGAGGCTGCAAGAGGATTACCAGGTCTTAGAATCGGAAAAGGAGGCCTTGGTACTGTCAAATACCATTATTGATGGAGAAAATAAATACCTAGAGGGTAAGATTTCAGGGCTAGAGGCACAAAAGGATGCAACTGATAAACAAGCAGAGGAGTTAAAGGCACGAGTTGCATAGTTGGAGGCACATAATAGTTCCTTGGAGATTCATCTCAAGACAACAAGTGAGCGACAAATTGATATCACCCCTCTCCGAGAGCATGCCCTCTTGATCAGGAGAAAATTTATAAGGTACAATTAAACAAGCAGAAAACCAGACTGCAAGAGATGTCAGTGACATCAAATTATTTCAAGACAAGAACACTAGAGATTGCATAAATTATTCAGGGGAAACTAACCTTGACAGAAACTAATGTAGCATGGCCGACACATCTGCCACAGAAGACTCCTGAGAACCTAAATATTGAGTTCAAACTCATGGATTTCAGCAGCAAGGCTACTGCAATATTAACTGCTGGTGTCGGGGAAAAGTTGGAGAAATGTGTGGATTTTTATAATAGGGTGCTCACAACACACAATAGATTCCAACCCACTGCGAAAAAACAAATCCAGGAGTTTCCTGACCATGAGGAACATTTGAAATACCTTCAGGATAGGTTGCAAGAGGATGAGCTTAGGATACAACAAGTTAAAGGCATTACTAAGAAAGTGGTAAAGAGTTTGGTTGCACAAGCCACAGTCTATAATTTCCTGCTTGAAGGCCAACTCAGGGTAGTTCCCCCCATAGGAGCAAAGATAAAGTGACAGTAAGATTGTTAGAGCCTATGGACTTCAATACCATTGCTGCAGAAGCTGCTGCATGGAAGGATTTCATTGGAGGGTCAGCTGGGCCCTCCTAAGTTTTGTCTTGTGTGCATGTGGCGTTTTTTTAGATTATCTCTTTTATTTATATTTTCCTAGTGCAAGTCACTAGAGGACAAATTTTTGTAATCAAAGAGTCAAGGAAGCCTAAAAGGCTGGGGTAACTCAAAAGTCACTTGTAAAATGTATAAATAGGGGGTTGAATAGAGATTAGAGGGACCTTTTTTCTAGCGCGCATATGTTGAAGCTATTTGTATGAGAACTACTTCTTTTATGAATAAAGGGAACCAAATTTTGTTGGAGGCAGGAATATATGAGTTTCCAAATGGATTATGTGGATTGCTGAATGTTGAACTATTTATATTGAGCTTGCTACATAATTGTGAGATCGTTCCAACCCGTTGAATTATTTCTGTAGTTTATGAATGATTTATTTTTTTCTGTTATAAATCTCGTGCAAATGAATGCGTAATGAATGTGTTAATAAAACAGAGCTACCTTTGTTTATCTTTAATTGATGTAATTATGTATGTAGATTTTGACAACTACCTGTAGAATTCCACTAAGCAACATTACAGTACATTACTCAATTAATTAATCTTTTTTCCCCTGGGGATAGGTTGGTTTGAATAGATTAGAATACATTAGATGTTTCTTTTGCTTTAGTAGAAGTGAATGTGAGGCAAGAGCGGTAAGATGGAAGGTAAGAACGTGCACATCTCTAGTGAGGCTCTTACTCATTGGCCACTTGCATTTAGTTTAGGCACTTGCATTTCATCCCTAAATACAAAATTACATAAATGGTGGACTAGGCCGCAACTGGTAAAACAGACTTAAAATGTTCTTTTAATTCTACGGTATTCGGGCTGCTAACCGGACGGATTCCCCGTATCAAATAGTAAATGATCTAATTGGGAACGATTATTGAGGAGAATCCCTATTGTTGGGGCAGGGATTGTTGGAATGATGATGTTTCCATTTATGGATAAGAACTCTCTTTATTATATCACTAAGTTGCGGCTTAAGAGTCAACCTAGTCAACACTATTTTAGATTATTCTAAGTCGTTAAGGATGACATGGGGAATTATGCGGCATCATAACCATGTCTTAAAGAAATACACCCCAACCTCATGAGTTATGTATAAATACACATTAGACTCATGATTATAACATCATCTCATAATATTCTTTCATAAGTGTTAGATTATTTTAGCCTATAGACACCCACATCTTGTGTGCTCTTTTCATCCTATGGTGTTGCACTTGTGCTTATGGTTTATAATGATTGAGATTTTGTTGCTATTTCCATTCAATACTCTCTTTATGCTTGTGATCTCAACATTGGTGCCATTTAGTCTCACAAATGCATCAAATACACAATAGTGTTTTCAATAAGTATTTGAACAACTTTGTACTTATTTTTCTAGATGATTGCATCGAATAGGCGCATTGTACAACCCAGTAGGGGGATATGTGTAAGTCCTTCCATGCTCATTCTACAGTTGACAAGTTTCCTTTATGAAAAATAATAAAATGTTATAAAAAATAACATGTAGGCTCAATTTAGATTTAAAATATTTTTTAGAATCACATATATAAGACTACAAATTAAAATCATAAACATTTTGTTCACATTTCCTCAACATTTCCACTCTAAAAAGGGGGTTTGCAATTAGAGAGATTTGATCCCTTTTGGTGCTTGGTAGATCCTTTTTAAGATGGATCTATGCTGGTATACTCATTTATTTTAAGAATGAAGACGTGCTTGATAAACACTTGGGGATGGTTTTGTATGTTTTGGAGAGCATAAGTTATTTGAAAAACTAAAAAAGTGTGTTTTTTTATTAGAAACAAAATCATTACTTAGTTGACATTATTTTTTAAGGAATATTTGTGGATCCAAAAAAGATTGAGGACATAATGAATTGGCTTACTCTAAGGAATGTGACATATGTGATATCCTTCATGGGCCTTGTTGGTTGTTATGGGAGATTCATTGAAGTATTTTCTAGGATTACTACTTTATAAAAGAAAGGGAAAAATCTTGAATGGTACTAAGGATGTGGTGAAATATTTCAGCAGGGTGCCCCAATTACGAAAATTGAACATATGGACATAGATTTTGTTGTGAACAATGATGCATTTATTGAAATAATTGGTGGAGTTCTCACGCAAGATAATTATGTAGTATGCTATGAGTCATGAAAATTGAAAGAACATGATAAATACCTTGTCATAAATGTTTTGAAACTCAATTATATAGTGGTGAATGATATAAACGTGTGGATGCACTACCTGCAAGAGATTTGAGCTTATAACCAGTTATCACAACCTTAAGTATTTATTTGGTCAGACAAATTTATATGTTAGGCACGCAAGATGGCTAAAATTTGTTTGTGGGTTTTCTTTGAAAGCAAGTACATAAGAGGAAAATAAAACAAAGTTTTTTACGAACTTAGTAGAAATATGCATGTGGCATAATCAAGATTTCCAAATCAGATTTGAAGAAGAAATATTTTGATTCTCTCCTTGAATATGAAACCTATATCCAAGTGAAATATAGATTTCAACAAGAGAAATTAGAGAAGATATAAGAATACTATCAACTAAATGAAAATAGGATTATTATTTATAAAAATAGAATGTATATTCCAAACTCTTCAAAGTTGAAGAATTATCTTGGGTGAAATCAATATATCATATTTTGTCCACCCAAGCTACCAGAAAAATGATTAATACACCAATAAAATCAATGCTTTTGTTATGGGATGTTATTGAATACATTTCCAAATGTATGGAATGCAAACAAGTTAAGGCTAGGAGGTTGGTTTAAACCCTTGCCACTTCAAAATGGAAATGGGGGCTAATACCCATGGATTTTATCACTTGATTTCCAAGAATAGTGAGGCAACATGATTCTATCAAGGTTGTAATGGATAATTAAACCAATAAAACCATTTTTTTTTAAATAAACTCATAAGGATGTTGACATTGCAAAAATATTCATGAAGTGAATTTCTAGATTCCATTGAGCCCCAAAGGTAAGTGTATATGGCATGGATAGAAACTTTACTTCCAATTTCTGGAAGAGGTTTTCTGAAGACTTGGGTTCCATGATAAATTTTAGTACTACCTACCATCCATAGATAAATGAGTAGGATAAAATAGTGAATCAAATGATTGAACACATGCTTCACATGTATGTCATGGATAAAATATCCCGGTGGGGATATTGTTTATATTTGGTGGAGTTTTCACATAACAATGAGTATCATGAATAGTTAAATATGGTATAATTTGAGGTTTTATATGTAACAAGATGTAGTATTATAGTGATATGGCATAATCAAATAAACATAGATGTGCTTGGGATAGGAATACTTAAGTAAATGGAGCAAAACATTGCTAGATTTAAGCAAAGCTTAAAGGAAAATCAAGACATAAAGAAAAGTATGTAGATAAGAACAAAGTGTATTCATAATTAAATGATGATGATCATGTCTTCATTAAAGTGAATCTAAAAAAGAGTCCTCTAAATATTATAAGTTGTGCCAATCTAACACTTAGAAATTGTGGGCCATTTGAATCCCTTGATAGGATAGGGAAAGTTTAAAACAAGCTTCCATTGTTTACTAAGATTATAAATATCAATCATTTCCATGTTTTTTTCCTTGGTAAATGTACATTATCATAACCATGTGATTAATTTCATAGTGACTACGTGGAACAAAAATGTGAGTTTCAAACCGAGTCAATGTGCATTTTTGTCAACAAAGTAACATTACTCTGGTCCAACTAAGTCAAAGTAAAATTACTTTGGTCCCAATGAGTCTATGTGGGTGTTGGAGGATTCAATGAAGGACATATACCCATGTTTATTCTACTCTCAAGATACACAGAGGGTGATGTTATTCCAAGGGAAAGAGGAAGGTGATGCCTCAGTTTTGACACTTGGAATGCATTGGATAAGATTATATATAAATTGTAAATATGTAATTATAATGATGGGATTCAAGTCCTATCAGATTAAATAAATGGAACCTTGTATGATAATGTAAATATGTTTGTATGGATTCCTAGTGTGGAGCTCAAGGCCAAGGGTCGACTAGTGAATTACTAGGTATGTAGTTGGTGTAAATATATGCCTATGGACTATGTGATATAATTGCCATTTTTAAATCAATCTATATAAATATTAATGTTGGAATATAATATATTATGGTCCAATATGTCTGCAAAGAGAATGAGAGAATTATGATTCCATTATAGGAGAAGATGAAAGGGGGCCTATGGGAAAGTAATCTTCTATTTCCAAGTGATAACATAATATCTCATCTCTTTTCTTCCATGTGATTTAAATGAGCCCATCCACCTCCATTGAATTGTATGTTGAGACCACAAGATAGATATAAAATTCAATTGGAACCACCTACAAACCCTAAATTAGCATGAACCATAAGCACATCATAAAGAGAAGAAAAAATGAACACATGGACTAGAGAAATATGAGATATGGTGCCCATTAGATAAAGAATAATTCACTATAAATAATATGATTAGATGATAGGAATGAGAGCTTTGTTTGTGCATTTATATATAACTCAATTAAGGCATCCCTTTAAGAAGGAACACATCCCTTAAATAGAGGTTTATGGGCCCACAAAACAAGGCACACACTCTAAGAGGGTGACTAGGTTGACCTAGTCAAATATATTAAAAATACAATAAAGAGGGAACTTAAACATAAAATAAAATATGCCAAAATTACCATCATTCCAACATCCCTTTTGGCATGGAGACATGAATAATAATGATAAAGTTAAAAAGGAGTGGACATAACCAACTCAATAGAGCTACAACTACAAATAAAAATATAAAGAAAAGCCTGGTATAATAAGGCCCGACTAAAATACAAGCATGGATAGGCCTACGAAGACCCAATCATCATCATATAATTGCCCTAATCATAAGGAAAGGACGCTACTAAACTACACATCATCTAGAAACACATGATACTAATTTGGCCATTTGTTAAGGAAGTGTTGAAAAGAGGCATATGCATAAGAGATAAAAGTGAGTGGAAATTCCAAAATTTGTGTAAATTCAACCATAGTTGGAAGAAGGGATAGTGGGTTTTTGATGATGTCATGAATGTATACAAAAGTGAACGTAGTAAGTAGAAAGAGTTTTGCTACCAAATTGTTCATATATTACAAAAATGACTTGCTAATCTAACATAGAAGGATGAGAAGATATATCCTTGCCACACTATGCACTTGCTGGGAGAGTCTTACTATTGAATCAATCATCTTATGAAGGAGTACTAAAAGAAACATCCTATTTAGAAATGGATAATGTAGACACTAATCTACTTCATTTCTAGAAAACAATGCCACTACTATCTTTCTCATCCAGTAAAGGAGGGTGGGAAGACATATCCCTTTAGTCTACCCATCTACGAGGAGAGTATCATTATTGAATTTTCCATGTGAATAGGTATCAAAAGAGACATACTATATACTATATAGAAATAATGAAGGAATCCACTGATTGACTCATTTTCTAGAAATAACTATCATTGATTTTCTCATCCAATGAAGGATGGAAAGAAAATATATCCATGCCATACTTTGCATCTACTTGGAGAGCGGTATTGAACTATCCATCTAAAGAGATGTTAGAAGAAACATTATGTAATAAAGAGGAGATAAGAGTACCCACCTAAAATATGATGAGTCATAGTTGAAATTAGAGTGAGAAGATCCATTCCCATATATGTAAAAGATCTTGAATACAACCAAGCATACTCAAATAAAACAAGTGTGCAGGTTTACATATACCCAATACTGTTATACATGAGAGAGTGAGCTCAAAAGGAAGCTTGAATATAATATGAGAGTGGGTTTATGAATATGTAACTCCTCAGAAAGAGTCGCATGGTCAACATATATAATATAGACAGTTGAAATACAAGTGAGAGTTTGTGTCAAGTGGATTACCAGCTTAAAAATATGGTTTTCTATAGCCAAAATAAATAATTGAACAAGTTCATGAATACCCATCTCAACATAGGGTCAATCATATGCACAACACTCTCCATAAATATGGAAGAAATATAGGAAGATAAAGTATTAGATAACACTTTACCCTTGTAATGTTAAACATAGTCCATCTAAATATAGAACCTCCCCAAAACACCATAGTACCAATAACAATATAGTTCTATAATTAGGCAAAGATAATATTTGGTGGAGATATGAAATAAAGTGCCACTATAGTGTGTTGCATATAGAATGTTACATAAGGACAAATATCCACACAATCAAATTAATCCACTAACATATACGAAGATCCTGTTGGAGTCATTATCAAACCCACACATCTTTATTTGGTCAATTTGGCCTAATTATCCACTTATCATAAGTTATTGACTCGAATTAATGACATCAGCATCAACAATATCACACTCCTTCAATTAGGGAGGCCAACTAAGCCTTCTCCTTCAATCAGGGAGCAAATCTGGGTTGATTTGCTTGTCATAAGTGCACCAATTAGTTAATTGAATGTTGTTTCACCTAACAATCAGTTAAACTGAGTTGGAAAGGCGCCTTCCTCATCTATTTGTCTATTTTAGGTTGATTTAAGTTAACTGGAGTGATTTAAGGCACCTCCAACAACTTCTGGTGACTCATTTGAGTTCATTTCACTTCATCAGAGATGAATTGAGTTATATATACGCCCCCACCTACTGATTGCCATGTAGTTGAGTTCTATTCAGTTAGACTCAGTCATTACTACCTTTGATTCAGTTAGGGCTCAGTTAGAGTCAATTATGGTTGTGATTAGTGGTTAACTGATGTGTTTAGTGTGGCTAACTGACAGCTAAGCAACTCTCATGTTTGTAATTCGAATTGTCCTGCTATTCATGTAAGTGTATCCCATTGTATCTCTACTTTTTATTATTGAATACATTCTTATAGCTGCAACTCCTAATTGCACTGTGTTTTATGTCAAATTTCCTGTACAATTGGTTCTGAATATTCTGTGAGTTGTTCCTTGATCCCAAATTACTGTGACTAAATTTTCACATGGTATCAGAGCCATGACAGGACAAGTATCTTCTTCTTGAACATATTCCTTGATGGATCTATGATGCAATTTGAGCAAAAAGCTCAAAAATTCCATCTTTGCACCAGAAGCGAAAAGTTTACCACATAAGTCCTAAGCAAAGGAATTGTTGATCAAGATATCTTTATTGACTAAGATAGGTGTGATGAAAACTTGAAAAGTGCAGGCTATTCGACCTTACGGTGCCCTTTTTGTGTTTTTTTTCAGGTTTTTTGGAAGACTTCTATTGCATTCGCTACACCATAAAAATGGCTTCTTCTGTAGATCCTCTTACTTCTTTCAATTACCACCAGTATGAGGGGGACATGGAGATTCAATTGCGTGCCAAGGGACTCTACATAGTCACAATGGACACCGATATAGAACCAAACCATGTTGTAGACAAAGCAAGATACTGGAATAACATGGATGAATATTTTGGGTTTCTGTGCCTTTCAATTTCCAAATATATTCATTTCCATGTCTATGGATTGAAGAATCCGAAGGAAATTTGGAATAAACTTTCTGATCTATTTGATAAGCAAGATGACATGAGGATTTATCGTCTAGAGAATGAGCTGATTTATCTTCACCCAAGCAACTTCAAAACTCTGAATGAATTTCTTCACCAAATTCAAGCACCTAGTGCTCTAGTTGAAGTAGTGTGAAGTGGAGAAAGAGGATGATCAACTCACTCTCTCCATTATCTCCAAAATTGGACCGGATTACTTAGTTTTTTTTCCACATTCCATACCGGGAAGCTAACAACCCCAAATTCGAAAATGCCTACTCTCAATGCCTTCATTGAGTCCCTCACAAATGAGCATGACAAGCTTGTGTAGATGGGGATCATCAAATCCTCCAAAGATCAAGCACTGTTTGCTTCGGGGCCCAAAGGTACGAAGGGTAAGGGAAAGAAAAAAATTTGAAAGACTAAGTTTGATGCTCCCAAGCCAAAGGAGAAGAACCAACAGTAAGATGAGCCTTCCGGCTCAAAGAAGAACAAGAACAAAGGGAACCAAGGCAAAGAAAAGGTCAAGTGTTCCTATTGCAGGAAGGGATTTCAACCTAAACATTCCTGCATGAAGAAAAATCTTGATGAAGTGACTCTTATCCTTGAGAGGAAAAATATAAATCTTCCCGACAGTGTTAGGAAGAGAGATAATCATGATCGGGACATCCATCTAGAAAGAGGACATGCCCTCATGGAAAATTTTTCGAATCCTAGAGCTCTCCTCATAGACTCTAGTGCTTCAAACCATATGGTGGTAAGCAAAGAATCCTTTTCATTCCTAGACTCCGACAGCAGCATTCCCATCCACATGGGAGATGATTCTCAGATAATTTCGAAAGGAAAAGGTACTGTAAAACTTGAACATGGCAGCTTTTTCTTATGTTCTGTATGTACCCTCCTTAGCCTCCAATCTGTTGAGTGTATATCAAATGAAACACATCAGAGTGCCCAAGAGATTCACTTTCATCCCAAATGATGTTGAGATCTCGAAGATTGCATCTGGGAAACTCATAGCAACAGGTCTAGCGAACCATCATGCTAAGACCTATGAGTTTTCCAAGTTTTGCCGAATGCAAATCCCACCACTCTTCTAACTCATGGGAATGAGGTCAATAGGATTTGGCATGAGATATTTGGACATTTGAACTTCAAAAACATTACATGGTCAAAATCCTACCAACCATCAAAACTTCTAGTGGAATTTGTAAAGGTTGCATTGTCAGCAAACACCCTGAGCACAAATTTTATCGGGGAAAGGAAAGTCGTGCAACGAGTATTTTGAGGATGATCCATTCTGACATCAGAGGAACCATGCCTAAAACCTCCATTATTGGTTCAAGGTATGTTCTCACCTTTATTGATGACTTCTCCAGATTCACTTGGGTTTTCTTCCTAAAGAAAAAATCAGAGGTTCTTGCAAGATTCACTGAATTCAAGGCATCTGTGGAGAATGCCTCTAGGAGGAAGACAAAGTCTCTCAAATATGATAATGGAGGAGAGTATATAAATTCTTAGCTGCTGCAAATATGTGCTAAATATGGGATCCAAATCCATCACTCCATTCCCTACACACCCCAATAGAATGGTGTAGCGGAAAGGAAAAACCGTGCCCTCAAAGAGATGACTACCTACATGCTAGAAGCCAAAGGATTGGCTGCAAATATTTGGTATGAGGCAATTAATGTTTCTGCTTAAATTCAGAACATGGTACCTCACTCTTCCATGAAATGAAAAACTCCTTTTGAAGCATACTTTGGGCACAAACTAGATGTGTCCAATTTCATAGTTTTCGGGTCCATTGCTTGGGATCGAATTCCACTTGACAAGAGGAGGTATTTGCAACCGCAGAGTATTGATTGTGATTTCATTGGGTATCCAAAGGAATCAAAGGGATACAAACTTCTGAATATCAGAACCAAACAGATATTCATTGAGAGAAGTGTCCGCTTTGAAGAACGAATCCAAGAGGTAGAACTAGTTGAGGAAGAAACTACTGAAATTCCCTCATGTTCTGTTGATCATTCTGATGATGAAAATGGGAGTGAAGGCTCTGATATTTCAGATCTGATATCTGATATCAGTGAAAATAATTTATCAAGTTCTGAATCATATTCAAATGTGCCCATTCATCTCCCAAAATGACCAAAAAGACACTCTCTTCCGTCAGGACAAACATTGGAAATCCTGACGATCCAAAAAGAACACTGTCGTGTTTTCAAAGAGCAGGTATTGCTATTTATTGTCATGATTCCTTGTTGTACGAGACCTGTTATATGATGATTGAGTCTGATCCCAAGTCCTACTATAATTCTCAGAAATATCCGAGATGGAAAGCTGCAATGGATGAAGAGTTCAACTCTCTTCGAAAAAATGCAACTTGGGAGCTAGTTTCCCTTCCACCCGGGAGGAAACTTGTTCAATGAAAGTGGGTATATCGAACAAAGGTTTCTGCAGATGGATCAACCTGAAAGTACAAATAAAGACTGGTTTCAAAAGGGTTCTCCCAATTCCAAGGAGTGGACTATCATGAGACCTTTGCACCAGTGGCAAAGATGGATTCCATAAGGCTAGTTTTGGTCATTGCCGCATTCAAGCACTGGGAGGTGCATCACATGGATGTCAAGAGTGTTTTTCTTCATGGAGACATGCAAGAAGAAATATACATGAAGTAGCTTGAATTCTATACATCAGATCCTTCCTTGTTCTGTAAGTTGCAAAAATCTTTATATGGGTTGAAACATGCCCCAAGATCTTAGTATGCCAAAATGGATGCCTTTCTTCTCTCACAAAAATTCCAGAGATGCAAATCTGATCCAAATGTATATTTGAAGTAGTATGAAGGTAATATTTTGATCATACTATTGTATGTGGATGATATTTTGATAACAGGAAGCACACTTGCTTCGATTGCCTTTATAAAAACTACTCTTCATGATGCTTTTGAAATGAGCGATTTGGGCCTACTGAGGCAATTTCTCAGGCTTGAAATATCTCAAGACTATAATGGGATAATGGTAAATAAGTCAAAATATGTTTCAGACCTATTAATTAAGTTTAACATGGCTGACTATAAGGCTGCACCATTTCCTTTCCTCTCAGGAATCAGTCTTGAAGAGGGAAAATCCACTCCACCCATGGATTCCACTATTTACCGCCAGTGGATCGGAAGCTTGCTATACTTGACACATTCAAGGCCTGACATTTTCTATGTCGTGAATGTTGTATCAATATATATGCAGCATCCTCATGAGCTCCATTGGAAGGAATCCAAGAGGATATTTTAGTACATTCAGGGCACTAGATCATACGACATTCAATATGCTGCAGATTCTGAGCTAGAGTTGGTCGGTTTTACAGATTCAGATTGGGCGGGGCATTCCATAGACAGGAAGTCCACTTTTTATTATGTGTTTATGTTTGGTGGTGGCCCCATTTTCCGGTCCAGCAAAAATCAGGCTGCCATTTCACTTCAGCAGAGGCCGAGTACAAAGGAGCAGTAAATGCTGGCATCCAGGCAGTTTGGCTGCAAGGCATTTTGTCTGAATTTGAGATTGGTAGTGCTTTATCCAGAGTCATATTTTGTCACAACCAAAGTGCTATCAAGATATCAATTAATCCAATTCAGCGGCAGAGAACCAAACATGTTGATATTCACATGCACTACATCAGGGAGTTGGTGCATGACAAGACAATTGTTTTGCAATACTGCCCTATAGATGAGCAGATTGCAGATATTNGGGGGGGGGGGGGGGGTGGTTGTTCCCACTGGTTTTTCCCCTTTTTCCTCACTTAGCATTTATTTGAGCATTTTAGAGTTACTTTTGTACATGGTGACCTATGGCCTTTTTAGTCGGGGCCCTAGCATTATTTTTTACTCCTCCACACGAGTATAGATTAAGGGGGGGTGTTGCAGTCATTATCCAACCCACACATCTTTATTTGGTCAGTTTGGGCTAATTATCCACTTATCCTAAATTAATGACTCGAATTACTAACATCAACTTCAGCACCAACACACTCCTTCAATCAAGGAGGCCAACTAAGCCTTCTCCTTCAATCAGGGAGCAAATCTGGGTTGATATGCTTTTCATAAGTGCACCAATTAGTTAACTGAATGTTGTTTCACCTAATAATCAGTTAAACTGAGTTGGAAAGGATCCTTCCTCATCTATTTGTCTATTTTAGGCTGATTTGAGTTAACTGGAGTAATTTAAGGCACCTCCAACAACTTCTGGTGCCTTAGTTGAGTTCAGTTCACTTTACTGGAGCTATCTTGAGTTATATATGTGCCCCCACCTACTGATTGACATGTAGTTGAGTTCTATTTAGTTATACTTAGTCATTACTACCTCTGATTTAGTTAGGGCTCAGTTAGAGTCAATTATGGTTGTGATTAGTGGTTGACTAATGTATTTAGTGTGGCTAACTGACATCTAATCCACTCTCATGTTTGCAATTCGAATTGTCTTGTTATTCATGCAAGTGTATCACATTGTATCTCTACTTTTGATTATTGAATACATTCTTACAGCTGCAACTCCTAATTGCAGTGTGTTTTATGTCAAATTTCTTGTACAATTGATTCTGAATTGTCTGTGAGTTGTTCCTTGATCCCAAATTACTATGACTCAATTTTCACAGATCCATCCATAGAATCATCCATAAAATAGAGTGGGGAAAATCTTGTGCTAGACCTGTGAATGGTAATCGCATCAAAATAATTGAGAAGGGACTTCCTTCATTAAAAAATAGCCATAGGCTTGTCAGAGTCACTATGAATCACATATTAATGCTAAGGAGTAGGCCTCATGCCACCAATTGGAATATCCAATATAAAAGTATCATTCCATGGAATATTAATAATATATCCAAATAAGTTGGACTTAATACCAAGAGTATCATCCTCTGAATTTGATATAACCTTGTTGTGCAAATTACACTATCACATGTGTAACAAATAAGTAGTTCAATTGATAAATAAAAGAGAATGTTTTATGAATACCTTGAGATATCTTGCTAAAAGGGCCAAGAAGGGGTTTGAAATCCTATAATAACAGTGTTTTATAAAATGTCACCACCAAATTATTTTCTAGATGAATAGAACCAACACTACCCTAAAAAAGTAGATTTTTTGCTAAAAGAGATAAGAAAGAGTGTATTTTCCTACAAGATGAAAGAAATCTACAAAAAATATCCTTCAAGCTATTGGAAGGACCAGAAAAGTACCAAAGAAGGGTATTGGTGAAATAGAGGTTAGAAACCCCAGAGAACTATGTGTGTATATCCTTAGTGGGCCTATTGATTAAGAACACATGTTTCCTCCTATGAGGTCATAGGTTCAAATACAATGGGGGGTAGGGTATGTGCACCTCTGTAGACTTTAACAATTACATCATTGTTCAGAGGGGGATCTCATCCACCAAATTGGTTCCTAACTTGGCCATGACCTTAAAAATAGATTTTTTTTTTAATTATTATTATTATTATTATTAACAAGTTGAGAACCTTAATTTTTGGACATGGAACAACCCTTAAAATAGGTTGAAAACCCTAGTTTTACACCTAACAAAAAATCATGGAACACTTTAAATGAGTGGTTGAAATAAGTATGTAAATGAAAAATTAGCATGTATAGACACAATGAACTGTCATATGAGTGTGTGATGGAAGTTAAAAATATTCCTACCATTAATGTGAACAATAGATCAAATTCACAAGGAGAAAAATAACAAACATAAAGATCATTGAATAAGGAAGAGGAAGTTCACACCCACTCTAATACCATGTTGAGACCACAAGAGAGATATAATGATTGAATGGAACTATATACAAACCCTAAATCATCATCAACCATAAGAACATCATAAATAGAAGATAAGATGAACCCATGAACACGATAAACATAAGATACAGTTCCTACAGGATAATGAATTATGCCCATAAGCTAAAAATCAATCACCATGAATCAATATAATGAGACAATACACAAGTGAGATTGAATTGTATATTTAAACACAATTCAAATGAAGTGTCCCTTCAAAATGGGAGTGTCCCTTAAAGTGGAGGTTGTGGGCTCGCACGACAAACACACACCTCGAAAGGGTGACTAGGTTGACCTAGTCAAATAAATAAAAAAAATCAATAAAGAGGATGGTTAGCCATAAATGGCCACATGTGAAGATTACCACTATTCCAACATTATGAGGAAGGAAAGAGTATTTATTCTCTTGTTAGAAGGAATGAAAACCACCTATTCCCTCAAAATTTCTCATTGACATTCATTCTTATCACATTCTCACATTCATGCTCAAGAGTACTTCTCTGTGGTGTCACCAACCCTGAATCCAAGGCCAGGTACACTTGGAAACCCAAGGGGAAGGACGAATCAAGGTAACGCACATCAGAATATGGATAAATAAGGCTAGGCTAGTATTCCAAATAGACACTAAAATAAAACATTCAATCTTTTAAAATGAAATGCACGAATAAAAAAACAAATCATTCCCCAATACACATGTTATGCAAGGTAAATGAAGGCATGAAATGCAACCAAATATGAGAAATCCATTAAAATTATTTCAAACATGAAACATAAGATCTATTACAACCATTTAAACCTTAATATAATATATCTACATGGAACCATAATCAATGTAAATAAACATATCTACATGTTGCCACAATCAACCATATTAACAGTGTTAAGAATCATATCAATTAACTGCCACCTACAACCATATTAACATAAAAAAAATTAGATATGAAGGATTCCATATACAACCATATAAATAATAAATTGATTAGATATCATGGTTGTCGCCTACATCCATGCAAACGACAACAAAATCAGATCCATGAGCACATATATATCAAAGATTGCAGTAAATAAATATATAACAAAATATTCATCTTAATGAAAAGAAACTAGAATTAAAAGGACAATGTTCCATGCATTCATAGACATGACATGCTCATGCATGTTTCAACATGACAGTCACTCCCAAGTTGAGGCCATATATCCGCAGGAGAGGTACTCTCAAACCAAAAGGTATGGTGTGCTCATCTCAACACTGGAAACACTATCACATAAAAACAAATGCATCTCATTCAAATAGAAACCTTTTTCAATGAAACAAAAAAGTATTCCTTATTGGAAATTATGTTTTGGACACACTAGAACAGGTATCACAACCCAAAAATGCTCAGAAATGTATAAACCAAAACATATGGTTGTTCATTTCTCAACACTATGAGAATACCACAACTACACCTTTCACGATATTAACTTTACCTTCCATCAACACTACTTGGTGAGTTATGGATACCCTCACTATATAAGCCCTTGAGATATCACCTCCTCGCCTAGGATTTATGAGCTATATTGGACAGAGAAAATCAATGGGACAAGGACTGACGTTGTGTAAACATAGAACAATATTCAATCCCCATTACAGGGTCCTAAAACCTCATTACAATGCCTTCAATATTCTTGCAATAAAATGCATCTCCTACTTGAGAGCATGCATTTCCCGGACAAGAGCGAATTCCCTTACACTTGAGAGAATACAAATGAAACATAGCTGATTTGAATCCTTATATAAGAATTCGAATTCCCAAGAGAGTGTCTCAAATTCCAAGAGAGGTAACTCAAATTCACTAGGGGTTACTCAATTCACGAGAGAAAGAGAGAGAGAGGTCACAATTAGATATTTCATTTCCCAAAATAGAAAATGGTGAAACAAGAGGGGGTTACACTTTTTCAAGGAGTGTAAGCTAAAAATAGCTGGTGAGGGTGCATAAGAGCATGGGAAACATTACAAGAGGCTTGGAATAGCCAACAAGGAGGGTGCATTAACCAAGAGGGTCCCACCAAAAATCAAAGAGGGTGTAATAGTACCTCCATACACCAAAATATTCAAAAAAAGGGTCCAGCAGGTAATGTTAGGGAGAGAAACAACTCCTAGTCCCCGACTCCATCACATGTGGAATCCATGCCCCCCTATTCTAGTTAGTTGTCCATGTTGAGCTAGTTAAGTACTAAATAATAATAATAATAATAATAATTTCCAATTCCATAGTCCCAACACCTTTTGCCATAAAAATAAAAATAATAATAACATATGTACATGGCTTAACTTTTGAGGTATTACATCCCTATCCCCCTTAAAGCAATGCATCGTCCTAAACACATACTTACTACATACATTTTGCAACACAAAATTTCAAAAAAGATGAGGGTATGCCTACCTCATAACATCTTTCGTCTCCCAAGTAGAACCTTCAGGACTATAATGGGTTCATTGAATCTTTACCTATCTGATCTATCAATTCTGTAGCAACTTGAGGTTTCTACCCAATATGGAAAATGGTTGTACTGAAAAATACCCTTCTAGTTCCACTTGAATCACATTCAAATCAATCATATGATTATAATCATGTATATAATTTTTCAACAAAGATACATGAAATACATTATACACTTTTATGCAAGTAAGCAATGCAAACTCATATGGAGCGTGACCTATCTAGCTAAGATCTCAAAGGGTCCACAGTATCTAGTGGCTAGCTTGGAACAGTTCTCCAAGGTCAAGGAGCTCTTCCTAGGTATAACTTTCAAAAAGGAATGGTCTCCAACTTTAAACTGTCTACCAATTCTATTATGTTCTGCGTAACTTTTTTGTCTATCTTGAGCTACTTTCATATTCTACTTAATCTTAATCATTTGATCTCCCATGTCCTTTAGAAGTTTAGGTCCAATGATGATTCTGTATGTTGGATTATCCCAACTGATAGAAGTATTACACTTTCTCTCATGCAATGATTCAAAATGACTCATTCCAGAGAGGCATGCTATCCAATATTATAGGCAAACTCTACCAAGTGCAAATAATCCTCCCACTTGGATGGTTGATCAATCACATACATTCTCAACATATCCTCAATCATCTGACTAAATATTTCTATTCAACCATCTGTCTAAGGATGGTATGTTATACTCATATTCAAATTTGTGGCAAATCCTTTCCAAAAGTTAGAAATCAACTTTGCATCTCTGTTTGACACTATAGCTTTCAAAATTCTATGCAGTCTGGAAACCTTTTTCATACATATGTCTACAATGCTATTCATATTATGAGTTGTCTTTACTAGAGTAAAGTGTGCAACTTTATCCAACTTATCCACCACCACCATGATATAATCATTATATAGTCTTGTCTTATAAAACTTTGTGATGAAATCAATCATCACTACATCCCACTTCAATTCAAGTATTGGTAATGGTTGCAACAAACTAATTGGATGTCAATGCTCCATTTTAACCTTCTAACATTCCATGCAACTGGCTATGTACTCTGCAACATCATTCTTCATTCTTGGCCAATAGTAATACTTCCTCACTACTAATACTTTATTCGAATAAAGCACATTATGCATCTATTTTAGAACCATATTCCTTATATCTCCAGAGTTTGGCACATAAACTCTGCCCTTGTGCATGAGTATCTCATTCTCTTCCAACCTATACTTATCAAATTTTGGTGGTACTTTATGTTGCAGCAATCCATGTCTTACCTTTTGGTAATGTTCATCTGTAGCATTGCCTTTAATGATCTTATCTTTAAAATCTAATGTACCATTATTGATAGTTGCTACATACATCACAAGTATCTTCCTACTGAGTGCATAAGATACCTCATTCTCCTTTCCTTTGATGTGCTTGATATCAAAGTCATATTCACATAGCAATTCCATCCACCTTCTTTGCCTTGCATTCAATGTAGGATTCTCAAACAAATACTTCAAACCATCATGATCAGTCCTTAATTCAAATTTGTTACCCATCAAGTAGTTTCTCCACATATTCAAGGCATGAATTATGGCTACAAGCTCCATATCATGAGTGGCATAGTTGTGTTCACGTTCTTTCATATTTATGGATTCATAACTGATTACATGGTCATTTTGAGTCAACACTCCACCAATGGCTTTATTACATGCATCAGCGCATACTACAAAGCTTTCATCAAGAATTGCAATCTTCGGAACTAGTGGATTGGTAAGCATTCCCTTGAGTCTCTGAAAATTGTCTTCAAACTTGGAAGGCCATTCAAACTTCACACCCTTCTTCTGCAAATATGTAATGGGATGAGATAATTTTGAGAAAATCTCAATAAATCTTCGGTAGTACCTTGTCAACCCCATAAAATATCTTACTTCTGATACATTCTTTGGTGTTTTCCATTCCATTATAGCTCTTATCTTTCCAGGATCCACTAAGATGCCTTCTTCTGATATGATGTGCCCCAAGTAGTGTATTCTACTATGATAGAATGGACTCTTACTTATCTTGGAATACAACCGATATTCTTTGAGGAATTGCATCACCAATATTATATGCTCTTCATGTAACTTGGAATAGATAAGGATGCCATCCCAAAATACAATTACAAACTTATCCAAATATTTTCTAAAAACTCCATTCATTAGACACATGAATGTTGTCAGTGCATTTGTCAATCCAAAAGGTACAACTATAAACTTATAATGACCATACCTAGTCTTGAATGTTGTCTTACTGATGCCTTCATTCTTGATTCTGACTTGGTGATATCCCGATCTCATATCTATCTTTGAGAAAACTTTCGCTTCTCTCAACCAATCAAACAAGTCATCAATCCTTGGCAAGGGACACTTATTTCTATTTGTTGCTTTGTTTAGTTGTCTGTAATATATACAGAGTCTTAGAGTTCCATCTTTCTTCTTTACAAACAACACAGGAGCTCCCCAAAGTGATAAACTAGGTATTATGTAACCTTTGTTCAATAACTCTTCTAACTACATTTGCAACTCTTTCAATTTTGGAGTGCTCATTCTGTAAGGTATTTTATATGAACGAACTACACTTGGAACCAAATCAATAGTGAAATCATTCTCTCTCTCTCAGGTGGCATTCCTGTCAATTCTTGAAATACATATGCAAATTCTTATAACATTGGGTAGTCTTGTAACTCTGGTTATTTTCCTTCTTTTGGCTCCTCCACATGAGCTGCATACAATTGGAAACCTTTTTCAAGGATGTTTTTTGAGCTGCTTGATAAATACCTTTTCTTCTTCACCGCAGAGGGCATATGATGAGGTCTTCTTGAGGATGATCGAGATCTTTCATAATCTCTTCTTGGTACATGTCTTATGGAATCTTGATTGTTCTTGGAGTTGTTCTTTGGGTTCTTTGCAATTTTTTTAGATCATGCATGATTTATTCTTGAATGTGAATGATCCTTTCATTATCTTCTCTACACTTTCTTACTAAATATTCCAGACTAAAAGGTTCATTGTTTCTCTTATGTCCTTTTGTTGTAATTTCTCTTCTTCCAAACTCCTCTTCAAGGTTGTATGGTATTTCTCCTTCTTTGAAATCCATCTCTGATCTCTGTAGATGACCTTTGATCTCTTTTCTCTTGTTGTTGTAGCTTCCTGATCACTGTACTTACTAAGTCTTTGGTCTTCACTTTTGATTGGGGTTTTAAATTGCATTTCAATAACCACACTGCATGCTCATTCATTAACTGACATAACCGGGGATGCAATGTGTTCATTATCAATATTTGTTAGTAGAATACACATCTCTTTCACAATACATACATTATGATTCCAAATACATAACACGTAGTTACAAATCTGTAGAAGGCCCAACAGTTGTAGAGTTGAAACCTTGCTCTGATACCACTCTGTGATATCCCTAGCCCCAAATCCAAGGTCAATGACACTTGGAAACCCAAGGAGAAGGTTGAATCTAGGCAATTCATAGCGGAATAAGGGTAACTAAGCCTAGGACAACATACCAAAGAGCCACTAAAATAAAACACTCAACCTTTTAAAATGAAATGCACGAACGCAAATGTAGATCATTCCCCAATACACATGCTATGCAAGGTAAATGTAGGCATGAAAGGCAGCTAGATCTGAGCAAGCAATTAACATAATTTCAAACAAGAAATATCAGATCTATTACAACCATTTAAACTTCAATATAATCATATCTGCAAGCCACCATAAACAATGTAAATAAATAGATCTATAGGTTAACACAATCAACCATATTAAGAGTGAATAAGATCTACTATTTTCCACCTACAACCATGTAAACAACAACAAAATTAGATCCATGAGCACATATATATAAGAAATGGTAGTAAATGAACATATAACAAAATACTCATCTTAATGAAAAGAAACTAGCTTTAACGGGACAATGTTCCACTCAGCCATAGAAATGCCATGCTCATGCATCTTTCAACATGACAATCACCCCCAAGTTGAGGCCATAAATACACATGAGAGGTACTCTCAATAAAAAAAGGCATGGTGCACTCATCTCAACATCGAAAACACTGCCACACAAAAACAATTGTATCTTAGTCAAACGAAAACCTTTTTCAATGAAACAAGCCATATTCCTTAGTGGAAACAATGTTCCAGACGTAACGGAACAAGTCTCACAACCCATAAATGATCAGAAATATTTGAACCATAACATATGGTTTCTCCCTTCTCAACATCATGAGAATACCACAACTACACCTTTCACCATATCAACTTTCTCTTCCATCTACACTACTTGGTGAGTTGTGACTCCCCTCGCTTCACAAGCACTCAGGATATCACCTCCTCACCCAGGATTTACGAGCAATATTGGTCGGAAACAAATAATGGGAGAAGGACACATGTTGTGTAAGCATAGATCAATCTGAAATCCCCATTACATGGTCCTAAAACCTCATTACAAGGGCTTCAATCTTCCTACAATACAATGCATCTCCTACTTGAGAGCATGTATTTCTCAAACACGAGAGGATTCCCTCACATTGGAGAGCTCAGTGAGAGAGAAGAAGAGTGGAAGAGAGCCAATTTGAATCCTTCTATAGCCATTTGAATTCCCAAGAGAGTGACTTAAATCCCAAGAGAGGTAACTCAAATTCATTGAAGGTTACCCAATTCATGAGAGAGAGAGGTTACAATTAGAGATTCTCTTTCCCATAAAAAATGATGAAACAAGAGGGGGGGTTACACTTTTTCAAGGAGTGCAAGCTAAAAATAGCCAGTGAGGGTGCATGAGAGCATGAGGAGCATCATAAGAGGCTTGGAATAGCCAAGGAGGGTGCACTAACAAAGAGGGTCTCACCAAACATTAAAGAGGGTGTAATAATACCTACATAAACCAAAATATTCAAAATAGGGTCTAACAAGTAATGTTAGGAAAAACAACTCCTAGTCCCTAATCCCCTCACATATGGAATCCATGCCCCCCATGTTCTTGTTGGTTGTTCATGTTAATCTAGTTATTTATTAAATAATAATAATAATAATAATAATAATAATGTCCAAGTCCATAGTCCTAGCACCTTGTGCCACAATAACAAATCAAATAATAACATATGCAAGGGGCTTACCATTGGGGTATTACATTCTCGCATTGCATTATCACTTGCTACCTTGAACCAATTTGAGAATTGACCAAATCAACATTGTGGAAAAGGAATTGCAAACTTAGGATGAGAGATAGATGGTTGTAGGTGAGCATAAAGGCTAGACAAGATAGGAAGCCTTTACCCATTGTGTATTCACTCCTCATTGGATTCTTGAGAGTCAAGTGTTATGCTTGTAGGCAATTCACACAAAGTATTCAACAAAATAGACTCTTTGTGCCTACATTGAAGAGCATTGGAAAGGAAGAATATCCTCCATGCTTTGAAAAGGAAGTTTTTTTTTTAATTTCTAGATGAAACGCTTTAAATGCTCTAGTTATAGATTGACTCAACCATGAGAGATTGGTTTGGTTGAGTGAGCTAGAAGCTTGTAGTTTGGTCCTTAGCTACTGCAGCCTCATAGGCCTGCTTGGAGATGGCATATGTTATTTGCCTACAATTAGGTGGAAAATTGCTTGTATTTACTTAGCTTGTTAAACTATATTCTATTTAAAGATAGTGTTCTATTTTTTTTATGATTTTGTATTTTTTTTATGATTTTGCATTTAGACTGAAATATCAACTGTATACTGAACACAATTTTAATTTTGATTCATCAATTGAAATTGATCAATCCCACTAAGATTGAAAATTCTGATTGCGGAAATACAAACAACTGAAAGATATGAATTTTCATTGAAAGTCACCCAATTAGCCTCCACAAAATGTGAATCCTACTGCATTAGAAATTCTTAGAGGTTAATGCCTCAGACATGCCAAGGTAAAAGGGAAGGTGGGTACAGGGTGTAGTAGCATCTCACTCGTAATTGATTTAATCGAGATTATGTACACGAAGTAGAGTACAAAGCAAAGTAAAGCAAAGCAAAAGCCAATATGTTTCTTGAGCATTGGAGATTCTCTGTCGAGTAAAGTATAAAGCTAAGAAAACCAAGGAAAATTCAATCCATTTCTTGGGCATTGACACTTCAGAGAGACAAAGAATAGTAGTACATAGATAAGACCAGATCCATTTGAAGAAGAACATTATGTGCAGGACGACAAAGAGCCAACAATTGCAGATAATGCTATCATAGGAATCGAAGAGCATGGCCCTGGTGTATCAGAAGACAGAGAACCAACAATGGCAGATAATACAAACATAGCAATCGAAGAGCATGGCCCTGGAGTATCAGAAGACAGAGAGCCAACAATGGCAGATAATACAAACATAGCAATCGAAGAGCATGGCCCTGGTGTATCAGAAGACAAAGAGCCAACAATGGCAGATAATACAGACATAGGAATGGAAGAGCATGGCCCTGGTGTATCAGAAGACAGAGAGCCAACAATGGCAGATAATACTATCATAGGAATCGAAGAGCATGTCCCTGGTGTATCAGAAGACAGAGAGCCAACCATGGCAGATAATACAAACATAGGAATCGAAGAGCATGGCAATGGTGTATCAGAAGCGCAACCAGAGGCAGCCATGAAAACGGCGATTCCACAACGTTGGCGTGGAGGGCAGCTTAGAGTGCGCTCAGTCATTCCCTACGTTATCTTCTTTTGCTTATGGAAGCTCTACTTCAGGCGCCTGCATCACCGAGTGTCGAGGCTTCATGGGGGTCGGCAGGCCTTTATCTCTTCAAGGGCTTTTCTAGACGAGAGGGAAGAGATCACCCATGATGATCTCAACAACAATCCTCAAGATCCTGTCATTGAGATGGGGTTGGCGGAGAATCATTTATCAAAAAACCTCGTTCAAGAATGGCTCGCATCTCATCCCAAGGCAACGATCGATCCTTCAAGCTTAAGAAAACTTGCAGACAACACTGACTACGATGGGATGCCAGCCCTGAAAACTGCTGTAGCTGGATATATGGCTCAAGTGATGAAAGGGAAAGAGCTGTTCAATGAATCTCAAATTGTTTTAACAGCTGGAGCGAGCTCAGCCATGGAAATCCTTAGTTTCTGTCTGTCAGAGCAAGCAGGGGATGCGTTTCTGGTTCCATCTCCCTACAATCCGAGCTTCGACAGGGATATCAAATGGCGCACCGGCGTTGAATTAGTGCCCGTTCCTTGTCGCAGCAGCGAAAAGTTTGACATAACAATATCTGCTCTGGAGATGGCTTACAATCGACATAGGTGGAGTAGGTTGAACTTTCGAGCGATTCTTGTATCGAATCCTTCCAATCCAGTTGGTAAGATCTTGAATTCTGATACATTGCAAAGTCTCTTGGAATTTGCCATTAATAAGAATATTCACTTGATATGTGACGAAACTCAAGCAGGATCTGTCTATGGTAGCCAAGAATTTACAAGCATAATGCAGGTTCTAAACTCTGATGATCAGGAATTTGTTAAAAGCAGAGTCCACATAATCCGTGATTTGGGGATTCCCGAATTTCGAGTTGGGGTCCTTTATAGTTACAATGCCCAGGTCATGGAAGCTGCTCGGAAATTGGCGAGGTTCAGCCCTGTTTTGTCTCCGACACAGCATTGCCTAGTTGCTATGCTTTCAGACGCCCAATTCTTGGAGAAATTTATCGCCGAGAACCAGAAAGGGTTGAAGGATAGGTTTTGTAAATTCACCCAAGAATTGGATAAGCTGGGTATCAAATATACTGGTAAGAGTACTGGGGGGGTTTATTGTTGGGTTGAATTGAGGAGCTTGATGCAATCTTACAATGAGAAGGGAGAGCTTCGTCTTTGGAGCCAATTATTGAGCGAAGCCAAAATAAATGTTACTCCTGGATCTGCTTGTCATTGCATTGAGCCTGGTTGGTTCCGTTTCTGTTTTGCCACCATTAAAGACCCTGATATCACCAAGGCTTTAGAGCAGATTCAGAAACTTTTTCCCGGCCATTTGAAGGCGAGGGATTCGTCAAGTTAGATAGAACATAGTTCTTAATTTAAGAACTGTAGTTAAATCTATCGATTTGCATTGAGTGCTCTTTAGATTTAGATTGGATTGGCAATTTGACAACAATTTCTTTTCAAGAAATAAAATAGTCCGCCTTGATTTTGATTACAGAGTCTGATCTCAGAGTTGAACACTTAATTTCTATAATTTTAGGGAGATTTAATCTAGTTAGTATTTCATAACATTTTAAGGTAGATTGACCTATTTGCTCGACCATTTGCATTGATCGGAGGACCGGCAACGTCGGATATGACCGCTCAAGTAGTTTACTTCTTTTAAGGTAACTCTGGGAAAGACTTAGCCCGGTGGGTTAACTTAAATGGTTAAAAGTTGTTTACTTAAAAGGTCTAATAAAAGTTTTGGGTTCAAATCCTCTGATGATTATATAAGGATTTTATTGGATGTCTTCAATGAATTAGGCCCTATAATCAGAGTCGTCAACTTAAAAAATGAGAACATACTTAAGAGTTTCCTAAACAACTTTCTATAAAATAAAAATAAATAAATAAAACTGTTCAAAAACCGTTCTTAAAAAATGTAAACACATTTCTTAAATAATAAATGATATTGGATTGTATTTACTCACTCTATCATTGTAATCATCTTGATACATTTAGTTTACAGTCATAAAAATGACAAATGATTAGCGTTTAGTAAATTTTATAAATAGGCTTCTGTTAGCAAATATGACATATCACTGTACAGTGACAGTGCCCAGTATATGTAATTTTCAGGACTGTTTTATACTCATTAACACTACCTATAGTCTTATGATTTTGATCATGGAAAATGATATGTGATTTTGAGCATGGAAAATGATATGTAAAATAAGTAGAAAACCATATTCTGTAAAGTTTTGGCGAAGGTGGTTTTATTAATATAAATAGAATGTGTTTTTTTGGAAAAAAAACCAATGGAATCTTATCGAACATAAATCTCGGTAACTTCAATACTTTGTTATTCAAATTATAATAATTTTACCTAAATAAATTAGGTTTAGATTGTGAGAGAATAAAACTGAAGTGTTTTTAGGCACGTTTGACATTAACCTTTACCTAAACGGTGTCTTATAAATATATGTATAATTTGATTGGTTTAAACCTCAAGGTCAAAGAGACATGTTTATTTTTAGAAAGTCATATGTATAGAATTTAACAAATGTTTTTACTATTATGTAAATATTATTTTTAAATTTATTGATCATTAAGATTTATATTTTAATATAAATATATTTTTTACAGTTTAAAAAAATTACCATTTTAAAATTTGGATTCTTGAGTTTATTATGTGAAAATGAAAGGTGAGAATTTTTGCATATGTATTTCTGAACTTATAGAGCATAGAGACATAGTATTACAGATACAAACATCATGTACCCAATCTTTGGCATCAACTAGACTCATCCACGCGCTAGCACCACTCCAACAAGTGCACCATTACATGAGAGTATGGGGAATGGTGAAGTAGGAATGAGAGAAGGGGGAGATATATAAGTATCGAAATGTATAAGTCTTCAACTCAACTAAAAAACTTCATTCAGCTACAAATTATAGGTTTGAATGGCCTCTCGATTGGTTCACAAGGAAAGGAATCCAACTCCCTTGAAATTGGTTCACAAGCAGGGAGAGTGAACACTGGCCATGCAATTGACAAGCAAAATCTCTCCAAAATGCCAAAGGCAAATTATCAAATGATCAAAATCAATTCTCCTTCCTCATGAAATCCTTTTATTAACTTCATTGGACCTCCTAAGGTCGAATTTCCCTCCATAGGCTTCGTCCAACTCATCTTAGTGGTTTTGTAATTCCTATGACACTTGTCCTCTTCCTCGTGCTTCACTTCTTTCCCCAATTCAAATGGCTATTTATAACCCCCAAATGCACCCTCTTGGTGGTTATTTTTAGCCCTGTCATGTCAAATTTGTCATAGGTCTAAAATCAGGTCTGAATTTTTCATATTTGTCAGAGAATATTTCATCATTATTTGTCATAGAGTGCAGGGAATCTCCTTCCAAGTGGCACACATTGTCTTCCTAGTCTCTTCCTCTTCCATGGGAGTTACTTCACCTTACCAATTTGAATTCCTTGGCTCATGATATGATAATGGAAACCACTTCACCTCCCAAGAATGTTTCATTCCCCATGGATTCGAATTTGGATGAAGGTCATTCCAAGTGTAGGGGGAATCAAGCCACCCAAGGACTCCATGAGCCTCCAAGTGTCTCCATGCACCAATGCCACCTTATTTTCTTCACATTTATTATTTATATGACATAATTTAATGTGTATATGGTAAACTAAAGTTCTTTTGGGTCTCATATCTCCCTTATTACAAAATGTTATGCCTTCACCTCAACCTAGGGAGCTAGTAGGTTGGTGAAACATTGTTTGCTAGTAGTCTTATTTGGATAGGGACATGACATAACAATTAGTTATTTTTATTATTTTTTTCATAATTGTTTATTTGAATTTGGAATGACTTCCATAAAATCAATATGGAAACTACACTTGTCTAATCCTTGTGCAATCTAGGAAAATCGCAGGCGCTAGTCCATCCCCGAATTCTAAAATATAAACACATATCGGTGTAAATATTTTTTTATGTTTCAATTATTATATAAGGAGAATAATCTCCCACTTATCCTCTTGAATATCAAATCCAAGGGTCATACTAATAAATAAATAAGTAATTTATACTCAATGAAATTGATCAAATATTGGAATTATTCCATAGGCCTAACATTGGTATTATATAATGTCCCTTTTGTCATAGCTCCATGATTTCTTGCATGTCTACCATCTCCCATACTTGCTTGTCTTCATTGTCCTCAATTTGGCAGTACTTTCATAGTCTTCCATTTGAATTATTCTTTGCAAACCTTGGTGTTTCACTCCTCTCCTCTCCCATGACCTCAAACCCTAATTTATTTTTCAAGGGAACAAACTTCCAAATTAATTAGTTCTCTGTGTGAAGGAGAGAACTTGACCCATGTACTATCCATTTCATCCATTGTTCCATGCACATTCTCTCGAGTGTATGGAACTTTAGAAATCACTAATTAATGTATGGCCTCTCAGTACTTCTTTGACTCAACATCATCAATATACTAACTCATATGAAAATCATGCTTATAAACATGGCAATAACAAGTAATTGAAGTATAAAATAAATTTAAACATTTACATACTGAAAAGTACCTCTTTAAATGTTGAATTTGTTAAAGAATGCACTAGTCCTTCCACAACAACAAGTCTTCACCCTCCGTCAATGCCCAACAAAGAATTATACCTCCCTACCAACTAGGAGCCTAGTGAACTTCCTCACTCCAAGAAACCCTTGGCCCTCCATGCCTACAACTCTAAGAACAATAATGCACAATATATCTAACAACTTTTTCCATGAAGTATTTCTTCCGAGAATTCCTCTGTGAATTCTTCCATCTCTCAACAAACTCAACCTCTCCACTACTTCTCATAAAAAAAACTCCCCCAAATCCTCTTTACTCTCTCTATTTACCAAATTCTCATGCACATCTCCCAAAGTTTCCTCAACCACCCCTTCTAGTTTTTTCGGAAAAATATCTAAAATGAAAATGATATAAAAAAAGTCTTTCTTTTCATGCTAGTTTATAAATGAATTCGACATTTTCCTCCAAAAATTATTACATCCCACCATACCTATTTTATTCATCATGTCAACAAATAATGAAAGTCAACAAGGGTATTTAATGATACTAGATATTTATATGTACTCCATATACTCCCTACAATAAAAAACAATTCATTCAATAATTAATACATCAATTAATCATACTAGTGTACATGCATAATGTAGGTATACATAGCTAGTGTATAAATACCGGCACGTGTACTAATTATAAACAATCATTCTTCTAATACATAGTTCATGTATGTTATCATTCTCATCCAAGTATGCAAGATAAGAAATATAAATCTAAACATCTAACGATCACACTAGTTTACAATAATTCAAAACAAATGACACAACCTAATCATGTCCTCACACATGAGTAAAGCAAGACATATAGAACAAAAAGTTTATCTCGTTTTTAAATAACTAACTCACGTTATCTTTATAATTTACTTCAAACCATCCTTCCTCCCTAACCTACTTCCATCTTCCACATCCTATCCTTTCCTATGCAGGAATATGTTGGAGCATAAACTATATTTACCTAACCCCGGATAGAACCCATAAGTGAAAGTGGAAGACTCAACTATATCGGCCAAGCATCCCTAGCAAGAAATTGACAGTCATCATCACACAACTTGGGGAGTGTGTCTCTACACAACCCTCCCACGTCTCTAGGATTTAGAGGATAACATGGTGGGAAATTCCTCCACCCTTCCTTATATAACTAAGGTAGACATCTTGTACTGATCCATACTGTGTAAGTATTGTTCTTATAGTCACGCCATCGAACAACCATTCTAGGAAAGTTGTGCATCCAATCAAAACCACAATTACCCAGAGATCATAGTAGTGTTTGAAATTTACAATTAAATTATGAGAAAAATGATATAAGTTCTTTATTCTTTTAATGAACACAACATCTTGTGCCCCTTGGAACCCTAGAAATATAGTTATTTCATAGACAATAAATATGTGGGTTAACAAGTATAATCATATTCAACTCTTTCAGGTGATAATATATATCACTCAAATGACTTTTAAAAAATCATGTAAATTCATTCGCAATATACATTGTACTTTTATATATCAAAAGTACAGACTAAGTCAACATCCACATATTGATATTCCACATTTAATTTGCATGTTCAAATGAAATAGCATATTCATCACCATTAATAAACGAAAACAATAAATTCCATTTACTATCCACACATCTAGGGAGTCCACATATCCACATAACAATAGTCTTAATCACTCTAATTAAGTCTAGCAAATAACAAGAAAATAAAATGCTAAGCTAGTTTTCATTAGAATTTTAATTATTGAATATCAAAATTTGAGATGTTACACTAAATCTCTAAGAATATGGTTGAGGGAATCCTCACTCCATCGTTCAGGATAACAACAAGGTAACTGCACCAATGGTTTGAGCCTCCTTGAAATTCTTTAAAGAATTATGGAAAGGTTGCAACCCATCTCTTTTTCCCTATTTCATTCTTAATATATTTCTCTAAGAATATCATATTGTCTCCATTTTTTCTTATTTTCTTTGGGACTCGCATAGTGGTATGAGGTTGTATCCCCTTTTTCTCCAACACTTTCTTCCATGGTCCCTTCTTGATTGAACAAGAGAAAAAAACCCTCGGTCACGAAATTGAAGCACCTAAGTTTCCCAGTCACATCAAAGGTGGAAATAAGTAGAAATATCATTATTTGATGCAAAGGTGGAAAAGATAAGTTTTATGTTCCAACATAATGCAATCCATGTGGGTTTTTTTAATCATGGCCAATCCATGCCATACCAACGATTATTCCTCTATGTTTGTATTCAAATATGTGAATTGGAACTCCGTGCAGGCATAGCTACAACCTCAACATTCGTACCTACTTGTAGATTGAGAATACATGCTTGAACACCAAGCATACATACTTGAAGACTGAGCATATTGCTTGAAGGTTCTGTTTTTAATTCGTGTGGGCTCAAATCCACAACATGTTTTCTCCTTTAGCAACATATTTCAAAATTGTTGGGTCTACGTTTATTCTATATTTCTGGATACTGCTTGGGTTTTCATACTCAATTTAAGGAATGATAGGTGATTGAGTGTCTTCCTAGAGATGTGAATGGTCTCCCTCGTATGTTACACTTCCTTGGAGATTGATGGCAATGAAATGGACACCCTCTCCTAGAAGGATATCCACTTGATAGAACCTCCATTTGAAGTTCGAGCTGTTGGGTATTGAGTTTTAGATTTTATCAAAAAATTTATTTACATTTATTTTCAAATCTTGGTATAACATATGCCAAATCATTGAAATTGGTGCTTGTTATAAGATCATAAGTTTTGAAACAAGTAGCTTAACTTTGTGGGGTTCCAAAAATGATTTTAAATGCTTTTTGCAACACATTGTAACTTGTATTTAGGTAGACTATATTGGAGCTTATAGTTTGCAGAAGTGTAGAGTTATATACTTGCATGTTGCATTTATAGAGACTCCATTGAGTTCATTGTTGCATTAGAGGAAATTTCAACTCAAAATGGGCCTCCTAAGGAAAATGAATAAAATAATAAAATAATATTCATTAATTTAAAAGCAAGAAAAGAAAAAACTATTTTTTTGTTCGTATTTTCGATATATATCGTTGTGTTTTTACTCAAATTTTGATCAGGAGATCTCGTTGGATTCGGAATCAAATTCCACATCCAACGAGTACCCACTCGGCATACNGATACCTATCCCCAAATTTATATTAAAAAATTGTTTAAGAGGTGCTCCCTTTTATAATTTTAAAGCATTTTGATTGGCTAATACATGATGACATGGAATTTGTATTATTTTTGGAAGGCCCATTTTAAATTGAAATTTCCTCTAATGCAAATATTGTATTGTAGGTTGTCTTGCAGACCATTGCAGAGATTGTTATATTGCAGATTTCTTATATTACTAGCTTGTTAAAGATGCATTCTTAGAGATGAGGAGGAGGAAAGAAGTTAAGAGGCAAGGGGCAGTGAGAGATCTGATTTTCGGTGTGTCTTTTATGGCAAGAAAGGACATGAGGGAAAGACAGGCAGAATTCCATGGAAAAAGATCTCAGTAAAGAAAGAGAAAAAAGAAGAAAGAGGAAAGGTTTATGAAGTAGGTAAATCTCATGAATCTACTCATTTCATTGTTGTGTACTACAATAGTGGTGTAAATGATGTTATGTTCAATATTTCATTTTATTTTTACTTGGTTGCTTGAAACTGGTGCTACCTACCACATGACTTTTAGAAAAGATTTATTTGAAGAATTGAATGACAATGTAGATGGCATAGTATATTTTGTAGATAAATCCAACCTCAAACCAAAGGGAACTGTCAACACCAAGCTCACATTGCCTGGATTCCATGACTTTCAAGCTTATGTTGCATAATGTTCTATGTCTTCTAGAGTTGTAGAGAAACTTGTTGTCCCTTGTGCACATTTGACAGCAAGGTCATCCCATGGAAAGGTTGACATAAGGATAAGGAACTGTTGAAGATGAAAGGAACATCTACAAGATATTTGAATTTTTCCTGGCTCGACTTAGCATGAAGAAGGAACATTGCTATATAGTCTTCTATGGTATGCTAAATATGGACACATTAATTATAACAGTGTCATAATGTTGAAAAGGAATGTAGTTTCTGATTTCCTTGCCATTCCAAGGAAGTTGAAACAATGTGATGCTTGTATTCTTAGCAAACATAGTAAGCATCATTTCCATGAGTGAACTTCTAGAGCATATACAAAACTAGAGTTGATACACTCTTAATTGTGTGGCCCCATGCATGTTGTTTCTACAATTGGTAACAAGTAGATGATGGCTTTTATTGAGGATTACACTAGGATTTGTTTCGTGTATTTATTGAATGATAAATATCAAGCCTTTGAAACATTTAAAAATTTTCATTTAAGGATTAGAAATGAAGCACATTTGCATATTGGTTATGTTCATATTGATAATGGAGGAGAATACACGTCAAATCAATTTGAATCCTATCTTAGAAAATATGAGATTAGGCATCAAACCTTTGTTATATACAATTCTCAATAGAATGGTATGGTAGAAAGAATGAACATGACCCTCTTGAATATGGTACATTCCATGCTAATTTTCAAGAATGTAAAGTTGATGTTTTGGGCCATTGTAGTTCTATGTGTAGTTTATTTGAGAAACAAGATTCCAACTCATGCTCTTGGAAACAAGACTCCATATGAAATGTGGTATGATTGCATTCCTTCATTGAAGCATCTCAGGGTATTTGGTTCCACCTGTAAATCCTTAATTCCAAAGGAACAAAGAAACATGCTCGGTGCAAGGTGTCGAAAGTGCATCTTCTCGGGGCACACAAACACCATGAAGGCATATTATATTTACGATGAGTTAAACAAAAAGTTTATACTTTCCATAGATGTCATTTTTCTTGAATTGAATAAAAGCAATAAGTCTATTGAGAGGCATATTGATCATCTGGATAAATTTACCCATGTAAAGAAATTTCATGAAGTTGACAATGAGATTCCACATCTGGATCCCTATATTGAATCAATCTTTGGAATATCATTCTGCAGTGTCATGTCCCCCTTATGAAGAATTTCCTTCCACTTCACAAGAATAGGAGGTTATTAGAATATGTAATGATGACTTATGTGGTATATTGGTAAAATATCATTTAAAAGCATAAAATAACTCTAATATTATAAAATAGAGTTATCCCACATGCATCATCGTAATTATATCCTTTGTAACCATTCTCTATATAAAGAGGTGGAAATTCATTTATCCCACATGATGTGTTATGGGATGTATTATAATCCAAATCTCATGGTATATAAGAGAGGTGAAGGAGACCCTTTTGGGTATGTGTTGATTGTAGTTCATCACACATCACATGTTGTGTATGTCATTTGTACACACATGATTGTGACATGATTGGGTGATGGAGCTTGATGTGATGCATATATGAGGATGCCTTGTAATATTGGAGGTCTATTTTCAGAATAATGGAAGATGCAACCCTTTCCGTGGGCGTAGCCCATATTGGGTGAACCACATATATCGGTGTTCTCTTGTTATTCTATTTTCTCTAATTTTATTGCATGCTTTATGTTGCTTGGTAGATAGAAGGATAGACTAGTAATGCTTTCTATATTTTATATTGTGTTATGATGTTATTTCATATGTTCATAATATTCTAACATGGTATTTCTCCAATTTTATTTCATGATTTATGTTGCTTGGTAGATAGAAGGATAGACTAGTAATGCTTTCCATATTTTATATTGTGTTATGATATTATTTCATATGTTCACAATATTCTAACATGGTATCAGAGCAAGTTGTTATGCTCTACCTTCTTTGGTAATTTTTATTTTAAAGCAACATATGTTGATGATTTTACTTGAGATTTTCATTTTTTTGTGGTTTTGTGACCCAATCTATAATACACATGTGGTATTTTTTTAGATCTCGGCTTTACTCTACATATTTGATTTTTTTTCAAACCATAACCCTTGTGGAGAAGTGTTTAATGTAAAATTGGGCGACGACTTTCATATATTTTTTCACACTTTCTGTGTAGTTTTTTAAGAAATAAATTTAGATCTGAGTTCCTCTCACAAAAATACTCAATTTTAAAACAAAAAAATCATCTGATTTCATGTTCGGAAAGCGAAGATATTCCTGATTTAAAATCAATTACTTTTCAGAAATTTTCCATACGAATGAAAATATTGCAGAGTGAATATCTTTTGATTGAGTGCCCAGATTTCTGTTCTGTTTGTGATGGTGCATGCAGAGTGACTTCTCTAGCTCAGAAAACAGGCTATATTAAAAATTCCAGGAAATATTGACCAAGTTATGGTAATTTTAAATTTTTTCATTTTTTCTGCTTTCGGTTTTCTGTTGCAGAGTGACAAGTTCGTCTTTTAGCAGTTGTTGGGCTTCGGTTTTGGTGAGAAAAATTCAGTTTTTATTCATCTCTTATCTTGAAATTATTTTCATGAGCTTCTTGATCTCGGGTTACATGTGGGTATTCCTCCGAAGTGCTAGCTGGCTAGCCCTGTCCTCCCTACCGACTCTAACAGCCAACGTAGGGTTATCCCAGGTTGAACAGGAACACCACAACTCCACTACTGAATGATTACCCAAAACATAACAACACAGCTCACCATGGCCTACCACTCGAACAGGAAGCATAGTCTTCCCCATGTTAGGGTTTCTGTTCGTATTCATCATGTTACAGAGGTTGTCTTATTCTTGTTTATGTCTATAACCTTCTTTGTGTGGAAGATGTTTTGACATTTTCAGGGGCATGAATCTCTAGTATGATAATGGTGAAATCAAGAATTAAACCTATGCTTATGACTTAGTTGTTTAATGGCTATATTTGCATATCTATAAGTGATATCATTGTTTTATTTGATCAAAAAAATTTTGCTCAATATTCTAACATGGTCTCACTCTTCTAATAACGACAATGATGCTTCTATGTGTGTTATCTTGTGATCATTATTTGATTTATTTATATGTTATTGTTAACCTTTGTGTAAAATCAATTTCATAGTTTTTATAAGCAATCTCTTTATTATCATTATATGCTCTTGCTAATTAATTTCTGGAGTAAAATCAATTTTTTGAATCTATGTAATATCATGGGTTGATCATAATTTGCTATATGTTGATCATGTTAAACATTTTGATCTATTTTCATATATATCATGTCATGTTTATTTCGGTCATCCTTTACTCAATTTTTATATGGATATGAGCAATCTTATAATCTTGAAATCTTTGTCATGAGCACCTTGTTCTTGTTGCATTGATATTTATATTCTTGTGATTGCAGAGGTTTTCTTGTTCCTACTTGTCTCTAACATTCCTATATGGCAGCATTGGCATGTGTTTCTTGTCTCTAATGTTCCTATATGGAAGCATTGACATTTTTAGGGCATTCATCTCTAGCATATTAACATGGTGTTAACAATAAATGAACATGTTCTTAAGATTAGTTGCTTGATGACTATATGTTTTCATATATTTAAGTGATATCTTGGTTCATTATTCTATATTGGTATCTATTATTCTCGCTCATGTTTATGCTCCTCTATTTATTATATAACATCATGTCTTTTTTCTTGATAATCTTTTGCTCAAAATCTATATGGTCTTGGATAGAAGCAATTCCTATTATTTATATGTTCTTGAGCAATGTTGGTTTATCATCTCTTATGATTTTTGGGATTGTCATGTTTATTATATGCTTTACTCTTGGAAGTTCTTTTGTGCATATTAGCTATCTATGTTGTGGGATAGTTTGCTTCTACTATTCCTTTATTGCTTAAGCATATGATGGTTGCGGATCTCTGGTTCATCATCTTTGTTCATTTTTTCAACTTATCCTTGACTGCAACAAGATGGTTGATGTTAAGAAGGAATGTAATGTTGAATTTTATCATATTATATCACAATATTCTAGTAACGTTGTATGATGGACATCCATCTTCTATTGTTCATGCATCTTTCAGTTGTGTTGCGAAGACTGTCTATTTGGCTCATGTTTCGATGGAAAGACCACTCGGGTCTTGTATTCACAATGTAATATTCAATAAGAGCTCTCTGAAGACATTTTCAATGTATGGATCCAGGGTTCTTGTCTTCGTCATACAGTCTATTGCATAGTTATTTCAGCCATTAGTTGTGTTATAGGTTGTGATAATTTTGCATCCACATGTTCTGTTGTATTGGCCATACACTGTTGTGTTATGCAAATGTTCATCATACAACTTGGTTTAGATGCAATTTCATGAGAAGTGGATACTGTATTCATCAAGTTCGTGAGGCGAACTGTGTTTTTTATTCGCATCGTATAGAGCATTCTGGAAGTTGTCATCAAGGGGGATGTTGGTGTGTTTCCACCTTCCTTCCATTTGTATTCTTTCTCTCAGACATCATTACGGGGGAGTGTTAGAATATGTAATGATGACTTATGCGGTATATTGGTAAAATATCATTTAAAGGCATACAATCACTCTAATATTATAAAATAGAGTTATCCCACATGCATCATTGTAATTATATCATTTGTAACGATTCTCTATATAAAGAGGTGGAAATCCATTTATCCCATATGTGTTATGGGATGTATTGTAATCCAAATCTCTTAGTATATAAGAGAGGTGAAGGAGACCCTTTTGGGTATGTGTTGATTATAGTTCATCATACATCACATGTTCTGTATGTCATTTGTACACACATGATTGTGACATGATTGGGTGATGGAGCTTGATGTGATGCATATGTGAGTATGACATGTAATCTTGGAGATCTATTATCAGAATAATGGAAGATGCAACCATTCCCGTGGATGTAGCCCATATTTGGTGAACCACGTATATCAATGTTCTCTTGTTGTTCTCTTTTCTCCAATTTTATTTCATGCTTTATGTTGTTTGGTAGATAGAATGATAGACTAGTAATGCTTTCCATATTTTATATTGTATTATGATATTATTTCATATGTTCACAATATTCTAACATAGGTTCAATTGGATGATGTGATTGAGAGTATTGGAAGATAAAATATTGAAGAGAATGAAGCACCACCAGTTGAGCAACCTAGACCTTCACATAAATTTCCAAAGTGGTTCATAAATACACTTGAAAGTGTCATCCTAATGAAGTCAAAAATACAAGAATCGTAACTTTGATAAGCCAAGAATATGGAGGAGATGCAGATAATTCAAACTCAAGTGATGTAGAAGATATGGATGTGTCATATGATTGTGAATTTAATTGATCTAATAACCTTAAACCAACATCCTTTGAAGAAGTTTCTACTCATGATAAGTGGAAAGAAGCCATGCAAAATGAATATGATGCTATCATCAAGAATGGGATGTGGAAGTTGGTGGACCCTCCATTTGGAACCAAACTAATTGGTCGCAAGTGGGTCCACAAGAACAAATACAAATCATATGGCTTAGTTGACAAGCATAAGGTGAGGCTTGTGGCAAAAGGTTTTGTATAGAAATAAGTCATTGACTATGAGGAGACTTTCTTCCCCACAACAAAATGGGCTACCATCCACACTCTATTGTCTTTGGCTACAAAGAATGGGTAGTCAGTTAATAATATGCATGTAAAGACGTCGTTCTTGAATGGATACTTGAAAAACAATGTCTTCATGTCTCATCCAAAAGGTTGTTTTATGAAGGGACAAGAACAAAATGTATGCAAACTCATCAAGTCATGTATTGCCTAAAACAAACACCTCATGCATGGTATGAAGAGTTAAATGAGCATATTCTGAAATTAAATTTCAAACAATTTAATCTTGATGATGCAACATTGTTTGTAAATAAAGTTGGATGATCTATTGTATCTCTTATGGTGTATATAGATGATCTTTTGATGATAAGGAACAATAAAAGATACATTGCGCCCATAAAGAAAGAATTGAAGAAGGGATTTGAAATGACATATTTGGAACATCTTCACTACTACTTCAGAATTGAAGTGATTTAGAATCCCAACTACATATCCATTTATTAGAAGAAGTACTTAGGAGAGTTGTTGAACAAGTTTGGCATAATAGAGTCAACCCTCTCTTTACTCTAATGAAACAAAATTTGAAGCTCACATCAAAAGAAGGAAATGAATTTGAGGATGCAACCAAGTACATGCAGCTTGTGGGAGGTATTATCTACCTTACCACCACCAAACTTGATATTTCATTTGTTGTTGGAATCATTTCCAAGTTTATGCAAAAAATCTATGAAGGACATTGGTTTTCTAGCAAAAGAGTTCTAAACTAGTTAAAAGGGGATCAAGATTTTGGACTCAAGTATTCTAAGGTGGATGACTTCAAAGTGATTGCCTATTTTGATTCAAAATTTGATGGTGACAAAGAGATGGAGCTCCTACTTCAATCTACCTCATGATTCTTATATTAAAAATTGTCTCATAGAGATGACACAAATAGTCTGTTCCGACAGATTCCATTATATAAAATGTGGTTGTGGAAAAAGCAACAAAGGAGATTGTGCGTCCTATGAAAACACTTGAATATTGGCATGTGAATAGGTGAATTCTACTCCTCTACTGATAAGCAACACTTATGCAATGAATTTGGCCAAGAATCCCATATTCCATTATCAATCCAAGCACATATACAAGAAGTATTATCTGATTTGATATCATGTAGAGACGACCAAGACAATTCATTTAAGACATTGTTCTACAAATGACCAATTTGTAGACATCTTCAGCAAAGCGCTTGGAAGAGAGAAGTTTGAAAAGTTTAGAAATATAGTTGGACTCATGAACACCCCTTTGGATTAAGGGGGGGGATTTTGGAAACCTAATCCTACGAGATTATGGTTCCTTTTGTAAATTATTGTAAATATTTATTTTAATTTCATTTCATGAATAAGGTGAAGAGACACCCATGTATGCTCTTGTAAGCTGAAATCCAAGAGTCATGTTAATGTATAATAATGTACAAACTGAGTGGGCCTAATGGTTAAGAACATGTGTTTCCTCTTAGGATTTCATAGGCTCAAATTCGAAAGGGGGTGGGGTATGTACACCTCGGTACACTTTAGTATTCAAATCGTTGTGTGGAGGTGGGTCCCTTGTCCCACAAACAAGGGGGTCTCATACACCAATTTGGTTTCTAGCTTGGATGCGACCTTAAAAATAGATTATATTATATTATATATAAGTGATTTACGCTCAATGAAATTCATAAAATCTAGGACTTACTCCTTAGGCCCGACAATCCCTACTTTTCATTCATTCTATAGGGACTAGAGGAAAGGGCATGCCATTTTTTTCCATTAGTTTTCACAACAATCGAAATTTATATTTAACTATTTATCTAAAGTTTTTCAAATTTTTCATCTAGGGAATATAATATTTTTATCTCAACCACTAAATTTTTTGTTAGTCTTATTTGACCTCATATCGAGCAACATTCATTCTACTTTAATTTACTAATGGATTTGTCACAAAAGATGAAGAAAGTATCAACTTGGAGATGCTTTAGTACTATGTCAAAGTTGACTTAACATTAATTAACCAACATTTTATATTTATGAAAACTTTCTTCCTATTAACTTGCACATATGGCACTCGTTTATGTTTATGACAACTTTCATGTTATGAACTTGCACTCATTTTTCACTCATTTTTAAGAGTTTTATAGATTTTTTTGAGATGATGAGGTTGAAATAGATAGTTAGAAAATGTATGTATGTGTTTCTTGGCATGGTGACCAGGTGTATAGATTTTGATGGCCACACCACCACTCTTAATACATTGTTTTCACATTTGTACCAACCAATTGCATGTGTCACAAGAATCAATTGTCATTTCAATTGTAGCCTCACTTGTAGTGCAAAGGAAAAGGCATGGGAGGTGAAGGAATAGGTCAGATGTGCATAATGTAACAATGAAATAAATAAAAGGTTGAAATCATTGATGAAGGGGGAAAAGATAATAAAATTTATGGAAGAAATATGAATATGGTACAAAGTAACTAAAGGCATGGGATTGTTATACCTAAATCCTGTCACCATCATGTGATGAGATCCTTAACTTCCATGTTTCCCCTTAATCCCAACACTTGGAGTGGAAACTTGCTCTGTTTGTCAATTCTACTTGAAAAAACCTAGCACCGCGCTTACCCTGTATCCTATTATATAGAAGCGGTGCCACCACCTATAGTCTTTGTTCTTAAAGCGATTCTCATCTAAACCGCTCTGTCGTAAGGGAACAAAAGTGGTACCCTGGGTAAAATGGGAAAAAGAGAAGTTTATCGAGGCTTCTAGATCTTGAGCCTCGTGTCCTCCCTTATCCCTATAATTATGGGTTAGTTTGAGCTCGAGATCCCCCTTGATAAGATCTTGGAGCCACCTCACCCACCATTCTCTCAACTATTCCTATCCATTGAGCCTTATAAATACAAGCTCATATCCATAGTTGAGGGGGGAGAACTATAGAGGTATTGTTATGCTGTTGAATTGACTACCTCGTTCAAACCATTGGAGAGCATAGAGAGCAAAGTTGGAGCTTATGGGTATGAAGTGTTTGTCTCATGGAGGAGCTTGTCGACAGTAAGGAAATGGTTGTAAGCTTCTCCATACATTCTTAATGCAGAGCTGATTTTCGTCCCACATTTATGTTGTTTTGATTCCACATGTATATGTTGCTAGATCCCTTAGTCACTAGCATGGGCATGTAGATGATTTTCTGGTAGCTTTGATGTGCTTGTATGTTTGATATGTTTGCAGGTACATAGGTTCATGATTGAAGCAGTATTCCAGGTGTCTACAGCATTCAAGGAAGGTCTTCATCCTTTGTCATTCACTCATTTGTTTTGGATTTGAACCATTCCGACCAGAGGAACAACTTTTGTCCACAGAAGGTGCAACATTCCTGATAACAAATCTGGCGACTTCGCTGGGGAACAGTACGAATCTCAGTTGATCTGATCTTCCTCAGTCCTTGAACTCTTGTCCGAATCCAGGCTCCATCTCCAGCTCTCTTCAGTCAAATCTGCCATCTGACTTAGTGAATTTTGGTTTGAAACTTTCAGATCTATTCAGATTTGAACTATTTCGACTCTATATGCTCTTTTTTACTGTCAATTCATCAGTATTTACCTTGATTTAATCAATTTTTAACTTGAATTCTCATTCTCCTTGTGTTTTGGATCTATTCAGGGAACCAGACATGTGTTGTTGGAAACAAGTGGTGCCACGCTTGAACTCTGTTAGCCATACACGGTGCCACGCCTAAACTCTGTTAGCCATACGCGGCGCCACTGCCTGAGTCTAGTGAGCAAGAAGTGGTTCTACCTCAAAACTGCCTATCAACAGCTTGATCCGCGCGGTGCCAGGTAGGCCCTGTTCCAGACTTTGTATTTTGATTTTTGTGTGTTTTTGGATTACTTTTTGATGAAAATGAAGTGTATTTTTGAAAAACAATGCTCCCTCACGACCGAGAGGGGCCATGAATTGTATATTCTACAGTCGCTTTGATTGTTGTATTCCCTCTGCATTCAAAGAGAGTTTATGTTTCTTGCATTGGATTTTGCATTATTTTCTTTGCTTAAAACCTCTTGCTCTTTTCTATAGATATTTGGAATTGGAAATATACATTTCATTTTCATGTGTAGGTTTCGGTTTTGTTTTGGACTTGGCATGTGTGAGTGATCCATGTTGTTTTGAGTCTTTCTTTGCTTGGGGTGATTCTTGTTTCCTTTTGCATGCTGATTTTTTCAGTGCTTGGTAGGAAAGATTGGTTCTTCGTTTCCTTGTCTGTTTCAAAGAGAAGTTTTAGTTTTCTCTCTCCTTTGCTTTATTCGAAAGCATTGTTGAACGATTTTCTTCTTGTTTTATGCACGATTGTTCGAAATTCTAGATCTTACTTTCATTAAGAAGAAATATTTGTTTTCAGCTTTGCGTGCATTAGGGTTAGCTTTGTTTGGAAACATTAGTGAAATCATCTTTCCATTAAGTTTTTATGCATCTTTTTCAAGCATGAAAAGATAGGAAACATTTTTGGTTTATTTATGTTTGATGTTCTCTAGATCTCTTTTTTATTTTCCTTGAAGATAGTTTGGGGTGCATTGATATTTCACTTTTCGTTTGAAAAGATGGAATTGCATTTGCATTTGGGTGTGCATTTTTTGGAAGAAAAGTAAATCTCTCTCCCTCTTTTAGGTGGAATTTCATTGAAGAGGAAAAATTGCATTATCATATAGATCAGTGTGCATCTTATTTAAATTCAAGTTTTTACTCCATGGTTCCACCTAAACGCACAAGATAAAATTAACGGTAGTACTAGGTTAAAACTTTTAGCAATTTGAGTGATAAGTTAGAGACGTGTTCGGGCATCGTTAAGCGTAGGAGCTGTCGTTACTCGTCTGCATTACATCCTGGGACTCGCGTGGTTCTTCCACGTACCGTTGGTATATAACAACCTTTCACGTACCCTTGAGGTATATAGAAAGGTACTTCGTGTACTCGATTATATATCGAAAGGCCCCTTGTGAACGGTTATGCATTAGACAACACTACTACCGATTTGAGCTCCCACGTACCTTGCGTATATCGGGAGACCCTTTTAGGAATCCTCAGACCAACTGAGTTAACCTTTTGGTCATCTTGGCTTTACGGGCGAAGCTTGTAAAGTCTTGATAATACTATGAGATTCCCAACTCTTATCCACTCCTTTCACATTTTTTCTTGTTCCTTTTAGTTTGAGTAGTACTTGCTTGTGCGTGGTAGTTAGCAGGTTTTTAGAGAGTTTAGAGATGGCATCCCAATCTGGGACTACCACTCAAGAGGTCCCTTTCCAAGGTGTACCTTTTGTATTCCCTCCAAGTGAAGGTATTGGTCCTCCCTTTATTGCCACTCTAAATATTCTTGGATTAACTATAGGATTACCGAAATGGCTGTTTAATCCGGTAATTTCTGTTACACCTAATGTCTCAAATGTCACCTCTCCTCTGGGAGAGGATCGACCTCAACCTAATCCCTCTCCTTCTTTGTCGATTGTTGCTTCATCCCTTTCTTCTTCTTCTTCGCTTGACCAAAGCTCTATGGTTAGTAGTCACGTGGATAAGAAGAAGAAGAAAGGGAAGGGTAAAAAGAAGAAGGATAAGAAAGAGAAAAAGCAGCAACCATCTACTCTTGATGGTGCTCGTTCTAAGAGAACACTCAGAAAACCCAAGTTCCCTTGTAAGATTTGCAAGGGGGACCACCTTCTTAAGGAGTGTCCCGGTCTCTCCCGTGTACAAGAAGAGTGGTCTAAAAGGTCCAAACCGTCTGTGTCATCAACCTCTGATCATCATGTTGACGATACTCCCTCAACCATTGACCCATTGGTAAAAGGTCATAAGGGTAAAGTCTTGTATCCTTGTTTGATATGCAAGGCTATGCATCATACTTTTCGTTGTTCAAGCATGGATGAAGCTTCGCGTTGGTTGGAAAATATTACTAATCATCAACAAGTGATTCCAACAAGTGATAGTAAGTTATCCCTCGATCCCTCGCTGGTTGACCAAGTGATCAATTTAGTTTCATCTATAATTGATCCCACTCTTCCTTCAGAGAGTGAAGTGGTCGATTCGATGTCATTTCCACTCGATCCCTCTCTTTCATCAGAGAGTGTTAAGACCGAAGTAGTCTCTTTGACCAAATCTTCGTCTTGTTCTTCTCTTCCAGTAGAGAATGAACTGAAACCTGCCAAAGTTTTCATGCTTCGTTCTGATTGTTCTCGACAAGAGGAAATTTTGTCTCTTTCGACAGAACCCTCTCCAAGTACTGAGGTTATTTCCTTTAAATGGAGTAACCTAACAGAGTCTCATCTTCATTCGAGTGTTCCTTTCCAGATAGTTGTGAATGTCACTGCTAGGTGGATACTTTGTACTATTGTTGACGAAGGGGCTTCTGTTAGTATTCTATCCTCAACTGCTTGGAAAGATTTAGGTTCCCCTTAGCTTGTGCCATCCACTGATCAACTACTGGCTTTTAATCGCAGACCTACTGCACCTTTAGGGACCCTTCCTTATTTTCCTATTATAGTAGGAGGGAAAACTGTCTATATTGATGTTATGGTGGTCCAAGGTCCTTTAGATTTCAATATGCTCCTTGGACATGATTATGTGTACGCCATGAAATCCGTAGTGTCCACACTCTTTAGAGTTATGCATTTTCCCCTTGATGGGAAGATTGTGACCATTGATCAGCTTTCCTTTGTTACACCTGACCATCGCGTGACTCCTAGTAATCAGACTGTCCTGAATGTGCCGCATATTCTTGTGATTCCTTCCCCTTCTTGTAGTTAGTTTCTTCCCATCATAGGTAAAATAGGGGGCATGGCTCTAGTCTATGGACATCATAATGGACCTAAGCCGCTAGCTTTTATGTAATGGGGGAAACCCACCAACCTCTGGATATCATGCTGGGTAGGAGCAGGTGTGAGCATAGTTCTTATTCTCTATCAAGCTCGTTAAAAAATGAAACAGGTTGGAGAGCATAGTTTAGTTTTGGTTTCAAGTTCATTAAAAAATAAAACCACTCCTTAAGCATAGTTTACCTTTTGGTTTCAAGCTTGCATAAAAATGAAACGATGTGGTGAGCATAGTTCCCATTATGTGTCAAGCTCGTTAAAAAATGAAACAGATGTCTTTGAGCAAAGTTCCCATTCTATGTCAAGATTGTTAAAAAATGAAATAGATCTCCTCAAGCATAGTTTACCTTTTGGTTTCAAGCTTTCATAAAAATGAAACCATTTTTGAGCAAAGTTCCCATTCTATTTCAAGCTCGTTAAAAAATGAAGTAGGTTTCCTTAAGCATAGTTTACCTTTTGGTTTCAAGCTTGCATAAAAATGAAACCATGCTCCAAGCATAATTACCTTCTGTTTCAAGCTTGTGTAAAAATGAAACAGATCCCCTTCCCTTGAGTTGAGTCTTCACTTTAGTGTTAGAACTTGAACCTTCTTTTCACCTACCTAATTCTCCTTCTTCCTACCCCCCTGGTGAACATTTTCACATTAGTAACCAAGTTTTTAGGTTGGGTATGGAAGAAGAATTGTCAAATGAAATGAAGCTTGGGGGCATGTCAAGCCGCTAGCAACCATGCTAGGGGTAAGCTTCACTAGCAATCATGCTGGGGGAAAGCTTCCAACCTCTGGATATCATGTTAATGGGATATTTCAAGCATAGTTTACCCATTGGTTTCAAGCTTGCGTAAAAATGAAACCAATCTTTGAGCATTCTTTCAACCTATCTTCGAGATTGTTAAAAATAGTAAGTTGGTGTTGAGATTACCTTTCATTTTTCGTGCTCTGGTTAAAACATGACTCAGTGGTTTGAGCTTAGTTTATTACTTTTTCATGCTATGGATTCAAACATGAAAAAGTCTAATAAAGTCTTCTTTAAGCTCTTTTCAGACTCTTAAAATGTGAAAAGATAGTCGAGTAGTTGTCTTCTTCATACTCGTAAAAGTATTTGAAGAGTTGTCTCTCCGATGATAGGTTATCTCTTTTTCGGTTTGGATAGAAGAGTTCTCTAAGGTATTATCTTATAATTTTTCGGGCCTTAGGGACTAAATCATACGAAAAAGGACCCTGTGGAGTCTTCTTCCGTGGTCATTCAGAATCTCTAAACATGAACTATACTGAGTTTTCTTTCATTGGACTTGTTAAATTAAACATTGAGAGACCCTCTTTTGGGAACGAACCTCTCCTCTCTCAGGTTCATAAAACATATGAGTTTGGACTTGTCTTTGGATCAACTATAACGAGTGTTTGTTACCCTCTTTGAACTCATAAAATGGATAAGAGGCACTCATCAACCATGATGGAGAAAATGGGAAGGGAATCATTTTGCAAATAAATGGCAATATTTTGTCGTTACCTTTGAACATGACACTTGTATGCATATCATTTCAGTCAATTGGGTATTCAACTGATCTCCATGACGATCCACTTTCATGAGTCATGTCACTCCTTCGAGTCTTTCAAAAGAATGCATTGTCATCGTCGTACTATGTGTTTGTCTGGTCTAGTCATGCTGCCAAGTCTTTTGTCATGCCACCCAATGTTCAAAGGGAAGTTGAAGAAGTTTTACCTCTGCAGTCAAAACAATCTCTGTGTCAGTACTTTTGAGTCGGTCTTATGGTTAACTTATTCACATCATTCCAGAACCATAAACCGAGTTTCATGTCGTCGATGTGGGACTCATCATCGGCCTCCTTCGACAAGACTATTCTCGTCGACATCAGCTCATCATCCGGGAAATAGTCTTAGAAACAAAATTTAGTACCTTGAGATCTGTATGCCTTAATGACAGATTCTCTCGCTCTCAACATAGGTTCACATCATTGACCTTTTATCGATAGAATCGACTAGGTGTTCGACATCAAAACATCTATTCACACTTAGTAAATTGTACTAGGGTACCTTGGGAATAATTGACATCAATGGTGATCTCCCTTGCACTTGTTAACGGTTCATATCATTGGCCGGTAATCAAGTGGTTTCTACCATGTTTGACTTCAGATCATTGTAATCACATGGATAGAATCGTACTTTGTGGAAGACGAGACAAAGACCCTGGGTATTTGTTTAGCGCTCATTGCTTTCCCCAGGTTGCGATGGAGTTTTGTATATCTAGCATGGATCCACATTTGTATGGTCGTGGCTATGCTCAAATTTGCGTCTGTATGACATAGATCTACGTTGTATGTTCGGTAGCTATGTCCAAGTTTGAGTCCTCTATCACATGGATCTACGTTGTATTCTAGTAGTCATGATTGTTTATTCCTCTCATGGATATACTTTGTATTGGTCTGCAGCCATGAGTTGGTTACATCTGTCTATGAGTCAAAAGTATTGATGTACTACATATGCCTACTGAACGACATTCTCCGACCGACCTGAAATTTTCACCTCGAAGTGACAACTTGTTCTCTCAAAGCTCTCGCTTATCGTATCCCTCTAAGTCTCATGCTTTGGGGGGCATTTTGTTATACCTAAATCCTGTCACCATCATGTGATGAGATCCTTAACTTCCATGTTTTCCCTTAATCCAAACACTTGGAGTGGAAATTTGCTTTGTTTGTCAATTCTACTTGAAAAAACCTAGCACCGCACTTACCCTGTGGCTGAGGAGTGGTACCTTCTTCAACACCACCTGTATCTTGTTATATAGAAGCGGTGCCACTGCATATAGTCTTTGTTCTTAAAGCGGTTCTCATCTAAACCGCTCTATCATAAGGGAACAAAAGCGGTACCCTGGGTAAAATGGGAAAAAGATGATTTTTTCGAGGCTTCTAGATCTTGAGCCTCGTGTCCTCCCTTATCCCTATCATTATGGGTTAGCTTGAGCTCGAGATCCCCCTTGATAGGATCTAGGAGCCACCTCACCCACCATTCTCTCAACCATCCCTATCCATTGAGCCTTATAAATACAAGCTCATATCCATAGTTGAAGGGGGAGAACTATAGAGGTATTGTTATGCTATTGAATTGACTACCTAGTCCAAACCATTGGAGAGTATAGAGAGCAAAGTTGGAGCTTATGGGTATGAAGTGTTTTTCTCGTGGAGGAGCTTGTCGACACTAAGGCAACGGTTGTAAGCTTCTCTATACATTCTTAATGCAGAGCTGATTTCCGTCCCACATTTATGTTGTTTTGATTCCACATGTATATGTTGCTAGATTCCTTAGTCACTAGCATGGATATGTAGATGATTTTCTGGTAGCTTTGATGTGCTTGTATGTTTGATATGTTTGCAGGTACACATGTTCATGATCTAAGTAGTATTCCAGGTGTCTAAAGCATTTAGGGAAGGTATTCATCCCTTTTCGTTCAATCATTTGTTTTGGATCTGAACCATTCAGACCAAAGGAATAACTTTTGTCTATAGAAGGTGCAATATTCCTGATAACAGGGATGGAGTATAAACATTTCTCATGATTTGTGGTCTAAAATTTTTAGGTGGAAGTCATCTCCAAGTACTAAACTAGAATGCTTGGTCCTTTGTTTTTTTGGTAGTATTTCCCTTTAAGTATTGTTGTCATCATACATTTTACAAAAAATAAATTAGATAGTATTTAGAAGTATTGCAAAACAACGGAGCAAAAGAAAGACCTCGAGATCACAAAATCGAGATCGATGGATTAAGGATCTTCAGGGTTTCTAACCTACATGAAATTTATTTCAAGCTCAAGACCCTGAGCCCAATATGCCAGTACACGTGTCAAACGTTGAGCACATCAAGGTCCCAAAAGCGGTTTTAATATACCACTCTCACATGGCCCTAAATTTGTTTTTCCTCTAGGAACTAACCCATTGCAAGATGGAAAGTGTCACATCAATGTGATTCTCGATCGGGTATTCCCATATCTTAGTATTCACAATTCATACACATGTTCAAGATCTTACAGACCATATCAATGGCTCCTGATGTTTCAGGTTCCCCAAGTTGCGTGAACTTTAAATATAAATTAATATGGGCCTTGAAACCAAAACTTCTCTGCCATGCATTGATACTCAGTCTATTTGGGGTCACAAAGGCTGGCTTAATATATTTCCCATCCATAACCTATAAACCGCTTTCATATCACAACCAACAAAGGAACCTGTTGTATATGATCCTATACCACAACAAGGATTTCTTTGATAAGAATAAACTAAAAAAAAGTCTATAGCAGAGGTAGGTAATGAGGGTTTCCTAGAGTTTATAAACACTATAATGTCCAAAGTGTATACTTTATTGTTTGATGAACCTACCCCAAGATGTTTCTTGAGTGTAATAATTTGTTATAGTTGAATCCTAAAGCCCCAGTTGGTGATTGGTTTTTCTATGAGGAAAAAAAAGAAATTCGTGTCTATGGAGATGAATTGCCACCTTACCATCTCTCTCTCTTCTCAACCCGAAGATTGTTCACCCTTGAGTACATCAGGAAAATATTTAATTGTGATGCTTTACACTTTGTAAAGCATAATAGTACTAGGAATTTTAGGGTATAATAAGAATTTGGGACTTTTAATGTTAAAACTAGAGCATCTCAACCCATCGTGGAAGCAATGTTGGCCAGCTTAAAACTTCTTGTTAGTTTTAGTTGGAAATATGATCCTAAAGTGATTATATCTAAAAGGAAGAAGTTAGTGAGATTGGTTGGTTATCCACATGAACCTCATCCCGATATTGATGTAATCACCAACCTAGATTGATGGGAGAAAGTAAAGAAAGCATTGCACCCAAAGTTGCAAACGGTGTCTCATGTCATGCCAACGCCACATAAGACCGACGCTTTGGGAAAGAGGTCGTTAACTGATGTAAATATAGATTCAAATATGGTAATATCCTAAGAGTTTGTTTTAGTCCAAAAGGTCCAGATTAGAACAACAGCCCGACCTACTCATTCATCAGAAACCCACCCCCACCTCATTGGCACTTGTTCTTCTTAAAAAAAAATCATTAGCAATATGGCCACAGGAACAAGGATCTTCTTCACAAACAAAAGCTTTAGTAACAACCCATACCTCTCCTTTCAAAGATGGAATATTCGACGTCTACGTTCAGATCAACAAAGATAATGTAGATATGCAAAAGACTATTTTTCCCAAAAAATAGATTCCTATAGGAAATCAAGCAAGAAATCTATCAGCCCTAGATTTGAGAAAAGGGAATTTGAAGATGGAAATTCTAGATCCTATTGCACCTATATTTCACCTTGGGGAAAGAGAGTGCCCTCCAATTACAATACCACTCAAGTTACCTTTAATCTAGATGTTTTTCACCCTAAATATATCATGGAGTTGCATACGGAGACTGAAGATGGTGTCTACCAGGATGTGATAAAATACGCGATGAGTACAAATAAGTTGCAAGTTTCAGTCAATAGGATTGAGCGATTGCTTAAAGACTTATAAGTCATCTACTAAAGCTAAGCAGATGAAGACCACATATTTAGAGAAACAAATATCTAAATTGGTAAAGGGCCCAAATGATTTAGTTCTTGTCCATAATATGTTAAAAGAGAGGGACAATGATATTTTAGCTTTGAAGAAAAGGCTCAATATACCCATCACTAAGCATACACAAATGGCATAATTGGTGGCAGTAAAAACAGAGCTGGACAAAGTAGTTGCTGAAAATTGAAGTCAACAGGAGAAGATTTTGGCACTTAAAGGAGAGGTAAATGAACTGAAAAAACATAATCAAGACCTCATGCTAGACAAATCCATAGTCTCACAAGCCTCATCTTCCACAAATCCTACTGACCATTAACCAAAACTATGGCAAGAATGAGCCTTAAAGATGCTCAATTAATAAAGTTAAAGACGAGTTAAGGCAAAAAGGTGATGAAGTCAAGGTATTGAATGAGTAAGTGGCCAGGAAGAATGTTGTTATTTCAAAGTTACATTAGGAGAAGACTATCTTGTAGAAAGACATTCAGAATCTAACTAGGAATTTAAGTGGTAAGATCTTGTTAAGAGTATGTAGGCACTTAATTTGGGATCAAATTGAAATCCAAATGATCACCCACTAGAAATGTTTTTTCAATTTCGCAAGATGAGTGGGAACTACTTGTTACAACCTATAAATATGCTTGAGCCATACTTACGCAGTTAGACAAGAAGACATACTCTACTAGAGTAGTGATAGAACTTCTTAACAAGAAATGCCATTAGGAGCTTTTGGACTTGGAAATTAGACACAGGATAAACATGGTCATTGAAGCAAATAAATTAATTACTAAGAAATACTTGGCTCAGAATGTAAGTAAATTGGCCTCTCAATTGTATCGGGATGTTGGTTCATTTAAGTCCATGTTTGCTAATCTTATCAATCAAGGGCTCCCATCCCCATGGGATGGAAATGGGGATTTGTACCAGAAAGATCACTACAACGCATTAATGATGCAAGCTTGAAACTCTGAAGTCACCCTTGAATATGTCCAAGGAGAATTGAAGGGAAAAACAAGTTTTGATAAATTACACATAGATTTTGAAATTTTGGTTAGATTACAGTAAGCGTTCATATGCCTTCCCAAGCCTACTTATGAGCACTATACGAAGCTATATGTAGCCTATGGAGAAACGATGATTTTCAAGTATCCGATGGGAAAAGAATGGAAAACATCACCAAAATAATGGCACTTAGGAAACATGTAAGAGAAACAATGATTCAAGCTTCTGTTGGAACTTCATCATCATTGTTAATTCATATGCCTCCTGGCCCACCTCAAAATCCACCTCAGTAAGGACCTCCTCCAACGTCTCAACATCTAAGTGAGTATCAAGCCAGTTAGCTAGACAAATCGGTTGATATTTTTAGTCGTGAATAATTTTTGATAGTATGTCTTATAACTATCATCTATTATGTAAAAAAAGTTGTTGTAAAAGATTAATGCTATAAATAGAGCCTAAGGCCATTGATCAAAGGTCGACACATTTTTGAGTGAAGTGTAACTTCTCAGAGAATAGTTTTATTTGCACTTGAGTTTTGTGATACATCTACTATATTGTAATTTGGGAATTGGGGATTCTTTATTAAATGGTTACATATTGGCTCAACTTATTTTATGTCTCCATACCTTTAACTTTTCATGCAATATAGTTGTTTGATATAATGCAAATCCCATGAGGAAACTATTCATCTGGAATTGATTCAAATCTAGTGGTGAATGCTTTTCTTTCTCTTAATGTGTTATGAAATATTCATGATATGTTTAATTGAATAAAAGATGTTGAACTACTGAATTCTGTATGCTCAGTGTGTTTTCTTTTCTATGAGATAAAACCTATTTTCACTGGTACTTTGTCTCATTTCATTCATTCATACATTTCATCTATCAATTTTTGTTATGTCAAAATGATGCCCATCATTGCATCTCTAGTTAATTATATCAGTAAATATTATTTCATGATTTAAGAAAGTTGTTGAAAGTGTTCAAGATTGTCATCCCCGCTCCAAGGAGCATACCCAACCATACACCAATAAAAGTTATTGATGCGTTGGCATAATTCCAAAACAACCTTGGAACATCACAAGGACTAACATATTTTTTGGCGTCGTTGTCGAGGATAGGAGGAATGAAATTATATTTTTCCTTGGGGACAACAACAATCTTATGCTCTGATCCCTTGAGGTAAACAAGAATCATCTTGTTGATTGTTCAATTCACTTGGTAACTACACCAAGGAAAATTTGGCATCTAGGAGTAGGAACACTCACACAAATCCAACTCATGAAGAATTCATAGCCTTGAAAGGTCTTGTCTCTTAGAGATATTGACGTGGAATATATCAATAATCCTCACAAGGTAATCCATGTAGAATTTGTTCTCCACCTATTTTTGGTCCTCTATTTATTGATTTTGAATTTATCTTTGAAACACCTTGAGAAGATTCTCCTTGCAGAAATCTCACTATGCCCTTAGTTGAGTTTCTAGACCCTCCTTCTGTGAGCACTGAAAGTGGTGAATCATCTTCACATACAAATCCCCATAAGCCTAAAACCCTTATTACTCTAAAATATAAGAATATAATCTTTCAACATATGATGTCTAGAGGAGGAAGAGGCAGAGGAGGTGGTGGAGGTGGTGGAGGCCCCCTACCACCACCGCCTCCATGAGTCCAACACTGGGTTACATCTCGTCATGGACCTTAATATTACCTATGCCTCTCAATGATATGCCTAATCACTACCTTAAATTACTACCTAAATATGATGGCATTAAGGGAACCTTTGCAGAAGAACATATGGATCACTTCAAAGATTTTACCAATAACATATTTATGGAGAATGATGATGTCTATATGATTTTTTTTGCTCAACCCTTGGAGGGAGATGTGTGAAAATGGTTTAGAGCGTTCCCCACATCCTCAATAGGAACCATGAATGAGTTAGAAACTTCCTTCATGAAGAAGTGGGGACTGAAGTGGGATAATATTTATTATCTTACTAATTTCTCTGCCCTTATGAAAAATAACTCATAAAATGTGGTTGAGTTCACAACAAGATTTAATAAGTTGTATTACAATATTCCTAAAGATGTTACACCTACCAAAGTGGCCTCAAGGGTCATCTATGTCGAGGGTTTCCCTTTAGACTTTTCCATCATGTTGAGAGAAAGAAGGTCAACGTCTCTCTTCATAATGCAAGGTGATACAATTGATGTTGAAGATAAAATGAGAGCCGAGGGAAAATTATGATGTCAAATGCCACTGACCATAAAGAGAAAGGAAAATCCAAAGATGTCGCTAGTACACCACGTGAAACTAAATATTTGCATGAATCTAAGATTGAATTAATGTCTCGGATCATAAAAAATATATCTAATAAAATAAACAAAATGGAGATAGAGGGAAGTAGCCCAAACATACCATCCCCACGAAGAAATCCCAATTAGCTCAGACATCCATGCAATCCATAGATGATGTACATGGATAAAAGAATTAAGGAGAAACCTTTGCGACCACATGTTCATGAAAGTAATAATATTATGCTCTAGCCTCCATAGGAGGATGTATATGAAGAACCAAAAGAGGAGATAAAATGGTTAGATGATGAATCTAATACTATACATCTCACTCACGATGATTATGAGAATTCATTTCTCAATAATGAATTTGATTGTTATCAAGTAGGTTCTGATGAGTTTAATCAATCTTTGACTCATTACCATTTGTTTGCAGATACCCTACATGATGAACTACAATAGAAATATGACATAAGGCATAAACCATCCCTAACTAGTCAATCTGCCAACCCTTCAACTAGTAAGTCTCCTACAAACAAAACCGTTGGTAAATATCTACAAACTTCTCCTACACCTAAAGATGGTAACCAATCAAAGGATACAAGTTGCGAAGGAAAAAAATCCCCTGTCTCCTAGTCAGTTGACATATTTGTTCCCAAAAGATCCAATCTTGAGCCTAAAGACTTAGACAATACTTATTCCTCTTTCAATTTGGAACAAGAATTGAGAAAACTTAAAATCCCTGTCCCTTTGACCGAGTTGGCCAAAAACCCTGCATATCAAAGGAAAATTGACAAATTACTCCATCATATTGACCAGTTTGATTAGCAAGATGCCATCAATTTAACTAATGAATACCTTGATATCCAATGTATTCCTCATGTTAATGATAAAGAAGAGCATATTGTCCCATTTTATGTTACTCTCAATATCCATGATAAGATATTACATAATTGTATGTTGGATTCTGGGACATCACACAATTTGATGCCAAAGTTCATCATGGAATAGTTTGGACTTGAGATAACCATACCTTACCATGATCTCTATATACGAGGCTTTTACTATGGGCTTGCAAGTTGCAAGAAATTTATAAGGTTACCAAATTGAAATTCTTCGGAGACCCATAGCTAGTCATTAATCAGATCAGGAGCGTCTATTAGAATAAACATCCAAGCCTACAATCTTACAAGAATCTTGTATGGGCTCTTATAGAGAAATGTTTCGATGCCTTCAACATAACTTTTGTTCCTATATATCTCAATCAACAAGATGATGCTTTGGCCTTGGCTGCTAGTATGTTCAATCCACCTAAGCAGCCAAATATGAAATATGAAGTCAAAATGCGTTATTTCCCCTCTATTCCACACAATGTCAAACATTAGCAAGTTTTAGAGGATGATACATAGATTAAACGGTTCCTAGAACTAATGGATGAATTTTCAGTTATCAACATTGATCCTAGAAATATTGATGATGTTGTTGACTTGTTAAAAGCAGACAAATATACAATACCAGAGATGATACCTTCATGTTTTCGCTTGGAAATACGAAGATTTGAAGACTTATGATATTGTTGTAATGCAACATAGGATCCCACTTAAACCTGATGCTAAACTAGTAAAGAAAAAAATGAGGCAAGTTAATCCTATGCTACTTCCTATCATTGAAAGAGAGGTTAGGAAATTGCTTGATGCTAAAATTACTACCCCCCTCAGATACTCTAATTGGGTAGCCAAACTTGTTCCAGTAAGAAAAAAAGAGTAGGGAGATTCATTTATGTGCAGATTTCATAAACCTGAATATCTGTGACAAATACTCCTGCCTAAGATGGACCATATTTTGTGGAAAATAGTAGGATCCACCAAAATCTCCATTATGGATGGATTCTCTAGCTACAACTAGGTAGCCATCCACCTCGGCGATAGAGATAAAACCGCTTTTACCACTCTGTGGGGTGCTTTTATGTACGACAAAATTCCATTTGGATAAATAAATGCTGGAGCAAATTTCAAACAGCCATGGATATTGCATTTATAAGAAAGAAATACACGTTCATTATAATATACTTAGTTGATATGACTATATTCTCAAAATCAAATGATGAACACTTGATGCACCTTGAACAAACCTTCATAAAGTGTCGAAAGTTTGGCTTTTCATTATATCCTAAGAAATCTTTCTTTGCTATGAAAGAGGGAAAGTTGTTAGGTCATATCATTTCTAAAGACGGTGTTAAGATAGATCCTAATCAACTTGCGGCTATAAATTTGATTGATCTCCCTAGAAACAAGAAATAAGTCCAATCCTTTATTGGTAAGATTAATTTTCTCATAAGATTTATCCCTAATGTTGCAGATATGTTGAAAAAGATCATTGATATGATAAAAAAGGATGCTGAGATAAAATGGACTACTAAGGCTAGAACTTCTTTTAAGAAAATTAAAAATGATTTGGGTCAAGCACCCATCCTCATTAGCCCTGATTATAATAAATATTTTCTCATTTTTTATTTCTCATATGAGGTTACCATTGCAACTATCCTTTTGTACAAAAATGACGTAGGTGAAGAACAATCGAATGCATACTTCACCAGAGCATTGTGAGATGTCGAGTTGAAGTACAATAGTATGGAAAAGAAAGATTATGCATTGGTCAAAGCTCTTAAGTATTTTAGAGATTATGATATGCATTCAAAGATCATCGCCTATGTTCTAGGAAACACAATTAAAGAGATCCTCTGTCAACCCAATAGTGAAGGAAGAAGTGGAAAATGGATTAGAAAAATACAAGAATATGTATTGGAGATAAATCCCACGAAGGTGGTGAAATGTCAAGGATTAGCAGCCGAGTCCAACTACCGAGCATTACAAATAAACAAGTTGGATCAATTATCAAGCAATAGAGAGGAGGGTAACCATTATAACCTCCCACCCAATATTTCTGCTAAATTTGTTCAATCTGAGTGGTATAAAATATAATTTATTATCTCCAAAATTTATCATGTCCCCCAATCTTGATAAATCCAAGACAATATCTCTCAAGCTCAAAGCTATACAATATTGTATTCTTGACGACTATTGTTTTGGAAGGATCCTTTAGGGATTCTTCTTAATTGTGTTGTTGAAGAAGAAACAAAAGGCACAATACTAGAATTTCATAAAGGCATTTTTGGAGGGAACCATGCTTGGAGAGATACTGCATATAAAGTAATTAGAGCAAGTTATTATTGGCTGACCCTTTTTGTTGATGCTACTGAGAATGGCAGGGATTGTATCATGAATGTCAGTTGTTTGCAAGAAAATAGAAGCTCTGACCATTGCCAATCAATCCCATCAAGGTAGAAGCACCTTTTCAACGGTAGGGGTTAGACTTCATTGGTGTGATTAATCCAAACTCCAGTGGACAACACAATTGGATCCTCGCTGCTACCAATTATTTCACAAACTGGGTGCATGCAATACCAACCAGAAATGCAAACGATATTATCATCATAAAATTTCTGTAAGAAAACAATTTGGCCAGATTTGGTTGCCCTAGAAATTCGATTACAGACAATTCACGAGCTTTCAAATTTGCCAAAATGATGAGCTTCTGCCAAGATTATAACATTGATCTTGTTCACTAAACATCCTATTATCTTCAGGGAAATGGGTTGGTAAAATCTTCAAACAAAAGCCTAATCACAATCATCAAGAAGATGCTTGATCAGAATAAAAAGGCTTGGGGCCGTCACCTCAAGTACACATTGTAGGATGATAGATTCAGTGTCAAAAGGAATATACATACCTCCCATTTCCAATTATTCTATGGTGAAGAATTCATCCTCCGCATGCAGTTAGGCCTTGCATTTACGAATCTATTGCAACCAGAACAAGAGGAGCCAAATGATATGGAAATAAGGATTTATCAATTGATAGAAGTACAACATGTAAGGGAGCAGATTGATGACACTGTTACAACAATAAAATAGTAATAAATAGGTAACTATTGCTAATAGTAATAATAATATTAAAATATAGTTTATGAAGAGAAGTGTCTCTTCAATATGTGAAGGCCAAGCCATATTTAAGGCAACCATATCCATTGTAATTTATCATTCATCAATTATTATACATTTATACATTTAATTATTTGAAGATGGAACATCTTCCTCCCTAGACCTGCTGACTTAATCCAGATATGAATTATCCATTACACCAGACATGGTGTAACATTGGTATCAAAGTTATACGGCCCTTGGTCATTATTTACACTTTGTGTAAGTTTAGTTTTTAGGGTTTCCCTAAAATATAGGACATTGTCCAAAAAAGAAAAGAGAAAAAAAAAGTAAAAAAAAAGTGAAAAAAAGGTAAAGACAAGAAAAGAAAGTAAAAAAAGAAAAGATAAACTTCGACCACTTAGCCCTACAAACAAATACAATATTAATAAAATAAATATTATTATAATAATATTTATATTATTATATAATATTTTAAAACTTATTAATCCACGTTTTAATAAAATATTTAAATATAATATTTTATATTTATTATTTTATTTCAACACATTAAATAATTATAATAATTATTATTAATTCATCAATTATTTCAAAGACATTAGTTGTCTTTTATACCTCCATAAGTCAAAATAAACTTCCAAATACACACATTCACATAAAATGACCCAAGCTATGACGGAATTAAAATACAAACTTGAGAAATTGGAGAAGGACATCAAGGCCCTCGTTGCCAACCAAGAAAAATTCAGAGAAGAAACAAAAAATAACAAGGCACTTAAGAAAGAAATCAAAGAAGATGTTGTTCTAGTACTAGGAAGAAAACTTGATGACAAAGTAGACATCATGCACGAGAAACAAAAAGAGTTAGATGACAAGATGTGTGTGATGACACAGAACATAAGCACCACGGCACAGAACTTGAGCATCATGACAGAGAACCAAAATACCATAATGGAAGTGTTACAAAAACAAAGGTATAATACAAACCATATTAGTAACTCAGATATGTTGGAGCACTATGTCAACAAAAATGAGAGTAAAAAAATTGATCAAGACTATAAAAAAGACAAGGAGACTAAATATCATAGGGATGACCAAAATACCAACAATATATTTGATAAAGATGAGCTCGACCAAGATCATAATGAGGGTTAAGCCAGTATCGTTGACAATAAGGACGATCCATACAATGCCAAAAGATGGATCCTACAATATGTAAAGGAATCCAAGTCAAAGGAATCAAATATCATAGATTCATCTTCTACATTAATTAACTCTTATACCACCTTGGAGAGACCTAAATATAACACTATCAGGTGACTTCGAGTGTGAGAATCCTCACGAAGCGCCACTTCTCGAGATAACTCGTAAGGATAATAAAATGAAAACATTATGTGATGGCATCCTAAGTATTGTAGGACAAGCGAATTCTAAAACAAGACTTGATATGGTCAGTCACAAAAATATTCCTCGTATTCATGTACAAGGAAAATGGGATAACAATAATAATCATAATGGAGTACAAATTCAAGTTACAAATGAAAGGAATATGACAAACTATTGCGTAAAGACCAAGCATGTACCTAATACTAGTTCTAAAAAAGACATAAAGGAAGTAATGACATTGTTTCAACACAAAACGAAAATGAAAAGACGACAACAATAATCTAATATTTGAGGACAAATCTTTCCTAAGAGGAAAGCAATGTTACAACAATAAAATAGTAATAAATAGGTAACTAATCCTAATAGTAATTAATAATATTAAAATATAGGTTTTTTTTTCAGAGGAAAAAATACCAGTCTTTGTTATTCATCGGAACCAAAAGACATTATACATTTACCCTCTTTCTTGACAGAAAGGAACAATGAGTAGCTGATCAACACATAGGAAAACAATGATCATGCCTGCAGTAACATCCAATCAGCAGAAAAATATAAAAATTCTGATCATAGCAGACTTTTCTCATCATTCCTAATATATCAGGTCAGAAAATGCTGTGAATCGGAGGTGATCCCAAGCAGACAATCCTGAGCAAAACTAGCTGGTTGAAGAAGTCTCAACATGTCATATAAAGCAAAACAAATCAAATGCTGAAAAAACAAGTGGAGATCAGCAGCTAAAATAGCATAAATTGGCCATGTTCTATGACCATGCTATCCAGTGATTCAATGTAAGATCCATATCCCATATCCAAATTCAGAGCCTGTTTGGAGAGGCCATCAGCTAGCATGTTATGCTCACGGTATATATGCTTGAAGATCACCGGAGGGACGAGATGGAGCATATTATTTATTTCATCACACCAATGCATTAGAGATGAAATATCAAGGGTGAAAAGTCCGTTGAGCCAAGAAATAATAACCATTGAGTCACCAAAGATCAAGTGAGTGGGTAGACCCATCATCAAAATCACTCTTAGAACAGCCCAGAGCGCCAATAATTCCGCTCTAGTATTAGTGCTACATCCACAGCCCAAAGAGAAACTGAAATAATGGTTATCATTTAGGTAGATCACAAAACCTGCACCTCCTAATTTCTCGGCAGCAGCCCCATCAAAAAATGCACAAGGAAAGACCTTCTGTGGCTTAGGACCAATATTCCGGATTTTTTGATATTTAAAAGGAACTGGATAAAGATTTAGAAAACTCTCGATCATGGAAAAAAGTGGTTGAACTAAACATTTCCAACTCTCAAAGAGACATTTGTTCCGAAGATTCCAAATACACCAGAATGCAAAAAGAGGCAAATATCTAAAATCAGCATAACGCGCAGTAGATGTGAACCAATGCACCAGAAAGGACGGGACAGAGTCGAAACAGGGCAGAGAAAACCCAAACCGAGTTGCATAATGAGAGAAAATACTCACAGTGAAGGGGCAGAACAAGAAAAGATGCTGGATATCCTCTAAACTTCTCTCACATAAAACACAGCAACTTGGACCATGAAAACCACACGATTGGAGTTGCTCCCAGGTAAGAATCTGGCCTTTATTCAGTAGCCAGATGAAACAGGCAATTTTAGTGGGGATATTCAGAGTCCAAAGAGAATCACTAACAGGATTTCACACCTCTAAACTACTGTTCGAGATAATACATTCGTAACCTTTGGCTGCAGTAAGAGGACCAACATAATTATAATGAGACCAAAGCAGAGTATCACTTAGATCCTTCAATCAAATTCTGCTGTATTCCAACCCTCTAACATAGTTTTCCCAACAATATTTCCAATCGCCACAAAGGTCGAGATCCTCAGCTGTAAACTAGTACCCTGAAGCAAAGGTAGTTTTATTTCTAGCTTGAGCTAGGGTACATATCCCATAGTCTTCCAAATAGGCTCTTAAATCACCTGGGAGAATAAAAGAGTTGTCCAAACCAACAACAGGATCCACACCCAGGCGAATATCTGAACCATTGCCAACTTGCCAAAGTATCCCTTTACCCAACCAAGGCAAGGTTAAAATAAAGCCTTTCCAAATAACTGATACATTTCTAACCCTGAAACATTTCTCTCTTAGCCATGAGTGCACAGGCAGATTCTTCATATATTTCACAGACAGAAGTAGGTTCCAGATGCCATTGTTGTTTAAAGTATTCCATAAACTCTTCAACCTCAGAGATAAACTGAAACTAGGGAGATGCTTGATTCCTCATCCACCTAGAGGGATAGGTCGAGCGAGAAGATGCCAATCAACGAGATGGAATTTTTTTTGCTTTGTAGAGGATCCCCAAAGAAAAGAAAAGATCAATTTTCTGAGCTTATCTAGGATTGAGGATGGAATCGGAATAAGGGCCATCCAGTAGACAGGTAGGCTTGAGAGAACAGATCGAATAAGGACTAGACGTCCTCCAATAGACAAGAGCTTGTTAGTCCAATGAGAGATACGCTTCTCAAATTTAGCTATAAGCCAATGCCAGTCCTTGACCAGATATCCCGAAGGCTTGAGAAAGTACCCAAGATAATTGAAACCCTGATTAAGATGTGCAAATCTGTACGGAAGGAGCCCTGTAATTCTACCAAGAAGGGTAGCATCTAAGTCATTATGGAGGAAATACGATTTTTCCAAATTTATGCACATGCCAGAAGCCTCCCAAAAAGTGTCAAGTAAAACTTTGAAGGCTATCCATTCCTCAAATGAACCCATACCAAATAAAATCACATCATCTACAAATAGTAAATGAGTGAGGAAGAGATGTGACGAAATTTTGATCCCTTTGATTTTTCCATTTCTCTTGGCATCTTCAATAAGAAGGCTAAGACCCTCTATAACCAGGATGAACAACAGCGGGGATAGAGGACAGCCCTGTCTGATTCCACGAGTGGCTGGATAGAATGAAGAAGGAGAACCATTTATAAGGACAACAAAATTTGCTGAAGAAATGCAGCCCATAATCCAATTCACTCCTACAAGAGGAATTCCAATCTGGATAAGTATAAGACGGATGTAAGTCCAATTTACCCTGTCGAATGCCTTTGTCAAGTCTAACTTGAGAATGAGCACACATCTTTTTTTTGTTTTGATAGAGTGAAGGACTTCCTGCATGATGGCTACCGGCTCAAGGATCTGATGGTTCTTCAGGAAGCCGAATTGCTGGGGAGAGATGGAGGAGTCAAGGAAAAGTTTGAGTCTCAGGGCTACAACTTTAGAGATCAACTTATAACAGAGATTGCAAAGTGAAATAGGATGAAATTCAGCAAAAGATACAGGTTGTTCAACTTTTGGTATTAGGGATAAGAAGGTGGAGTTAAGGGAAGGAGCCACACTACCCGTGATTCTAGAGGATTCCACCAGATCGACAATGAGAGGTCCCAGGAAATTAATAAAGGTCAGATAGAATTCGACAGGCCAGCCATCAGGGCCTGGGGCCTTATCCTTTTTGAAAGTTTTAAGGGCCTCAACAACTTCCGAAAGAGTGACTGAACCAGTAAAGGCCTTTTTCCTTTCCTCCCTGATATAGGAAGGAAAAAGACGGATAACCTTAAGCTGAGCAGAAAGATTTGTCATATGATCATCAGCGAAAATATTTTTAAAACAGTGAATCCCAAGAGATTTGATGCTTTGATCATCCGAGATCCAGTTTCCCTCCTCATCTTTCAAACTCCAGATGGTATTATGATTTTTCCGAGCCGATGCCACCACATGAAAATATTTGGTATTGGCATCCCCATTCGAGGCCCAAGTAACTCGGCTTTGTAGTCTTGCTGAATAAATCTCATGATCTAAAAGCTTTTGAAGATCAGATTTTAGCGATATCAGTCTGTGATGTTGATCATCATTTAATATAGCAGAGTGAGAAGAAAGTAGAAGAGAACTAATTTCCTCCTCCAGAATATAAGATTTATCCTTCATTTTTTGAGACTCAACTTTTTTCCAAGGCTTAACTTTTTCTTTCAGCAGGTGAAGTTTGCACGAAAAATCATTCATAACATCCATCAAGGCTTTTGAACGGATAAGTGGCCATTTAGTTCGGATCATTTGGATAAAATCCTCATTTCCTAGCCAAGATTGATTGAATTTGAAGGGATAAGCACAAGGGTTTTGTTGATCCATCCATTCAAGCAGGACTAAGAAGTGATCAGAAATCCCACATCTATGAGCCCAAGCCCTATGTCTAGGAAGAGAGCTAATGAGCTGATCCGAAAGCAGATAACGATCAAGTCTTTTGGAGATGCCATCTTCCCCCATCCTACCATTCCTCCAAGTTGGTCTTGCAAATGGGGGAGCCACATCCACTAATTGATGATCGGAGAAGAGTTTGGAGAAAAAAGGTCCCAAGGGATCAAGTTGAGCTCTAGTGCCCCAAATCTCTGAGGCATTTAAAGTTAAATTCAAATCACCAGTTAAGATAAGGTTGGGCAGCGAGAGAAGACCGCCAGAGGCCACGGCATTCCAGAACGTGTCATGGTTAAGATAAGGGCCGTAACAATTCAGGATAGACAGAGAGAAGGAAGAGCCACGAATCGAGGCTTTAAGCAAGATACCAGCAATAGTATGGTACGCTTTACATCTGAGAATCTTTGGATTCCATCCAGAAATAATCCCCCCCAAGATACCATTTGAATTGAGTGCACAAAACTCCCAACTCGGACACAGCTTGGAAAAGGCATAAAGGGATGGGTAAGAGCTGGTCATGGTCTCCTATAGGAGCACTAAATCAAGAGAAAGAGACATTATCAGACGACGGATGCTTTTTTGTTTGGTTGAACCTCCCAACCCTCAGACATTCAAGGAGAGAATACACATCATGAGTCAAATTGAAGAGGGGTCGACGCTCTAAGGACCCTTTGAGAGGTAGAGGCAGGCTTCTGAGCCGCATTCTTTAGTCTAGTAGATAATGGAGTGTAAGGGGCAGATGAAAAAGTCTCATCAATTGGAGGAGATTTTTTTTTTTCTCCTTATAGTGACATTTTCAAAGCAGATGGAATCAAGGGGGAGAACTGAGGGAGACAAAGGAGTCTTATCAGAGAAAATATCCAATGATTTTTGTAATGCCGGGTCTGCAAAGGAAGGGGAGGTGACCGGGCTGAGGGACTGAGAATCCAATGTCGAACGGCTAGTGTTAACAAGAGGAGGAAAGTCCGAATCGTTAAAGAGAGGTTGAGGGGAGACATCTTCCAGATTTGGTGTAAGTGAAGAGGAGGCTGCAGGAGGGGTGGAAGCAGTAACAGACACATTAGTACATAATGCTTCAAAATTCCGTGAAGGAGGGCGAGGAAGAATCTCAAGCGAAGGAGAGGTAGGAGGAATATCATGGGAGGGGTCTAATATCGCCTGAGAAGGAAGCAGCAGGAGAGAGTTATCAGAGCTTGGAGGAGGAATATTAGGCAAATCCTTGTGTGGGGAAGAAAGAGTCAAAGCCTGAGAAGCATCTGTAGGATTTGAAGGGCCTCTATCATCAAAACTTCGTGGAGTGGCTGAAGGATCCAAAGATAGAGGAGGGGATTTAGGGGATTCTCTATTGACACCAACAGTAACCAGAGCCTTACGATCCCCAACAACAGAATCCATCAGAGCTAATTCTAAATCTGATGCATCTTCGAAAAGGGAGCATGCATTTTTTAGAATTCCCATGGAAGAAACTAGAGGGACCGTGGGAAAACTTACCTGGGAAGTCCATTGTTCTGGAAACAAGGATCGCTGTGCTGCACTAGGGAGTCGAAGGCCCAGGGAGGCAGAGTTTTCACTAAAAGACGTACATGCCCATCTCAGATGTCCAGTTTCCCTGCAGTAGTTGCATCTGAAGGGGATGCCCTGATAGTCGAGCCTTTGAGAAATTAGGCGCTCCCGGCATAGAATTTCTATATCAGCCGGTAATCCTTTTGAAATGTCCAACTCTACTAGAACTCTGGCCAATCTTTTGTCATATGAATTCATAAAATCTTCTTCTACCGCTACAAAGCGACCTATGGTGTTTCCTATGCCCTCCAGGAGCGAACGATTCCACAACGGGAATGGAAGTCCAGGCAGCAGAGTCCACAAGTGTCTTTTTTTAACCCTTTCTCTAGCAAGGTCAAACTGAACATGCCATCGGTCTAATACGAGAGATCCTTTGCCCACTCTCCACAGTCGATTAAGGACAGAGGTTGCATGGGCGTCCTCTAAAAAAACAAAAAATATCCAACCCCGAACCAGAAGACTAATAGCAGGAACATATGATAGGAAGGGCTTCCAATGTTCAGTGGCCCATGCGAACCATTCCTTATTATCCATGGAAGCGTATTCCAGTCTTCCAATGAGCGCGCGAGAACATAAGGCCTCTACTCTATCCAGGTAGATATCTCGACCTACAACACAGCGTAGTTTTCCTTCGAGCACCTTGTGTGCTTTAGCCTTCCTTCTACGCCGAAATCGAGCAGAACCTCCACCTGCCGCGTCGTCGGGAGACCCATCATGGGTTTTCAGCATATTGACTGTAGGGGAGACCCCATAAAGGATTCGCCAGTCCAACAAAGCCAGTCAACAAGAGTCCAACAAAGCCAATGATGGGAAGCGGATAAGCTTCAAGCAATCATCAGAAACCCAGAAATCAAACCCTAGTTAGGGTATTATAACGGTAGTCTACTAGGGTTAATTGACTTCACAGACCCAAATCATATCAACAGACCCTGAGAACGACGTCCGAATCAAGGACAGACCAACCCCAAAATGCCAGAAAAAACCGCACAAGGACTCACCAGTCAACGAGAGCCCAACAGAATTGTGTCACAAGCAAACACGTGAAACCCCGGTCCTAAACCCTAGTTAGGGAGGACCAAAAGGAAGCCCGAATCAAAACCCCAACCCTGAAAATGACAAACAAATCTAGGACAACCAAGCCCCGAAAATCATGGAGGCGTAGAATCTTCTAGCACCCGGACAGATTAAAAACCATCAACGACATCGTGTAGGGTGGGTGACAGAAAAAACCACACAGCCATGAAGAAAAAAGCACAATGAAGACAATGGCTAAGCCAAAAATCGACTAATATATACAATTCCCACTTGTTTAGACTGGTTGGTACTAGTCCTTAGCTCTGAGTATGGACTCCAGTCGTCGGCAATAGCTGAAGGGACAAAGAAAGACAGAACAATAGCCAAAAAACCAAGAAGAAAAGCTAGAAGGGACGTGGATTGTTGACCCAAAAAACATCGAACCAGACCAACAAACCAGGACAGGGCATATGAAGAAACGGGTTCAAGGGGACAGACTGAAACCAAAAATACGGCTCCATAAGACACAACAAAAATAAACCCGAGAAGGAGACCGTTGAGGAGCGCCATCAACCTGCAGATCCTTATTCCTCCTGCAAACCCTTGGCGAGGTCGCCATCGCCCAAGCTGTCCAAATCTTGTGAGTGAAGTCACTCAAAGATGCGTTGATTCTAAGTCGGAACAAGTTCCAACAAGTTCAATATTAAAATATAGTTTATGAAGAGAAGTGTCTCTTCAATATGTGATGGCGAAGTCATATTTAAGGCAACCATATCCATTGTAATTTATCATCCATTAATTATTATACATTTAATTATTTGAAGATGGAACATCTTCCTCCCTAGACCTGGATACAGGACTCCAGCATGACAAAATAATGGTTAACTTTGACAGAAATTCTATAGTATGAGATTTCCAACAGACCTAATTCTAAAATTGGGAGAAGACAAACCCAAGCATAGAAAATTCAACGATCTTTGGATTGGTCCTTTTAAAATAATGAAAATATAAGACAACAACATTTATGGCTAGGCACATCTTGATGGTGATCCACTGGAAACCTGTTAATAGAAGGTTTTTGAAACATTATTTTTCATTACTAATATCTTTTTAATGAGCATTTGTATCATTATGTACAATAATTTGTCTTTCTATCTTTTCTTTAAGTTTTACTTCATGTAAAATTTTCAAGATTAATTTTCTTTGAAAAATAAGTGCCAATGAGATTCCATATTTAATAAGACTCCATAACCCAATGGACTTGATGGTACTAGTCTTCTCATCCTATTCCAAAGAAAAAGGTTGTCCTCATGAAGCCAATGTTAGTGACATTATATGCATTAAATAAATTTGTTTGCAGGCGAGAGCATGTGTTCGAGTCCCTAACAAAAATTCTGAGCATGGTTAGATCATTTTCCGACGTCATATGGGGATAATCAACACTATGGATGTGTTTCAGAAGAAACATAAAGTATTCAACTGTGTTTCAAGAGGATCATCCGGTCGAAAAAAAATGCTACGCCAATTACAAGATCAATGCTCCAAGTTAATTGAGTCTCTATCAACGACTATGATAATTTAAGTATTGCCAAGTTGTGTCGAACATGATTCCTGAAACAAAATCTGCGTGTCCCTGTGTCGACATGTCGGCACTTCAAAATCGCAAAAGCAGTCTTGCAATTCCGCTCAAAAGTGGCTCTGAAACCGTCTGTGCCTATCAATTCCAACACCAACCAGACAAGTGCCATGAAAGGAGATCGGGTCGTACCATTGCAAAACAACGAAGCAAAAGTAAGACCTTGGGATCAGGAAATAGAGATCGATAGAACAACCTCATTATCTGCAAGCAAACCATCCAGAACTGAGGAGCACTTCAGAGATAATCACTTTGATATATATGACCTAGTGCTCTCCATTAGCAACCTGCACTTGATATCTAGAGAAGCTGAAGATTTAACAAAGTATGGAAGAGATTTTATGAACCTATGGAATTCCATATTAGCCAAGGTTATCTTACCCAATGCACAACCTTTTCTAGAGTTGGTACAATGGTGTGTTGAATTATACATTCCAGAAAGAAGAGCCATCCTCTCCAGGATCAACATTGTAATTTGTCCAATAAATAAAGAGTTCCTCTAAGATGTGATGGAAATTGAAGAGGACCCAGAGTATCTAGCCTTTGATGAACAAGACTTAAGTGCAAAGATCATATATTTGTATCCTGAAAGCAGAGATTATTTTATTAGAACACTTCTGCCTCCTGGGACTGAGCCACCTGCAACGCCTTCGCCTTGCAAACTGGACACCTTTTATGAGCCAACTCAAGCAACAATTGCTAAGGTATGTCAGGTTTTGGAATACAATTACGATATGGTAGTTGATAATACAGTGCTAGGTTTTCTTCTGCTGATAAATTTGTCCAACCAAGAGTCTCCTATCAAGCTTGATATTATTTCCTTCATGATAGATATGATCCATGACTAGCTTAAAAGATTTACTTCAATGAAATTTTGGATACTAGTTTTACCTTTTGTATATGATGCTATACTACAACAGGGATTTCTTTAATTAGACTGATAGAAATTTGTGTCTATGGAGATAAATTTCCAGCTTAATATCTCCCTCTCTTGTTAACCGCAAGATTGTTCTCAGTTGAGTACATCAGGAAAATATTTATTTGTGATGCTTTAAACTTTGTAAAGAATAATGGTACCAAGAATTTTAGAGTACCACAAGAACTTGGGCCTTTTAATGTTAAAACTAGATCAGCTCAACCCAGTGTGAAGCAATGTTGGCCATTTTAAAAACTTCCTACTGGTTTTAGCTAGAAATATGATCCTAAAGGGATTATATCTAAAAAGAAGAAGTCGATGAGATTAATCAGTTATCCACATGAACCTCATCCTAATCTTGATGTAATCGCCATCCTAGATAGTTGGGAGCAAGTAAAGAAAGCATTGCACCCAAGGCTGCAGACAGCGTCTCATGTCATGCCAATGCCACATAAGATTAACACTTTGGGAAAGAGGTCTTTAACCTATGTGATGAAATACAACATGAGTACAAATAAGTAGTAAGTTTCATTCAATAGGCTGGAGCACTTGCTTGAGAATGAAAAGTCGTCTGCTAAAGCTAAGGAGCTGAAGATCCCATATTTAAAACAACACATATCTATATTGGAAACATACCCAAATGATTTAGTTCTTGTCCATAATATGTTAAAAGAGAAGGACAAGGAGATTCAGCTTTGAAGAAAACGCTCAATATACCCGTCATTGAGCATGCACAAATGACAGAATTGGTGGCAGTACAAACAGAGATGGACAGAATTGAGCATGCACGGTAGTTGCTAAAAATTGAAGTCACAAGGAGAAGATAGTGGCAATTGAAGGAGAGGTAAATGAATTGAAAAAACATAATCAAGACCTCATGCTAGCCAAATCCATAGTATTACAGGCCTGTTGAATGAAACTATGCTAGAAATGAGCATTAAAGATGCTCAATTAAATGAAGTTAAAGACAAGTTAAATAAAAAATGTGACCAAGTCAAAGTTTTGAATGAGGAAGTGGATAAGAAGAATGCCTCTATTTGAGACTTACATAAGGCGAAGACTAGCTTGAAGAAACACATTCATAATCTTACTAGGAATTTAAGTGGTTATCTCTTGTTAAGAGTTTCTAGGCACTTAATTTGGGATCAAACTGCAATCCAAACTGGAAACATTTTTTTATTTCACAAGATTAGTGGGAATTGGTTATTAAGATCCAAATCCTAGGCTCTATCAAGTGTTGAGAGGGATCAAATCTCTCGAGGTGCAAACCTCTCCTCCAATAGCTCCTTGAGTGCAATACCTGAGAAGAGGTTTGCACCTCGGGAGATTTGATCCCTCTCGACGCCTAATAGAGTCTAGGATTTGGATCTAGGCTTGTTTCAGTCGTGGGCAGTGACACAAAACTCGAGTTTGATCACTATTGAAAGGAACAGGTTAAGTTGAAAACATAGATACAATTATGAGGATTATCATAATCTAATTAATAAGTATTAAAGATTGATTAAATTATTAAACTGGAAAATACAAACAATAATTTTGTAAGGATTACCTAACATTCTAGATTTTTTTAATTGTTGTCAAAATATTATTGCGTCGAGAGGCGCTCTACAGCCCAGTATGGGGTAGATCTTGTAACGTTATGTAACGTTGTAACGTTATTGCCCCGAGAGGCGCTCTACAGCCCAGTATGGGGTAGATCTTGTAACGTTACATAACGTTACATAATGTTATGTCGGCTATTAAAAAAATAGAACATAATGTTATGTCGGCTATAAAAAAAACACAATATGGGGGAAATGTTGTAATGTTTTTACTTAACAAAATAATAAAAAATGTTGGCCTTGCACATGGTTTTAAAACCATGCACATACGTAATAAATGTCGGCCAGAAAAAAAACCTAATATGGGGGAGATGTTGTAATCTTCCTAACTAACAAAACAATAAAAAATTTAAAATTTAATTATCCGTAAAAAAATATGGGTGAGGAAAAAAACACAATATGGGGGAGATGTTGTAACGTTTTTACTTAACAAAATAATAATAAAAGTTGGCCTTGCACATGGTTTTAAACAAACCATGTATGAGGAAATATTGTAATGTTAGTTCATAACAAAATAAAAAATAATAAAAAATATTATATGTGGGCCATAAATAATATTAAATATTAATAATAAAATATTATATGTGGACCTTAAATAAAAATATGTGTCTTTTGGTTTGAATCAAATCAATGGATACCTACAAAGAGATTTGATCCCTCTGGGCGCTTGATAGAGCCTAGGATTTGGATCTACGCTGGTCTACCTCAATTATTCTACTCTCTCTTTATTAAATGTCCTAGTAAATCTGATTTGATTCCTGGTAATTAGTGTTGATAGTTCCTAATTGTAACTTGAACCTTCAAATGCAATTTGGCATTCTCAATATAGAACTCTGTAAAACTACCATTTTGCTTTTATTGCAAGAGTATTTTTAACATTATGAGTATAGAATTGTGCTTTTATTGCACAAGTATTTTTAACATATTTAAAGAGAAAGAAAATGATTTACTAATGATTCATTTACCTTAACTGGACTTATTTTCAACTATACATATCAACTCTTACAATTATTTTCCATTTCGTCCTGGGAAATTGCATTTTTTTTCTAAAACTCCAATGTCTAGAGTTTAGTTTCAAGTTTCAAAGGTTGTAAGACCATGCTTATTTTTCTTTCAAATTCTTTGTTGGGATAAAAGGTTTCTTTTTTTAGATTGCCATGCAATACTTATATCAATGCACTCACTCATCTCTCTTTTATATTCAATTTGTTGAAGGTATTGATTAGTGTTTGAAATAATATATTTTTTGAAATTTTATTATTTTTTAGGAGTAGTTTATTTTTTATTTTCTTTATTTTTAATTGAAATTTGGTAAAAAAAAATTAAAAAATCTCTTTGAGTGCAATTTACCATGGGTTGTTTAAGAAGCCTTGCATGGTTGTTTAGGTGGCCTTGCACATGGTTTTAAAACCATGTGCAAGGCCAACATCCATTGATATTACATGTGCAGAGGGAATATATCCATGTCAGCTTACTATCTTTAGTTTAGTGGAATAATACATGTTAAATACCTTCACACAATTAACAATCTCCAAAGTAGATAACATTATAATCAATTACATTAATAAACTATTGTCATTAGAGGGATCAAATCCACTTAGAAATTAGAGGGATTGGCCTACCAATCATTCTCAAGAGTGAAATGTGTAATTAATTTTTTTCGATGTCTGTGTAGTAATTAGAGGGATCACATCCACTCAATGATCAGATGGATTAACCTACCACTCATTCTCAAGAGTGAAATGTGCAATTAATTTTTTCAATGTTTGTGCAGGAATTAGAGGGATTTGCCTACGGCTACAATGTCTACTTTTCATTTTCATGGCAAGCTGCTTCTCTTCTAATATATATATATATATAATTTAAACTTATATTTAAATTAAATTTATAGGAGATTTAACTAACTATAACATTGAATAATTTAAATTTAGTTTTAAAAAAAACAAAATTAATATAAATATTAATTTAAATTTAAAATTAAAATTTATATTTCAAATATATATATATATATATATATATATATATATATATTAAATTTATTTTTATTTAAATTTAATTTTTTATTTTATGAAAACACATAACATCTTTGAAATTCTTCTCCATGCAACATTACAATATCTATATAGTGAAATATTTTGTTTGCAATTATTTACATTAAAATTTTCTCCAATTAAAAATTAACTTCGCCTATTCTTATATTGGATGCTTCTGTTGTTTTACCTGTCATGTAAATAAGCGACTGCCTTGGTGAACTACAGACTAGCCTAGATCCAGCTTTACCCGGCTCTATCATGCGCCGAGAGGGATCAAATATTTCGAGCTGCAAACCCTTTTTTGGAGTGCAATTGTTGAAGCAGGGTTTGCACCTCGAAATATTTGATCCCTCTCTGCGCATGATAGAGCCGGGTAAAGCTGGATCTAGGCTAGTTCCAGTCGTGGGCGGAAACATTAATATTTTAGATGATCCACAGTATGTATATGTTTTTAGTTATTTTTACAATTGAATTTTACAGTAGAATATTTTATAATCCAGTTTTTACATTATAAAATTACATGAAAGAAGCTTAAGAATAACAATGTAACAATGTAAGAAGGTGAATAAGAAGAATGTGATATGATGGAGATATTGTTTTAAAACAGATATATTTGATATTCATATTGAATATAACACATATTGTAAAAACTGTGACAGTTTACTTTGTTAATTTACAATAGCACTTTAGTTGATTTTGTGCTATTAATTTACAATAGCACAAAATCAACTAAAGTGCTATTGTAAATTAACAATAACACTTTCCTATAATTTTTAATTTGTTTAGTCTGTTATTCCAGTGTTGGTATGGGGAATTATGAGTGCTATTATATTATTATTTTTTATAGTTTATTATAATTTTTACAGTGTTAGCATGGGGAATGATTAGTGCCATTCTTATTACTCATTCTAGTGTTAAGCCATACCCTGAGTGTTGTGTTGAACTCCAATATTAGCATGGAGAATCATTAGTGTTATTTTTATTATTCTAGTGTCAAGTGAAAACTGTGGGTAGTTTATTGTTAACTTTTTGGAGTGTCTTATTATTATTCCAATGTTAGTATTCATTACTTGAATTACAATTTCACATATTTGAGTCAGAAAATAGACCTAATATTACGATTAGATATATTTTTATGGTCAAAATTTGATTAGATGAGAAAAAAACTCTCGGATCATAGGATAGTCCTTTGTTGCATTATGTGATCCCTAACGTTACCCTGGAAGAAACTTGACTTAGTTTTTCACTACTTGAATTACAATTTCACATATTTGAGTCAGAAATTAACCTAAAATTACGATTAGATATATATTTTCTGGTCAAAATTTGATTGGATGAGAAAAAACTCTCGGATCATAGGATAGTCCTTTAGTGCATTATGTGATCCCTAACATTACCCTGAACAAAACTTGTGGAGAAGAGCGGAGAGTAGTGACTTTAGTTTTTTATTTGCTTGGTCTGTCACCCAAGTGCATTGTTTTACATATGTTTATCAATGTAATCTCTGTTTTCTTTAAATTATTAAATTTTTCCAGTCTGATATTCCACTTAATATGGGGTTTTATTAGTGTTATTATATTATTTTATTTCTAGTTTATTATTATTTGTAGAGTGTTATTTTTATAGGGTTAGTATGGAGAATTATAAGTGCTTTTCTTATCATTCATTCCAATGTCAAGTAAAAATTGTGACAGTTTACTTTGTTAATTTACAATAGCACTTTAGTTGATTTTGTGCTATTCTTATTACTCATTCCAGTGTTAAGTGAAAACTGTGGGCAGTTTACTGTTAATTTTTGTCAGTCTTTATTATTATTTCAGTGTTAATATGGGGAACCATTAATGTTATTATATTTTTTTTCATTTTATTATTATTTTTACAGTGTTAGCAGTGTTTAGCATGGAGAATTATTAGTGCTATTCTTATTATTCATTCCAGTGTATATTTACCGTCAATGGAAAATCCAATGAGAATGGATCTGGCATTTAAATTCTGAAATAGATTATTCCATACCAAATCGTGGAGTTAAAACCAAACTATTTACCGTCAATGGAAAATCCATTAATGTTATTATATTTTTTTTCATTTTATTATTATTTTTACAGTGTTAGCAGTGTTAGCATGGAGAATTATTAGTGCTATTCTTATTATTCATTCCAGTGTCAACTGAAAACTGTTATTATTATTTTTAGTATTAGCATGGAGAATCATTAGTGTTATTTTTATTATTCTAGTGTCAAGTGAAAACTGTGGGTAGTTTATTGTTAACTTTTTGGAGTGTCTTATTATTATTCCAGTGTTAGTATTCATTACTTGAATTATAATTTCACATATTTGAGTCAGAAAATAGACCTAATATTACGATTAGATATATTTTTCTGGTCAAAATGTGATTGGATGAGAAAAAAACTCTCGGATGATAGGATAGTCCTTTATTGCATTATGTCACCCAAGTGCATTGTTTTACATATGTTTATCAATGTAATCTCTGTTTTCTTTAAATTATTAATTTTTTCCAGTCTGATATTCCAGTTAATATGGGGTTTTATTAGTGTTATTATATTATTTTCTTCTAGTTAATATGGGGTTTTATTAATGTTATTATATTATTTTCTTTCTAGTTTATTATTATTTGTAGAGTGTTATTTTTATAGGGTTAGTATGGAGAATTATAACTATTTACAGTCAATGGAAAATCCAATCACAATGGATCTGGAATTTAAATTATGAAATAAATTATCCCATACCAAATCGTGGAGTTAAAACCAAACCATTTACCATCAATGGAAAATCCAATGAGAATGGATCTGGCATTTAAATTCTGAAATAAATTATTCCATACCAAATCGTGGAGTTAAAACCAAACTATTTACCGTCAATGGAAAATCCAATCAGAATGTATTCTGAAATAGGTTACTTTTCCCACTTTCTTGACACTAAATTTGCATTGCTTATTTCCAGAAACTATTGATAATTTTGTTTTGTTTTAGATGTGGACGATTTAGAATGGCACTCGTTAAATAAAAAGTTGAGTGAATACTGCAACCCAAGGACAACATCCAAATTCTGGAATTCCAAGAGTCCAGTCTTCCACGATCTCTAGTTAATAGTTTGGAGAAATTTTCAATCCGGAACAGAAATACCGTACGCAGTTTGACTAACAGCAGTATTCTGTACTTACCCTATATTCAAGAAAAATTACATAAAACCGAAAGAAATAATTCTTAAACAAACAACCTAGGGTTATTGGCGGTAAGAAAGTGGCTCACAGCCATTTAGTTTAACGTTTGAAGCAGAAGAGCTCGTACCCAGTGACAAATTTTCCCCTATGATATATCCAAGGTTGAGTATCTACTGGCCAATAATCTAAAGACGTTGCACACCAACCTGTGAATAGGTCGTTTAAAGGAGGTACAATTGAGCTTGCATGTGAAATCATTTCGAGCGTAGAATCCCAGGTCATGGCCTTGTGCAATTTATATGATCTCGTTGACTAGAGTTAAATAATTTCTCTATGAGTAGTCAGGACTCTGGTGTATAATATTGGCAGTTAGCTCACATAATGATTTTTAGAAATATTTAGAAATATTGAAACTCAGACTGCTCAATTTACCAGGAGCCATTCGGAATAGGCGAGGAGAAAAGTGCAATGGAATGCAGCCACATGCACCACCAAGTTTGCTTATTTGAATGGCTGGTAGTTTAATGTGAAATTGAGCTTGTTGCTGATTTTCTACGAACTGTTGGCCAGTGGTGTGGAATTGGTGAGGTTGTCCAGTAAAATTGTTACTGTGGATATGGGGTTTATTTTCTGGAGGATTGGGAGTGGGTGTCTCTGGTTGTTTGGCGGGATTGAATCCATTCATTGTTGCCTCATTAATGCTCGACTGTGCTTGAATCAATAACCATTCTATAGTTCTTGCACCGTCTTTGAAGCCAAACGTATTGATGAGGTTTAACATAGGATTCATTGTCATTTCTAATATGTAATGTAAATTAACATACTCGTGGAATTAATATACTAAGTGGGTTTAGGAGAAGCACAAGGGGAGAGGTTGGTTACAAAGACAACAAACGAATCAAGTGGTGAGATATTCAAAGAGCCACTTAAACTAAAAGAGTTAAACATTGGAACAGAAGACCAACCACGACTAGCTTCTATTGGAGACTAATGGGATCATCAAACAATGTCATAGGTTGCGGCCTTGTTTAGGGAATATGTCGAATTGTTCCCACAAAACTTCACATAGATGAAGGGCATCCAAGGTGAGTTGGGATAAATGTGAATTGAATTAAAGCAAGACGCAAAGCCTATAAAGACAATATGTTATTGGAAAAATTCCAGGATAAAATAGAAGTTTAAATAAGTGATTGATAAGATGCTTAAGGCCAAGTTGATCCTTCTTGATGCAAAAGTTGTAAGCTCCACGTATACCATAATGAAAAAGTATTTTCCAGTGGAAATTGAAAGCATTAATTACCATAATGTTTACCAAATCAAGAACCACTAGCACGCAACCCTATACATTCAGGAGGAAATGGAGTTCCTCGACATCTCCTCGCTTGGTACAACATACTGGTATGCTGCCAAAATTGAGCAAAAATCCAAACAGAAAAAGTGAGACTTTGGATCTACGAATCAGAAGCAAGGGAAAGGTGCCCCCAAACCGCGGAACCAAGGACACATCCAAGGCATGGAAAATCAAGAAAACTTGCCAAAGCCTCAAGCAAAGAGCAACACTACAAAGCTGAAGAAGGAAGCAGGAAAGTGGTGCGAATTCCATAAGAGCCCCACTCACAACACAAGTGAGTGTCAGGCCAAGCAGTCACTGGTGGCCAAGATAAAGGCTTCTGAATTAGATGCATACTCTGACACTGAATCAGAACCCGAGAAGGGGAATGACAGAGGGAAGAAGATTATCAATGTAGAGCCCAACGCCACTGTTGCTACCATGAAGATCCAAATGGAAGAACCAGAAGATTCAGAGGAGGAGGAACATCATTTCCACTCCCAGATGTGGGTAAAGGGTTCCCCGCTACAGTTCATTGTCGACAGTGGGAGCTGAAAGAACCTGATTTCAACAAAGGTCATGAAGCAGTTGGGTTTTCCTACCACAACACACCCGCAATCGTACACTATCGGGTGGCTTCACTAAGGACGGGATCTCCGCGTCAACCAGTAGTGTCTCCTTCCCTACAGCATCAAGCCCTTCACCGATGAGGTATTATGTGATATTGTTCCTCTTGATGTTTGTGATGTATTATTAGGTCAACCATACTTATGGAAGTGACATGCCGTGTATGAGTCCCGGCCTCGCACTGTTATTATTACGTTGGGAAATAATTTGTACATGATACCAGAGGTACCACCTCCTGCTGCTATCTCTTTGGTTACTGCAAAACAATGCAGTAAGCTCATTTCCAAAACCGGGAAGTTTTTTTTCTTGATGATCCGCCCTCAGGGAAAGAAGAAGATCGTGGCCACGACCTCTAGACAGGGACCCTTCGTACAACAACAAAAAATGGACAAGGTCATGGAGGAGTACCGGGACATATTCACCTCACCCACCGGGGTGCCTCTCCACTGTCAGGTCAAGCACCCCATCGGTCTGACCCCAAGTGCACTACTACCCAATGGACCGATCTATCAACGCTCTGTTCTAGAGAATGATGAAATAAAGAGGAAAATTCAGGAGCTGCTGTAGAAGGGTCACATCCGGCCAAGTTCATCGCCCTATGGGAGCCCGATCGTGTTGGTATAGAAGAAGGATGGGACTTGGAGACTCTGTATTGACTACCGGGCGCTGAACAAGATCACTGTCCGGAATAGGTACCGGATCCCACAGATTGATGACCTCCTGGACCAGCTTAAAGGGGAAAAATATTTCAGCAAGATCGACTTAAAGTCCATGTATCACCAGGTACCGATCGAACCGATCAATGTGTGGAAGACTGCCTTCAAATCCAAGGAGGGCCTTTTTGAATGGTTGGTCATGCCTTTCGGGCTGACAAATGCTCTTGCAACCTTCATGAGACTGATGGATGACATCTTGCGGCCATTCACCAACTCATTTGTAGTAGTATACTTGGATGACATCCTGATCTTCAGCCAGACTTGGGAAGAGCACCTCCACCACATCCGACAGGTCCTCCAAACATTGCGGCAGCACAAGTTGTGTGCCAATTTGGACAAGTGCACTTTTGGCATGACCCAGGTTCTGTATCTAGGATACATTATTGATGAGTGTGGGGTACATGTGGATCCAACTAAGATCCAATTCATTCAGGATTGGCCAGCCCCAACTACTCTAACAGAGCTTCACAGCTTTCTGGGCCTTGCTAATTTCTACCACAAGTTCGTGTTGGGATTCTCTCATATCACTTGGCCCTTGAGTCAAGTCACCAAGGGAGGAGCAAAAGAAAAATTCTTTTGGTCAAAAACTCAGCAGAAGGCGTTTGCAGAATTGAAACATCGCCTCTGTTGTGCCCCAGTGCTCACATTACTAGACTTGCAACAACCATTTGAGATCGAGATAGATGCCTTCGACTATGCTATTGGGGCAGTCCTTACTCAACAAGGGCATCTAGTGGCATATCACAGTGAGACACTGTCGGACACAGTCCACAAATATCCCACTTATGACAAAGAGATATATTTAATTGTACAGGCTTGCCAACAATGGAAGCATTACATTTCTAGGAAGGAAACGATCATCCACACAGACCACCAACCCCTGCAGTTCATACAGACACAAGGGAAGTTATAGAACGATCACCATCAGAAGTGGTCCACATATATATAACAGTTTCATTTGAACATCAAGTACAAGAAGGGAAGCAACAATAATGTTGTAGACTGCCTCAACCGACCACTGGTCGTGCTGATAACCACCATGCTCAACTCTTGTGGGCACGAGACTTCTGATTGGCCGCTTCTCTAAAAGAGCGATCCAGAATTCAGCCACACATACCAGACACTCTTGGAGGGAAACCAAGTTCCAAAATTTCACCTCCAGGATGTACTACTATGTCACATGGGACACCTTTGTGTTCTTTCAAGTGAGCATGCCAAGATGATTTGGGAAGCACACTACAGTCGGGTCATTGGGAATTTCGGGGTCAAGAAAACAGTGGAAGTACTGCAAAAGTATTTCTATTGGCCGAACCTTCGACAAGACGTCGGGAAGTACATCCGATCCTGCACTTCTTGCGCCATTGCCAAACCATCCATCAAGAAGCAAGGCCTCTATACTCTGTTGCCTACCCCTAGTCGACCTTGGGAATCCATATCCATGGATTACATGTCGGGCCTTCCTTCTACTAAGCACGGCAACGACTGTGTGTTTGTGGTAGTTGACAGATTCTCAAAGATGGTCATAATGGTGGCTTGCAAGAAGAATATCACAGCAGAAGCCACTGCTAAACTCTTCATTGAACGAGTGTGGGTACACTTTGGGATCCCATAGTCTATAATCTCAGACTGAGATAGCAGGTTCCTTAGTACATTCTGGTCTAGCCTATGGTCAATGCTAGACACCAAGCTCACAAAGTCCACAGCTTTCCATCCCCAGACTGATGGCTAGACAGAGGTCGTCAACAGGATGATCGTACACATTTTGCACATGTACAACTCAAAGCATCCACGCACATGGGATGAGAGCATCCCCTATGTAGAACGCAGCTATAACCGAGCCCTCCACAGCTCAACCAACCATATCCCCTTTCAGGTAGGCTTGGGATTCCAGCCACTATGTCCCATTGACGTAGCGATGCCATTTGCAGCTACTGAGGATGATTCAGCGCATATCTGGTCTGAAGTTTCCAAGGCAAACAACTTCATTGAGCGCATTCACCACATTCGCCAACAAGTTCATGACATATTGGACAGGTCCAATGCTAAGTACAAGCAGCGACATGATCAGCATCGGGTGCAACACAACTTCCAGGTGGGCGACAAAGTGTGGCTACATTTGCAGAAGGAGCACCTCACTGGACCCCGTCGCAAGCTTCGCTCGCTCCGATATGGGCCATACACCATCACCAAAGCTGTCAAGGAAAATGCCTTCGAGCTCAGTATTCCACCATTATGATTCCTTGGTCTATACCCAATGTCAATGTGGACCTTCTTCGTCCCTACTTTCCACCTCTACTGGACACATCAGACGTGGCAGAACAACTCACACCAACAGAGTTAAACCTCGACTGCATGGAACAAGCCACAACTGATCAAATTATGGACACGTAGATCAAGAACACCCGCCAGCAGAAGATCCAGCTATATCGAGTTGTCAAATCATGCCAACTCCTTCACCAGGGACCAAGTTTAGCAGAAGTTTCCTCATCTCATGGAGGAACTCAACACAATGGGGACCATTGCTTCCTAAGGGGGGAGGAATGATCCATGAGGATATTGGTGGCCACCCACCTATTCCACTTGGACCCCCACAATTTTTCTTTCAGTTTTCTAGTTTCTTTAATTGTAGCATAATTTACTATTTTTGGCAGTTTTCGGGTCCTAAACTTCCGGAGCCGTTTTGAGGCCCTAAATGACGTTTTTTCGGCATCGAATGGTAAGGAAAATATGAGTCCATTCCAAACTTGATATTTTTTGTTTGTGGATGTAGTCCTTAAACAGATCTTTCTAATGATGTATCATGCACGTCAAACAGAGGTAGTATGCTAAAGTTACGACCCTGGGAAATTTATGTACCAAGTTACCCAATAGGGCCCACATTCCGACGTTTCACCTCCTAGGGTTAGGTTTTTGGATGTGTAGGTTTTCCATTGTTTCTCAATAATATATAGGCCTTCGAGCCTCATTGTAACAGAGAGTTTAGAGGCATGTAGCCGCCACATCTCTTCTCAGAGATATGCTACCAGCACTAGCTAGTTTATTTCCATTCTGTATGTAAACAAGTTTTAGTTATTGATTAATGAAATGCAGTGTTATTTCCACTGCATATTTGTTTATGTGGTTATTTGTGTGTTCTATTGCATTCTTGCATAAATCCGGATCACTCTAATAAATGCCCATCTGAAGTATAAGGACACCGCAGATGAATTGAGTTTTGATGCCAATCCTATTCTTTGTGATGAAAAAGAACAAACGTCATAGATCATTCATGTCCACCAAAATCTTGAATGGATTCGCCTTGGTATAGATGGTTCAAGCTTAGAAGGTTGGTCTACTTTGAAAATACATCTCGCACTTACTTTTATGCTACTGATGCACGATGCAAGGAACTCAATCTGACAAAGTGATGGTGAACCCACTTAAAAAGTGTACAATCCAGATCTACCCCTGCATAATGATGACTCAAGGTTGGTTGTCATCAAAATTTTGCTTCTATGTTAGCCTCCAAGTTGGGCCCCGTAACACACTATGGTGGAAGAAACGCCTTTATGTATTATCTGTATTGTTAGTGTCTATCGCTGTGATAACGTGTCTATAATGTAATAATACTACAACAATAGCTAAAGAAGAAGTTTTAAGCTAAAGCAGACGCTGACAAAAATGGCTAATGAACAAGAGGAACCACCAACTCTTGAAACATTGGTATCTTAGGAGGTGTTGCGGGCATATGAATGTGTTAACCTAAAGTGACATACAGGGGTTGGTGCAGTTGAACAAGTTCCAAAGATTGTACATTAATGGTTGCAATGAGTTAGAAGAGATGCCCGACGTTGAGAATTTGCAGACGGTTGATATCTCTGGATATCCCAAATTACAGTGGAGAGAAAAAAAGTGGAGCCACTACTCGAGCGATTGAAGGGAGGCCTACTCATGGGAAAAATAAACTTTTACAAGAAACTGTCACTACCAGATGTGGCCAACTTTTACAAGAAAGACTACTATATCTAACAAATTAATGCACAAAGATTGAAAATTGTTCTCGTTTACCATCTAAAAGCTAAAAATTCTGAGCGTCTAAAGCTAATATTATCTAAACAAACGAACTGAAAATAGGCAAAGGTATAGTAGTTTCTTTTTTGTGTGTTCTAGATTTTAGTGTTAGCTTCAATTCCATTTTGTTTGATATCTTACTTAATAAATTTGATTTATTTTCGGATGCAAGTTTGAAGTTAAAATCATTGGAGTTGATCCTAGGATTGTAAAATATAAACAACTGACTATCTTTAGATTGGATAGCAACTGAAACATGATTCCAACCAATCAAAGTCGTGAGACACAATCGCATCAGTTTTACATATCAGTTTTTCATTTGTTTTATTTTTGCAGTTAAAAATTAGGTGTTTATTTTTGTTTTAATAAATGTTTTTACTAAGTTTTCTGTTATTTGTAAATTATTAAGTTTATTAGTTAATTTCTAGTGCAGTCATGTAATTTATATAATGCGTTTAATAATCTTAAAAAAATATATTTGAAAGTAGATTTATTGTTGATCTTTCTTGGAAAAACTGAGCCACCCTAAGTTTAAATAAGCCACCGTGAGTTTGCGGCAACTGATATTTCTTTTGGAATAGCAAGTTTGGACATAACAAGACCACGAGCAATGCTACCACAATGAGACAACATAAGAGAAGATAGTACGGGTATGTTGACTCGTTGTAAAAACATAAGAGAAGATAGCACAGGTATGTCGACAGGCTATAAAAAAGGTCAATTACCTCTAATAGATGTTATATCCAAGAAAATTATTTTCAATATTAGGGATACAAATAGGTCAGATACTATCCAGGAAAATTATTTTCAATATTAGGAATACAAATAGGTCATATACTATCGGTCCTGCATTGCTAAGGCCTCATCGTTTTGACCAGTTAATTTGCATACCATTACCGGTTGAGAGTTCATGCCTCCAAATTTTTAAAGCTTGCTTCTTTGACTATTTTCTTCTCTTTAACTTGCATACCATTACCGGCTGAGAGTTCACGCCTCCAAATTTTTAAATCTTGCTTCTTAGACTATTTTCTTCTCTTTACACAAGATTAGGTCTAGGGTTCCATTCACAATAGGAAGCTAAATGGAAATAACATTCAAAAGGGAATGATATCATTGCAATGATGTCTCAACTTTAACAGATTTTTCTAATTAAATGAGTTTGATTCACAATACTAAGCTAAATGAAAATAAAATTTAAAAGGACATGATCTCATTGCACTAATTTCTCGGCCTCCTCTAATTGAATATCTAATCTAGGAAAGCTCCCAACCATTCAATTCTCCTAAATATTGCTTGAGAAAGCCACTCCTTTATCCAGAAAACACCCAAAAAGTTAGTAATAGCCTCACTCCAAATCTGTATTCATATGTTATAGCCTACATTTCTATTTCTATTATGATATAGGATATTGAATGTGAAAGGAAGAGAAAAGAAAATCCTGAAGCTATGGAGACTCCATAGGTTGTCGAAACAAAAGCAGCTCTGCTTTCTTCTCTTAGCCGGAGTAAGAGTTTCTACTCATGTGCTTTACTTTAGCATTTTGGATCTGATAGTACTCTTTTCGTTACCTTAATGCTTGTTGGATGACACACTATGCTCTTTGCTTTTAGTTTTGTTAGCTATGAAACTTCAACATCAACTGCAACCGAATAATTTCCATGCCCACCGATCACTTTCTGCGGAAGCTCAATCAATGGCCACTACAGATAAGGGAACAATAACACATCAGAGCGCTTGCACCGTAATTATTTGCATGGTATCCATAATAGTTAGCACCGCATCTGCATGTTTCCAAATGAATTACTCTCATAGACCAGATCCAGATCTCGCTCCAACATAAATATGAATACGAACACATGGAGTAGATGAGAATATATGGGGCATGAGTACAACTTCTCCATTGCTGTGCAAACATGGTGAGCACACATGGCCAACATGCAACATGCAAGAATCGAGTACAATGAGACATTAACATAGAAAGTCTAGCTAACATTTTATGTTTTATAACTAATGCTATGATAGGAGATAGCATTAATGTATGGATTCTATGTTACAAGCTATCAATGATAGTCTAGGAGTTTTAACCCTAAGTCCAAACAGATGGAAAACTTAAATGGCCTCAATATGAGGCAAAATAAGAGGTATAAATTGGTGACTGCTGGGAAAAAACGGTGTTGAGAGGACTAATAATATGTCTAAATTGGTGATTGTGGAAAAAACAATGTCAGAGGGGCTAATAAGATTGGTGATTGGTGAGAAAAACGATGTTGCAAGAAAATCTTAGTTTAAATGAACATGAACGCATGGATTCATGTGTTGATTAATCAAAACGACTGCAAGCCTTTTCATAGAGTCCCTACCAGCCCGAGGTCAGGGACTAAAAAACCTCTAAAACATTCACCTCTTTATACCTTTGGATGTGTATGACTTTGTCTATTATGCATCGTTGTTTGTTTTTTTCCTTGTTTGATTATTGTGCGGAATATTTTTAACTTTCAAATTATGTTGTCAAAATCATTTATAAATTTGATGTGTAACAACCCTCCCGGTTTGTTCTTTTCATTATTTGAGTATTCAAATAGTAAATGATGAATATTTATAAATTTTCAAATATGTTATCAAAATCATTAATAAAATTGATATGTACCAACCCACAAACACATTTTACAAAATTATTGCTCCAATAGAAAGTCACAGTAAAATTCACTTCAAGAGAAAACCAACGAGTCTTGAAACCATGAGTTTTTTTTCATGGCGATACCAGTGTTTTCTCATGGCGATACCATGGTTTCATAGAAGCTCTGTGTTGGCATAGGGTTCGCCACTACATTGTTTGGTTTTCTGCTTCTTCACAAATACTTTGCAACAGTTTCTAAGTGCCCAGTTGTTTTCCTCTATCTCCATCACCTTTTATGGTTCCGGTCGTCGCTATGGTTTATCTCGGTCATGTGTTTTCAGCGCTTCTAGCATATGCACCTTTTCTTTGATTGCGTAGCGGTTTGTGGTAATAGGTCGCTTACATTTGAAGCGGATTTCTGTATTTTACCGACCCGTTGACTACTTTCTCCACCTTTCATGGAGATTGGATGACGTTCTATTTACCAGTTTGGCACTTCACCCTCCACCTGAAGTATTGTTACTCACATTGTGAAAGGAGATAAGTGGTTTATCCTTGGTGGGTTTTTGGCTGTAAGCGACCTTTACACGGTTGAAGGTTTCCCCTACTACTCTGCACAGTGTTGTGGCGTATCTTTAGGTACCAGTCTTTCCTCTACAGCTTTTCAGGTCGCATGGTTTTTAAATGAGTTTTGCTCATATTTTGAGAGTTTTTACATTTTTTGTTAGCCCATTTTCCTATATTTTGTGGTACCTTAGTTTTGCAACTACCACTCCAGAACAATATGTGCAATAATATCTAATTACATGACAAACTGTGAGCATCACCATTACAAAATATTAAAATTCATGTATTTTCAATTGTTGTTCTTATGTTCTTTTAAAGAGAAAGTTGCTTACATTCAGTATACATTGTTATCCGATAATCTGCATCTCCTTGAGAATAAGCCTCCTCCTCCTTCGTGGGTGCAGGCACAGTTCGATCACCATTTATTTCTGCAGCAGAATTGTTGTGCCTCTCTTGTTCACTAGTTCTTCCAAGCTTACAATGTCAGACCATGCTCATAATTTCAAGGGCTTTTTCTAATGGAGTATGTAAGCACTCATCCGATTTCTTATTTTCAAACTTGTTGTGGATCTTTTTCAAGAACAATCACTTTACCTGCACCATCATGTAAATATTAAAACACAGAAATAATATTGGAAAACAGATATAAAATGGTCAGTTTACCTTCTTGTCAAACTGTATAGATGTTGATGGTGATGCCTAAAGTAATATTACATTTATGGGTAAAATTCCTAACTTTCGCTTCAAGAAATTTTTTTAATTCTCCAAGATTTGATCTACGAGGTTATCGACCTAGTTCTCTGCGCTTGTGGTGTCTAGTATCCTTTCAGCTCCACGTGTTTGGCTTGCTTTGTTTATTGGAATATGGTAATGCGTTCCAGCAGTTCTAGGATCTTCCATGCCTTAGTTAGCTGCCTCCATGATCGTTGTTGTGATCACTCACTGATTTGGAGATTTGTTTTAATGTAGGGTATCAACTCCATACGTTCAGTTCTAGGCCCTTTTAATTGCAGGTCTGAGGGATTTACGGTGTGATCTGAATCTGTTGACTCTGCTTCAGTGGGATTTTCCAATTGATCTGGTGCACCACCTACGTGCTGGTATCTTTGGCACATGTTCTTTCCTTACAGGCCTCTATTCTTTGTGAGATCCTAGGTGTCCTTCATTTTTAGCTCTGATGGTTCGTTCTTGTAGGTATTGAACTTTTTGTTTGTTTCTCTTTTCTTGCTCTGGCAAGTTGAGCCTTCTCTCTAATGGATGCTGGCGGGGACCCTCTTCCTCCCCTTCCACCTGATTTGGATGCATCCAAATGACTAGTTTCTATCTGTGGTAACAGAAAAGGGGGTCCAAATACGCAGAGATTTGTGAAGAAGGTTGATATCCCCTCTGTTGAACTTCCTATTGAATGGATCTGCCGAACGACTTTAAATATTGTTGAGCATGGTCTTATTGGTAAATTTACAGGCCTCTGGCCTTCTCCTAAGGTTATTGATGGTTGGGTTCAGAGACAATGGAGGCCATTTAGTATTTGAAGGCATTCGAAATCACTTTGTAGGTAGAGGATACTACGTCTTTGTGTTTGATTCAGATGAATATCGTGACCTTATTTTCCGAAATGGACCATACTTCATGGGCCCTCAGGGACTCTATCTAAACACGTGGACCCCATATTTTGATCCTACCTAAGATATTTCGTTTGCAGTTCCTATCTAGGTAAGGCTCCCTCACTTACATTTACATTGTTGGAACTTAGATTCTCTAGAATCCATTGGGAACAAGCTTGGAAAATACATTGATAGGACAGAAAGGAAAGATCAATATTCATGTGCCAGAATATGCGTTGAAGCTTATTTGGAGATTGGACTTCCAGAGGTGATCAAGCTAAAGGTAGTTGAATGGTCTAACATTGAGGAGTTGGACTACGAGCAAATTGCTTTCAAGTGTCGGTTATGCCATGGTTATGGACACTTTGCCTGAAATTGCAAGAAAAAATTAGAAGAGGATCTTGAAAAAGAGAACGATAATCAATGGACTCAAGTTCAAAAATCAGAAAATTCTAATCAAGACACTAGAAAGAAAGGTAAAGAAGGAAGGATTTTGAATGGAGACATTACTGTTGGAAAGAACCTTCCTAAGGCTATATAAGATCCCAAAGAATCCTGTTGTCTTAAGTTCTCTTGAAGTCCCTATTCTTGAAGAGGGTGAACTGCAACAATTTGAAGTGCAGGTTGATGACCCTGAAGTTAATACAGGATATATGGAAGAAGCTAGAGCAGCTAACTCGGAATTACCTAGTGTAGGTGAATCCCTGCAGGAAGATCATCCTTCTCGAAATAGAGCCAAGACTCCTCCTTCTTAGGCAAAAATAACTAAAAAGAAGGTGATTGATAGCTATGGCTCCTCTAATGAATATTCCTTTGAACAACTTTCTAAAAAGGCAAGCAAGAAGTCTCGAAAGGAGGTTCGAGGAATGTCATTTGGTAGATACAAGGCAGTCAATCCACCATTGAAATGTCGTTTGGTAGAAGCAAGAGGACTCGAACCCCTAAGGGAGTCATTCCTCCCTCCCTCTTGAGTAAATAATGCAGGTCGTCTCTTAGAATTGTAGGGGGTTGGGGAACCCAATCAAATCAGAAGTAGTCAAATATTTATTGAAAATGGTTTCTTCTGACATTCTCTTGCTCCAACAGACTAACATAGAGGAGGAAGATCTTATCCTCTTAAGTAAAACTAAATGGAAATTGAATGCTGGAAAAGCTGTCAGTGCAAGAGGTACCTCTGGGGGCCTTGCAACTCTCTAGTGTGATGGAAAATTTAAGCTAAATCATTGGTTTTCCACCCAATACTGGATTTTTACTGATCTCTATCATATCTCCAGTAAGATCTCCTTTTCCCTCTTTAATATTTATGTTCCAGTTAATTTCAATGAAAAAAAAGAATGATGGAAAATGATTTTAGACTTCATAGAAACCAACTCTCCTATAAATATAATAGTCGCAGGAGATCTCAACATTTCTTTAGCTCCGAATGAGAAAAAAGGCGGTGTTTGCGGCAAGGACCATTTTCAAGACATGGTGGATGAGTTGATCCAAGTATGTGATCTGAATGACTTTAAACCCAAAAAAGGACAATACACTTGGTCCAATAATAGAGTGGGTTCTTCCAACATCGCACCTTGTCTTGACAGGTTTCTGGTCCATAGTTCATTGATGGATGGGAAATTCATTATCACAACTAAAATTTTGCCCAAAAACTCTTCAGATCACCATCCCCTATCTCTAAATTTTGAAAAAGAAGATTACCTCGGTCCAATGACGTTCTGCTTCAGTCCCCTCTGGATTGAGAGAGATGGCTTTTGGGAGATCGTGTCTCAAGTTTCGTCTCAGTACGTTATTGGATCCCCATGTTTCATTTGGGAACAAAATTTAAGAACACTAAATTTGCTTTGAAAAACTGGGTAAAAAAACCTCTTAATACTCTTACTAACAATAGGCAAGAGAGTGTGCTCGAGCTATCAGAGATCCAATTAGGAATGGAAGAAATAGAAATCACCAAATCTCAGCTAACCCTGGAACATTTTGCTCAATCTAAAACCACTCAATATTTCCGACCAGGACGAGGAATATCTTCAATTGAAGTCTCGAAGTCTTTGGTTGCGGACGGTGGATAAAAACACTGCCTACTTCCATCGCCAATGCAGAGCTAGATTGTCTAGAAATAATATTTCAGAAATATCCATTGGGGAGGGGGGAATTATTAAAGGTCTAGACCATCTCAAACATGCTGCAAGCAGGAACTTTTAGGTTTTGTTTCAGGAGGATGGACTCTCTGATAGTGTAGTGTCTACTGAATTTTTGGATAATGTTCCTTCTCTTATCGATACAAAGGATAATGATGATCTAATGAAACCCTTCATTGAACAGGAAATTTTGGATGTCATTTGGGCAATGGATCCGGATAAAACCCCTGGGCCAGATGGGTTTTCCTTCCATTTCTATAGATTCTGTTGGAACTGCATCAAACCAGATATGATCCGCATGGTGACAGCCTTCCAAAAAAAATATAAAGTGGGAGGGTGCACTAATTCTACATTTCTTTCTCTTATTCCAAAGGAAGTCAATCCTTCTTCTTTTGACAGATTCTGTCCTATTTCGATGTGTAATGCCTCTTACAATTAGATCCTAGCCAAAATTCTAGCCAACAGATTCAAGCTCTTGTTAGGTAAGTTGATCTCTCCTCTTCATGGGGGTTTTGTAAAACATATGAACTTAGTCGATAATGTAATCCAAGTCCAAGAAGCCCTCCATTCAAGTTTCCAAAGGAAGGAGAAAGGAATGATAATCAAGCTGGATATGACAAATGCCTTTGATCAAGTAAAGCTTCCCTTTCTCTATCAAGTCCTTCTTTCTTTTGCATTTATCCCCAAGTTTGTGAATTTGATCAAAGCTTGCACATATAGGCCTTGGATTGTGCCCCTCATCAATGGTAGACCTACATAATCATTACGCGATTCATGAGGTCCTCGCCAAGGATGTCCATTGTCACCCTTTCTATACATCTTGATGGTTACATTCCGTGATTTAAGATAGCTAGGGGTGTGGACCTAATAAACCATGCCCTCTTTGCGTAGATTCTCTCCTACTAGGAGGGGGCTCATTAAAGATTGCTCGTGCCTTCAATAAAATTCTTCAAAATTTCTGTCTCATTTCAGGAGCCTTGATCAATAATAAAAAAAGTGTTGTTTATGGTTGGAATGTAGAACATTCGGGAATTCTTTGAATTACTCCTTGGGTTTCCCTGGTTTTGATAAGTGGGAGAAGATTAAATATTTTGGGTTGCCTTTAACTCTTGGATCAAGCCCTCCTTCTCTCTAGCTCGAAGTAATAGCTAAGTTAAAAGCCAAAATTGCTTCTTGGGGTGGTCAGTGGTTAACCAAGGCTAGAAAATTGATTCTGATAAAGGCAGTACTTTCAGCACTTCCCGTCTTCCAATCCTCTTTGTTGCTTTCCCCTAAGTCTATTTAGTCTCATATTTCCAAGCTTTTGCAAGATTTTCTCTGGAATGGCGACAAAGGAAACCAGAATAAGATGCATCTGGTAAGCTAGGATATTCTTAAAAGACCTATTTCAGAAGGTGGATTACAAATCCATGACCCTGAATTAGCTAATCTGGCAATGGGATGTAAACTTATTTGACAGCTATATGTGGATAAAAAGCACCCTATTATTAAGATTTTTAGGATGAAATATCTAAAGGGTGGCTCTTTGAGAAATTTAGCAACTTCTAGCACTCCCACAAGCACAACTATCTAGAATTCATGCAGAAGAGGAATCGATAAATTCAATCAACAACTCTATAGAATCCCTGGAAATGGAAAGAGGATCCTTTTCTAGGAGGATAAAATATCAGGAAGTCCTTTTCTTTCCTCTGTCATCTTGTTAGAAGAGTTTAAGAACTGGTTAACTAACAAAGGCCTACTCTGTTTGGTTGATATATGTTCTTGGGATAGCACTAGAAACTGGGCAGGTTGGTCTCTACTTGAGCTCCCAAACCATCTCAGCTCCAAAAAAAAATTGTTGCTATCCTCTCTTTCATGCCCTTCCTCGGTTCATTGCTCCTATAAAGACAAATAGGATTGTGGCAAGTCTGGAATTTACTCAGCCGTAAAAGGCTTCATTGAATTACAAGACACACATTCCTCAAGTTTGTCCCCTACGATTTGGAAATCAGTTTGGTCCTCTCTCTGTCTTCCCAAGGTGAATTTATTTTCATGGCTGCTCATGCACAATAATGTGCTGACTGGAGAAAACTTGCTAAAACTTGGATTTTATGGACCCTTTCGGTGTTTTTTTTGTAATTCAGCCTTTGAAACGACAGACAATCTCCTAATCGATTGTGTCTTTGCTAAATCAGTGTGGGAACTTGTTCTCCAAGGCTCTAATATTTCTTCCCCAGGCCATTCTCGTATCATTTCCTTCTTCCTTTACTGGAATGATCGTTGTCGTCATAAAAACAATAAATCATTTGACTCGTTCAACCTTTGGCATTTAATTCCAAAATACACGTGGTGGAAGTTGTGGATCACCAGAAACAACTTGATCTTTAATAATCAGGCTACAACCCCTCAGATCGTGGCTAACAAAGTCAAAATGTTAATTTCCGAATCCGCAGGAAGTCTGAAGACCCCTTCATCTCTACCTTCTGCAATTTCATCATGGTTGGGTACCACTTCAACAGGAATGAGAAAATCAGTCTGTGTTAAACATGTCAGCTCCTCTCCCCGACGTTTTCATGGAAATGTTGATGCTTTTAGGTCATTGTGGAGGAGTTCCTCTTCAGTGACAATTTTCTTTGATGGTGCATCTAAGGGAAATCCTGGGATCTCAGGAGCTAGGGGTTTGGTTTTCTCTCCAGATAGACTGATTGAATCCATTTTTAGCTGGGGACTTGGAATCATGTCAAACAACCAGGTTGAATGTTACAACCTCCTCATGGCGTGCCAGATTGCAAAGGAGAAAGGTTACAAGTCAATTCAATTTTTTGGTGATTTAGAGTTGTTGATCAAAGTTTTAAATTCAAATGATCATTTCAACAATTCCGCCTTGAATAAAACATTGCGGAGAATCCGGAATATTTTGAAATAATTTTATGGGGCTGTAACTTTTCACATTCTTCGGGATCTAAATAATCTTGCAGATGCATTGGAAAATAAAGCATGGTTGTTGTCTCAAGGGACCCTTTGCATCATTGGAGAATCCAGCTATTTTCATCCAATTTTGTAATTTGTTATCCAATAAGCTATAATTTCCTTAATCTAGGAGATAAACTCTTAAATTGTGAGAATTTGTACAAACTCTAACCTTCTTGAAGTATTTTTTCTGATTATGTAATTGGTTGATTGGCATTTGTCAGAACATACAAGTATCCCTTCATAAAAAAATTAAAAAAAAAATTATATGTTTTAATTAAAATAAAATAAAAATGTATAGATGTTGGTCCATCAATTTTCCTTCCAAATAAGTTTTTCAATCTTCCCACTACAGATCTGTTACCACTCATTAAATCTAATTCTGATTCTACATTTTGATTGAAAGCATCATGACGATGCTTTCTGCACGACATTAGATAATCCGCAAGAGATTTAATAAATGTTAAATTTAATAGACTTAATGATCCCCAATTTAAATTTATTTTAATGGGCCAAAAGAAATATTTACTTTTAATTAATGTCCGATAAAATCTACATCATAAGTAAATAGAAGTAAAAAGTAAATATTTATAGCCAAAACCTTAAAACATATAATAAATTGGCTTTTAAAACATGTGCTCATTAAGAATTAAACATTTTTCCTTTCTTTCTTAAAGAATTTGTTTTTATATTTATGTTTTTAGACCACGTATATAAAACACAACTTTTAAGCTTCACATGTGTAATTATCCAAGCTTTAAACTATGTGAAGTTTGTTGATCTAAAAATATAAATATAAAAACAAATCCTTTACGAAAGAAAGAAAAAATGTTTATTTCTTAATGAGCACATGTTTTAAAAGCCAATTTATTATATGTTTTAAAAACAAATTCAATTGAAGTTTGTATTTCACGTTCATTTTTATTATTATGTAAAGCCATGTTTTTCATATTTATTATTTTGTTTTAAAAAGTAAAAAGTAAATATTTAAAGTATTTTTTAAGGATTCTAATATTATACTTCAGTATAGTATTCTAAGCATACGTACACAACAATCCTTACATAGTCATTGAAGAAAATAGTGTTATTACTAAGAAAGGCTTGGCTCAAAATGTGAGCGAATTGGCCTCTCAATTGTATGGGGACAATGGTTCCTTCAAGGCCATGTTTGCTTAGCTTATCAATAAAGGGATCCCATCCCCTTGGGACATAAATGGGGATTTGTTCCAGAAAGAGCACTATAATGCATTAATGATGGAGGCCCAAAAATTTGAAGTCACCCTTGCAAATGTCCAAGGAGAATTGGAGGGAAAAACACTTTTTGATAAATCACATAGAATTTGAAATGTTGGCCAAATTAAAATCAATCTTCATAATCATGTTCAAGCCTACTTGTGAGCATTATATAGAGCTACATGTAGCCTCCAGATAAATGAGGATTTTAAAGTATTAGATGCGAAAGGAATGAAAAAACATCACCATAATACTGACGCTCAGGCAACAAGTACAACAATAATTCAAGATTCTACAGGAACTTCATCATCGTAGTCAATCCAGATGCCTCCTGGCCAACCTCACCATCCACCTCAACAACGAACTCCTGTAGCGTCAACGTCCAAGTTGGCATCAAACCATTAAGCCAGACAAATTAGTTGATATTTTTGGTTGTGAATCAGTTTTGACAACTTGTCTTAAAAATGCAATATATTATGTAACATAGTATCCTTGTAAAAGCTAAATGTTATAAATAGATCTTGAGGCCATTAATCAAGGTCGATTTTTTTAGTGAAGTGTAACTTCTCAGGTAGTTGTTTGATTTGTGCTTGAGTTTCATGATACATTTTCTATATTGTAATTTTGGCGTTAAGGATTCTTAATTTTGATAGTTACAAATTGTCTCACCTTCTTTTGTGTCTCTATTCCTTTCGTTTTCATATAATACAAATTTTTGATATATTAATGCAAAGCCCCTGAGGCAATTGTTCATCCTGGAATTGATTCAAATATGGTGGTGAATGCCTTTCTCTCTCTTAATGTGTTATGAAATATTTATGATATGTTTAATGGAACCAAGAATGGTGTCCTTGTGAAGACCTTCTCGTTTGTTACATTTTGTGTTGAACTACTGAATTTTGTCTACTCAGTACATTTTCTTTACTCTGAGATAAAACCTAATGTCACTAGTACTTTGTCTCATTTCATTCATTCATATGTTTCATCTGTTAATTTTTGTGATGTCAAAATGATGTTCATCATTGCACCTCTGGTTACTTATATCAGTCAAGATTATTTCATGAATCAAGCAAGTTGTTGAAAGTATTCAAGATTGTCATCCTTGCTCCAAGGAGCATACCAACCCATACACCAATCAAAGTTACTAATGTCTTGGCATAGTTCCAAAACAACTTTGAAACATCTTAGAGATCAACATTTTGTATAGTAAACATTGGGGAACTCTTCAGCTCGCATTGTGCATTCATTAGCTAGATTGAGGCATTATTGATATACTATATATAGTTAAACAAAGTTTCGTGGTAGTTAGTTTGTCAAAAGATGTATTAAATAATATAAATTGCTAAAAACATTTATGCTTATTTTTGCAAGGAGAAAAAGATGCATGTGATGTTGCAAACACAAGGATAATAAGATTTATGCGATGTTGTTATACACAGAGAATAAAATGCATCTAATGTTGCAATACTTGTAAAAAGGTATGAAGAATATTTAATAAATAAATCAAGAAGACATGGATATTTATATTAAAAGAAAAAAAATGATTTTCAAATAAGTGTTGAAACTATACATAAACTAGTTAAGTAGAATTTGGGTAAAATTTATATTATATAAAGTGTAAATAGTTACAATTATATTTTAATAAAAAAAATTGGTAATGTTGTTTTTAGTTTAGGTTTCTACAATTTAAATAATCTATAACTATTCATCATTAATATGTGTGACAAAATAAATACAACTTCATATATCATATAGAATTGAACATTGTCATAATTGTTTTGAAGTTTCAAACTCAAATATATAGAAAATGCATATTTGATAAAGTAATCTTTTAATACCATGTACAATGGCACTATCTCAATGTAGAAGATCCGCCAATTAAAACACCACACTCTACAAGATCTATCTATATGTTCAAAACAATAAGTACAATTGTAATAATATTATTTCCATCGGTAGTTTGAGATCTAGCCTATATTTGGGAAAACCTATGCTTTTACTAGAGACTTTTTGCTTGGATATACACCCTAAATATTGGATCTCTTAAATGGAATTAACTTATAAACTTGTCTAATGCAATCATTCTATTTTTATCACGTGGATTTCCTAGACCTCGACCCATATCAAGGCACAAAAAATATATAATATCATGTGGATTTCTTGGACCTCATCTCATATGAAGACACCTAGAATATATAAGTTGTGATGACTCCATTGCTCTCAATTTTGGAGTTATTATATGACTGAGTGTAATTATATGTCACAATTCAATTCTAGCAATGCCAACCACTTATTTGAATTTGGTGTGAGCCACTTATATGAACCTATGTTTATGAGTCACTTCAATGCCCAACTATTAACCACAACATGCTAGGAGACTCAAATGCATACCATTGCCAAATGATAAGGTAAAATAAAGAAATCGTTATGATGGCTACATATAGCACACATAACCTCGATCAATCATGTGGACCATAAAATATAGTTCATCCGCCTTCCTCCCCATAGAGGCCTGCCGAATCTATTCTTGACATATTTTAAAGTTAATATATTAAAATTCTTCAGTTTACCCTACATGGCCAATGAGAGTCTATAGTCTAAGCCTCCACCTATCCATGGATCCACCCCTATTCTTATGCTTTGGCCATCACTTACCTTCCAAGCCAATCCTTGACCCGGAAGGGGAAGAATTACACTAGAGATTTCTAGATAATGGAGGCATTAGAGTGGGATTTCCTTGGTTTTTTTATCCATTCTAGGATTGACAGTGAGTAAATGTACATTTGAATCAAGACCACTTTCCACAGATCTGCACCTGGAATCACCCTCCAAATACATTTGGTCGTGAGGGACTTGGATACATGGAAAATATTCTTGAGGCCCCACTCTCCTTCCTTCTTTGGCACACAACTTAATTGTAATCTATGACAACATGTTACGAGAGTTTAAGATTTAATTATTATGTAAAGTGGTAGGAGCTTACCACTATGTGGGTGATTAAATGACTCCATGCCAACTACAGTCTCATCAATGTGGCAACACCACTCAATATCCTAGTAGTTCCTTCTATTATATTGTCAAGGATTCAACATCCATTCGATAGAACTTGAAATTGGATTACATTGCAACCTTGGATAGAAGTAAAAAAAATGGTTGTGTTACAATGGTGAACCATTCAATGGTCTTTTCTCTTGACTTCACATAATACCTAGGTGTGAGTTTTATATGGGCATTGTTTGCATAGAATGGCGTGGTTCAATTTTACATTGTCCGGTCAAGCTAGGGATATGGAAGCCCTAAAAGATGAGAGCACATAGGGATTTATAGGCTCCTATCTTACTCATTGTGGCTCATAAGGAGGATAACAACATTAGAAGATGGATGTGAATTCTTACATTTGCAATTGCTAGTGAAGGCGGTGAGCAATTGGTGAATTCAATCCTCGATGTGAAGAACGAGCATTCAGCCGTAGCTGTAAGAATAACTCAAATTGAAGAATGAAAAAAAATCCAATAATGTAAACTTTGGATAAAATCCAATGCAAACCAATAGCTAGTATAATGAGTTAATATCAAAGATGTTAATGTAGATGTTAACCTCAATGACAATGTTAAAATGAGTTAATATCAATGATATTAATGTAGATGTTGAATAGTACTATATTAGTAACCTTGATGATGATGTAAACTTGCTAGCCTATATTAGCCAACAGAGACTGTAGGCATTGAAGATATTTTCCAATGCCAAGAAGTTCGAAGTTGGCTCTATAATAACACCGCAAGCAGACAAATGGCACGTGGAATAAATGGATTGGAATATTGGAGAACAATCGGGGCATTGGCAAAGAGAAACTCAGCTTTGTTTGTGTGGTGCAACAATTAGATAACACTACAAGGATTGCATTCAGTAGGTCCGGGGTGAAAACAGGAGTGAAATCGCCTCAACTCCATTATTTTTAACGCTGAATGAGTTGTTTTTTAAAGAATCTTAAATCGAAACGCTTGCTAACAATATCTGAAGAAGCAGCTGCTACGTGGACAAATGGCTGGCCGCCACTTTAAAGGAGCCGCTACGTGTACCAATCCATAACCCCTACGCGATCCAACAGCTAGCCGCACGTGTAGCTTCCACGTCATCCAACGGATAGCTGTTATGTGGACCAGCGATTGCGACATGTACAAACGAGTCGTCAATGGTGTCCGACGTGGACGAATGAGGAGCTGCCACGTAAACAAATTGAAGTTGCCATGTGCACCAAGAGTCGGCACCATGTGCACAAGCTGTCTCGCACACAGACCAAGTAGTGTGCGCAACGTGAACAAATTTTAAGACGGCCACATGGATTAATCGAATTTCGACTGATATGTTTAAGCGTTCAAAGAATAGAATGGAGTAAGCTATCGACCCGATGATTTGTAGCGGGACCCACCAGACATTGTTAAGTGATAACTTACTCCGTTACCCATCGGAGATAGCTTACTCCGTGTTTTAATGTTTGTTTCTTAGATCTTTGAGCGTATGGGAATAGATTAAATGTTGGTACCTTGCCAGAGAAGTATAGGAGGCCGCAACCACTGTTTGAAGATTGGAATCATCTAATGGAGCAGAATATTGCTGCTTCTGCCTAGCCCATGAAAACGCATGAAGAATCTTGGTGAAAATGCTTTCGCTTTTGGTAGAGATGCTTTTCACTAAAGCCCTGATCTGTATGATATTGTTGCATATTATTTTAGTTGAAGACTATTGCAATACGGTGATCTCTCCTCAACCCTAACAGAGAAGACTATTGCAACAAATATATCTCAACATGTATGATCATGTGAAGATTTCTCTCTAATCTGCGATGACTCGAAATCATTCTCTTGTTACGCGAAGAGCCTCTGTTGAGTTGTGCCTATCACATTTATTTGAAAACTGAGTGCTGCAAACTCTATAGAACATGAACTCTATCTCCTCCAATACATTGTTTCATGGTGTGGAGACCATTGTATTCCATGGAAATCCTCTGCAATTCTAGTCCATGCGCTGTTGAAAACATCCCCATGGAGCTGTAACTGAAGGGTAACGGAGTAAGCTATCACTCGATGGCGTCGAGTGGGTCCCAGTGCAAATCGTCATGTAAATAGCTTACTCCGAATAGAATGGTTGAAGCTGAACCATTCACTCTGACTTGAGTGTATGCCACATGGACAAATGTAGATTGGCTGGGTGGACCCCACATGGACCAACCACATTGCACCACATGAAAAACCGAAGAATGACCATGTGGACCTACACTTGGGAACCATGTGGACAAACCAGGAGCTGTCGGGTGCCAAGTGGAGAAACAAGCAGCAGCCATGTGCATGAAAATTGGGCACCACATGGAAAAAATCATCCATGTGAATCAATGCATCAATGCCATGTGGGCCAATGAATGTATATCACGTGCACAAATGCAAATTGGCCATGCAAGCACGTGGACTAATATATGTGCAACATGTGGACAAATGAAGAGTAGCCACATGAGCCAACAAATGTTCAACATACAGGCAAATGAGGAGCAGCCATGTGGACCAACAAATGCACATCACGTGGACGAACAAATGTGCACTACATGGATAAATGAAGCCCCGTTACGTGGATCAATGAATGTGCAACATGTGGACGAATGAGTAGCGGCCACATGGACCAATGACTGAGCACCATGTAATGTTGACGAGTGGCCACATGGACAAATGAGTGGCTACCACTTGGACAAATGAGGAGCACCCATTTGGACTAACCATTGGAAACCAAATGGACAAATGAGGCGTTCGCATTTGGAGCAACCATAGTCCAACACTTGGATTAATGGGAGATGCCACGTGGAGCAATTAGTAGCCACCAAGTGCACAAATGAGGAGTTGCCACTTGGATTAATGGGAGATGTTGTTGGAGCAATTAGTGGCCACCACATGCATAAATGAGGAGCCACCACTTGGAATGAGGAGTCGATGCTTGGACCAATCACTACCCACCACTTGGACCTATCATTGCTTACCACTTGGACAAATGAGGAGTTGCCACTTCGACCAATGATTAACTACCACTTGGACAAATGAGGAGCTACCACTTGGACTGATGTCTTAACAAATGAGGAGTTGCCACTTAGACCAATCATTGGACAAATGTGGAACCACCACTTGGAACAACCATTCCCAACAACTTGGAGAAATGATGAGCCACCACGGGGGCCAATGATGAGCCCCCACTTTGACCAATGATGAGCTACCACTTGGGCCATCAAGGGAGCCACCACTTTGACAAACCATTGGCTACCATTTGGACCATCAAGGAGTTTCTACTTGGACCAATGGCCCCCACTTGGACAACAATAAGTCACCACTTCAACCATCGAGGAGCCCTTGGTCAACACTAGTCACCATTTTGACCATTGAGGAGCCACCATTTGGACAATTGGTTGCCACTTTGACCATCGAGGAGCCACCACTCAGACAACTTAGCCACTTGGATCAACAAGGTGTTGTGATGTGGATCAACAACTAGTTGCCACTTGGATCAATGAGGTACCGGAAAACGAAATAATTAGTAGTCACCACATAGACTATTGAGGAGCTATGATGTGTATCAATAAGTGGCCACCACATTGACAAATGGGCTATGTGACATGGATCAATAATCAATCACCACATGGATAAATGAGGAGCTATAATGTGGATCAATAATTGGCTACCATGAGGACAAATGAGGCATTGTGACATGGATCAATAAATGGTTGCCATGTAGACAAATGAGGGGCTGTGACATCGATTAATAATTAGTCACCATATGGACAAATGAGGCATTGTATCATGGATCAATAAATGGTCGCCATGTGGACCAATGGGTTAGAGAATCAAGATCGTTGAAGGCATTTTCAATAGTTTTTAGGGAGAAAAAAATGGGTTTGAGCCATGACCTTGTGATGCATATAGATCATAGGCAATTGTGAAGTCTAGTTAGTTCTAGAGCAAGCTAGGCTAATCTTCTCCACAACTCGGCACAGACTAATATTTGAAATATAATGTAATAAAATTATTTATCAACATACCCACCTATTCAATATTCCATATTCAAAATATAATATAATGATGGTGGTGGTGGTGGTTAACACCCACTTAAATCAACTTTAGTCTATCATACCTTAAGAGGAAAGAAATAAATTATTTGATTTGTTGTAAAATTTTATTCATATGCTCAAAAAAATTAAAAATGAGAATTCCTAGGCTATCATAGTTTTAACATGTTAGAAGGTTAGGGAGGTATGTATTGTAGCAAATATTATGAAACCACAATCTAATGTGGGTGTACGTGGGGCGTTCTAATCGAAAGTTCCTTTCATCCTCAATGCTCGTAGTCTCACCCATGGTGTTTTAGGAATTGTCCAATGTCATGTTTTACTTTGAAGCTCATGATAGGCCGTTCTCATCTTGGTTATATTAATTTTCTTCTTCGAACTAGTTAAGATAGAGATATACTTTTCATCTTCTAGATTCGGGTTAATGAACTCCTTATATTATCTTAATTTTCTTTTAACCTCTAATTCTTTCTTGTCCCGCAATTTCTCTTTAAACTTAGATGTAAAAATATTTTTAATGTTATTGATATTTTGCAAAGTCACATTTTCATCAACACCGTAATGGTTTAACCAAGCCATGGCATCTTTATACCAGCTTTTCTTGTGCCATAGGTGTCTCTGACTTGATTTTAAATCAATTCTAGGAAGCCTCTGGTCTCCCATGTTATTTATCATATACTTGTATATTAGATACTTAGTCATATCGATGCTCTCAATGGGGGAAAGACAGATTTCTATTTGAACAATAGGATATGACATATTGCTTTTAATTTTGAGGTCGTAAGTTATAAAATGCTTCTGAATTTGTTCAATATTTCTCCAGGATTCTCGAGAGATGTTGCAACCCCAAACTTCACAACCGTACAAGATAACAAGAGTGACGAGAGTTTTAAAAAAAACCTTATTTTTATCCCACATCACAAGGTTTGTTGATTTCAATTGTTTTCAACCAAATTAAACTTTCCACCCTCCATTAATCCTTTTCTCAATGCTATAATTCTACTTGAGCTTGTGATGAATATCAATTATAATATATTTGTAAGAAAATACTTGTTCCAATTTTATTGTCATATATAAAATTAGCATAGGTAACCTTCTTGGACTTGATAATCATACCTTTTGTTTTGTCAATGTTAACAATGATACTAATATTAGAGCATAAATCCTTGAAAAATCTTATTTGCTTATCAATATCAAAGGGACACCTTGTCATAAGAACAATAGCATGAGATAAAGAAGAATGATGATGACTATTCTAGTCAAGGTTGTGCTAGTGCAACCTACTTATTCTAAACAACCTTTAGGCTTATCGATGTATATGTCAAAAAGGGTTGGGAAGAGAGAGCAACCTTACTTAACTCCAATATTACAATTAATATATTTCAACCAACCCTTAGTGCTCTTCAATTTGGAAAAGACAATGGTACAGTCTTATCACAACTACTCTCAACTAAAAAGGAACCTTAAGCTCTTTTAATCTATTCCAAAGTTTATTTCTAGTAATTGTATCTAAAGCTTTTCTAAAGTCCACAAAGCAGTGGAAGAGATTGGATTTACTATGATGACATTCCTCCTCAATGATCATAAGCGTAATGAGGTGATATGTGGTTGAGTGATGTTTTCTAAATTCCTCATGACCTATAGTTTGCTTACCTCCACTTTCAAACCAACACTAATTTTATTTTCCAAAATAATATCGTATAACTTGGCCAAGAGAAGACTAATCATACTTGTTCGATAATTAAAAGGATTATTTTTATCACCACTATTAAAAATAAAAAATAATAGAACTCTAGATCCAAGGATTAAAGAAACTTTGTTTAATCACTAGCTTAAGTATTTTTCGATATGAGAATAATAAATGCATTAATTTAAAATTCAAATTACTTAAAATATAATATAATAAAATTACTTAATGCAAGGATAAGGTAATTTAAACATGTGAAGAAAAGGAATTAAGAAAGTATGTGAGGGATAGGCCTTATATGGATAGGTAGGGTTAGACATTTATATGTGAGTATTTAATCTCTTTATATATAATTTTTTTAGAATATTTATTATAGATTAATATATATAAAAAATCACACAAAAAAATCTATTACAGGTTATTTATTTGAATCAAAGCAATCATTGTCTTTACACTATGGCTTATCCAAAAAAACAACAAAAGTATTGTTCTGCCTTTTGGATGCATCTAAAGCCTATTAGAAAATGAAGTAACTACAAAAGTTTTTGTATCAGACGAAACTATAAAAAATTAATATATTATTTTATTTTGAACATATCTATATTATTTAAAGACAATTTATAGTTTTTTTAAAAGATTTATTTTCACAATATTTATATTATATTTTAAAATAATTTATAAGTATTTTTGTAATTTTGAATACTTTACTTACAACACTATTATAGGAAACCATGTATTTTCATCTTCAATTTGAAATCTAACAAATAAGCATCTTTATCTTAAGCAGCGATAGCAACTCAGCCATAAGAGAGTGATATCGTCCTCCAAAATGTGATTGGTTCTTTTAAAGTTGGTTTTGATAATACATTTTTTTGTTTTGAAGCTTTTGTAAAAGATGGATCTCAAAACAAGAAAACAAATTGTAGTCTTCCAAAGTCAATTAGCCTCTAGCACACAATTTCAACCTCACTAAATGATAGATAACATTTTTCTATGACCATAACCTTAGGATATTGCTTCATTTAAATGCCTCATGTTGCCTTAGTATACCTCCATTCCTCCCAATGGATTTCATTTACCCCGAGAAAGCTCTTACATCACCTCTAAGCTATGAACGAATGTTTATTTGTGCGCACAATGTTTCACAAGTTGTGGGCTTCTAGAGGAATTTTCTTAATTGCAAGCAAAACCACTCTTACTCCCCCACAAATGCACCCTTTACTTGATCTCTAGGAAAATCTCTTTTGCTAAATTACACCTTGACATACTGCTACATAAGTCACAAGCTTCAAAAACATCAAAATAAAAATCACATGCCCCATTTCAGATCAATTTCTTCGCTGAGCAAGTATGCAAAAAACTTGTGTACTTGTGAACCCATCAAAAGTTTAGTTGAAGCATCTGATACAAGCAAATGGGTTTCGATGATTCAAGGAGTACTAATATTTTGCATTCATTGTCAAACCAACACAAAACAAGAACATTTTCATGGTATCCATACAAAGGAAACCATAATTTGGGGGTTCTAGAAATTATATGAATAGCAAAAGAAGTCAACCTACTTAGAGTCTATGCAGTAATGTAATAAAACATTTGGATTGTTTATCTTGCTTAAAATTTCCTTCACAAGCTAATTGTTATCACATCTTTACTCTATTTGTGTAAGCAAAGAGGTTGTCCAAGACCACCCTCATGTCTGAAAATTGTTCGGTGAAATTTGAGTTGCAAAACAACTACACCACATATAATGATTAGTTATATTACTCACTTGGTTTGAATCCATGGTTGGCCATGTTATTAGTTTGATTGCAGTGCTTTTAATTGATCAACAATGTTTCAAATTGACAAATGTTTTATTGTACTTGAGTGCAAGATGCATAGTTATGGTTCAAGCATGAGAGGTTGATTGCTATATATTCATAGATGTAATGGAGAGATGAATAACTTCTATACGTTTTACACTCATTCAATTTTATTTCTATTACATAAATCACTTCAAACCCATTTTTCAAAACAAACGAGTTTAATTTGTGAATGACATGCTCAGCTCGATTGAAACTAATAATCTAGCTTGCTTCTAATTTGGAAACAATTAATATTGTTTCTCACTTTGCCTATCTTATCCCTTATATCTCTAGTATCATGGTTTGAGCTTGATGTGAGTTTCATACGCTATCCTTGTTTAATGAAGTATTTGCTTCTATGAAAAAAATCTGAGATGGAGAGGGAAAGGCAAAGAGTAGAGCAATCCCCATTCATGGAACAAAGCAAAGCAAATATTAAGGAGATTTCCAACGCGATGTATCACGAAGAGAAACCCATATTTTCAACCATTGAGTAAGTATGAACAAAAGAAGGCCATAGTCTACAAGCACTAAAGGCAAAGCATAATTGAATGCCCACAATGTACAAGACAACTAGGAGGCACAAGCAAACAAGGAAGAGTTATTGCTCAAATAATATGTCATGTGCTCAACATAAATGCACAAATAGTCGAGATGTTGTTTGTGCCTAAGCCTCACTTTGAGTAAGTGGAAATTGTAAGTAATGACTATTTTAATTGAATATCATCATTGCAATAAAGTTGAATAGCGGCACGTGAGAATGAAGACACAACTTGTAAAGGGATCAAGAGTTTAAGCTATTTGAAGAGTCTAGGGTAGTGAAAGAGGAGAGAAGTTTGAATCCCAGGAGCCTCGATCTAAACTTATAAATAGAACCCTTTCCTCCCTACAAAAGGGCTATCGTTTTGGCATTGTCAAATATCTTCACATTTTAATAAAAAACATGTTGTTAGCTATTATGATATACTCTTGTGGAACTATGATTAGTTGTGGAATATTTCTTCTTTCTCGGTTCTCTTAGCACTTGTGGGCATGGGCACTTTAACTTGCAGACTACTCTCTCCATTGTAGTGTTTAATCTCATATATATTTCACTTGCTAACCACTAATATGAAGTATGGAGCCAACTGGAAAGGTGTGGCCTGTTTTTGGTTACCCAAAGGCTCTAATTTTGAATATGCTTTAATTGAAAAACTTTCTCCCTATCACTATATGTTTAATCACACTTCAAATCAGCTTGGTTACTAGCTAGTTTTGTTACAAGAAAGTTCTCTTAGTAGTCAGATAGTTTTACTTCAAGAGGGAGTTGAGAGGGTTTGATTTGGATTCATATGTGGTGGTAGTGGTGGACCATTCTCCCTTATACAAATTATATTTCTAGCCTTCCTTAGTTGTTCGTCTAACGAAGATTTAACTAGTTGCATTTTGCATCTTCCATTTCTTGAGTTCATTCTCTACATCCACTCCATACTCAATTATAGTTATGCACTTTAATTTATTAGTCAAATTAAAGAGCATATTAAAACATCATACTCAAATTGCAATATTCACGCCATAACTAGAGGGATATCCTTTTCAACAAAGAAATGTCTAATTTCATCCTTTGGTTGGGTAAGTGTGTGATGTTGTGAATGGCCGTTTCCATGTGTCAATATAATCAAAATTAGAGTAGGTTCCCTAAGAATCCAATGTTTCAAGATTTGTAATATCCCCAACTTTGACTGGGAATTTATTTAATAAAAAATTATGTAAATGATGTAAATATGCTAGTTTGGATTCCTAATGTGGAGCTCAAGGCTAAGGCCCAACTAGTGAATGACGTGGCATGTATAATGTAAATATTTTTATTTGGACCATATGGTTGGATTTTCATGCTAACTTGAGGTATATGTAAATATTATGTTGCATAAATAATAAAATGGTCCAAGATGGCTATGTAAAGAGCATTAGAGGGGTTATGATTCCATGAAAGGGGAAGAGGAAAGGGGGGCTGTGGGAGACTAAATACTTTACTACCGAGTGCCAACCTTAAATCTCATCCAAATTCTGTGTATGTGATTTAAATGAGGCAATCATTTTTTTTACTATTGAATCCAATCATCGAATGCATATGTCGGGTTGGTGGGAAAAGTTGCCTCATGCAGTTATTGAAGCATGGGGTTGAATGGACTTTTGTGACAATTCTATCAAATGTCAAAAGTCAATTATGTAGTTGTCAGAAGTCATTTTCTTCTATTGTCAAAAGTTCTATCAATTGTCTTTTCACCATCATCACATATCCTTTGCGCTCAACACTCATTTTATCATTCTCGCGTGTAAATCTAGAGTATGTAGAGCTCCCCATTGATGTTCATGACCATCACGCAATTGTGTATAACCCAAATATTTGAATCTAGATACAAATTGATAGATTTCGAGGGAAAGGAGATGGATGTAGGTGAGCATAGAGGTTGGGAAAGCTAGGAACCCTTACACATTGAGTTTTGCTAATCACAAATGCTTGAGAAGCCACAAATTAAGGCTATAGGTTGTTCTCCAAGAACATACCTAAATTGGTCTCCTTCTATGCCCACATTGGAAGCACCTGGCAAGATGGATCGCCCGAGGGAACTATGAATCAGTGAAGGGGATTCCTGAGCATAAAAGGGTGTTGTGTGGGATAAGTATTGTGGGAGCCAAGGCTATGATGGTTGAGTGAAATTCATATAGAGCTTTGTGTGAGCATTTTGATAAGCATAGAGAGTAGGATGGGTTGTAGGTTGAGAGAAAGAAGCCTATAGGTTCACTTCCTTTACCCTGGTGGCCTCATAGCCCAGCTTAGGGGCGACCTCTCAGCAGGAAGAGTATACGCTAGACGAAGTACCTATGGTTGGGTGGAAAAATCAGTCTTACACAACTATTTGCTTGGATCCTATTTGCTTAAAAATAAGTATTCTCTTGTATTTAAGTATGCAATATTTTTATTTCATGCATGTGATGATTATGCTAGTATGCATGTTAGATGTGTGTGGATAGAGTTTATTTCTGTTGTAAACATGTATATTAAATGTAAAAAAATTTAATATCGCTATGGGGTGATATCTAGAATCCAATAATGCATTCATGTCCCCCTCCGTTGATCGGAATGATGGATGGGAACATGACCTAATTTCTCTAAGCACATAAGTATCTAGTACCACTTCTTAACTGATAAAAAATAGGAGGGGGCTAGTGCTCTTGATTATGTTCTAATTGATTTGTAAGGTGCTGACATTCTAGCAAAACCCCGTGCAAAGGGAAAGTTCAAAATTTTGAGAGAGAACACCTTCCTCACATATACAATATGTTGGTCTTTTGTTGCTCTAAGTCGTTCTCCTATGAAGAGTGCACTAGTCATTAGAGGAAATCTGAGGTCTAAAATGATCCACCTAAAAAAATAAAAATAATAGTTAAAAGAATAAAATAATCTTTTGAAATTTGAAGGAAAAGATACAAAAACTACTTTTTGTTCTCATATTTTCAACTTATATCCCTGCAATTTTACTCAAATTTCGGGCGGGAGCACTTTTTGGATGTGAAATTCTGAATTCTGCATCCAAGGAGTACCCACGCTGCATACATTTGATGGACCTCGCCCCACGAAAAATGAGAAATATTAAAAAAAATGTGTTACTTTCCACTGGTTTTACTCAAATTTCGAGCAAGACCACTTGTTGGATGCGGAATTGAATTCTGCATCCAACGAGTACCCACACTGCATACTTTTGATGGATACCTCCCCAAGAAAAATGAGAAATACATTAAAAAAATGTGTTACAATAACACATTTTTTTAATGCATTTCTCATTTTTCATGGAGCAAGGTCCATCAAAAGTATGTAGTGTGGAGTGCTCTCGCTCTAAATTGAGTAAAACCACAAAGAGATAAGTTGAAAATATGAAAGTAAAAAGTAAATTTTTTTATGGTAAATATGTCAAATCAACCATTATGGTACACTCATTTTCTTTTCAAATTCTATTGGTTCATGAATTCCAGTGCATCAATTGTTCGTTTTTTTATAAGGCCCATTTTAAACCCCAAATTTCCTCTAATGATTGGAAATGATACTTTACAGGATGGGTGTGCCAAGCGGGAGATATTCCCTTACACCTTATGATGGATTCCATACATCCATTATGATTTACATATTGTATTTTTTGTTAATGTATGCTTATGACCAATTCAATGATAGTTTTGATAAATTCATCTTGCATAGTTATGGCAACATTATGACATATTCCTAAAGTCATGGAATAATGTGTAAGAGCTATTCTAAGCATAGGTAGGGTACATTGCTTGGGAGATATTCCTTTGTATGTGATGCGTTCTCTTTGATGCCAATTTTTAGGAGTTAAGTCTTGTATCTTATTTTCCATCTTATCAAGTTTGAGTAGATGGATAGGCCACACTATTTAGGTTTATATGTTAATGGATGTGAGGCATGTGGAAATATACTGAAAGCATGAAAGCTTGATAGAATCCCATGTAGTCCCTTAAGGATAATATTGTATGTTTTCTTGTGTTAATGAGAAGATAGTGACTATTATAAGGCTACAACCCCTCAGATCGTGGCTAATAAAGTCAAAATGTTAATTTCCGAATCCGTAGGAAGTCTAAAGACCCCTTCCTCTCTTCCTTCTGCGATTTCATCGTGGTTGGGCTCCACTTCAACAGGAATGAGAAAATCAGCCTGTGTTAAACCTGTCAGCTCCTCTCCCTGGCGTTTTCGTGGAAATGTTGATGCTTTTAAGTCATTGTGGAGGAGTTCCTCTTTAGTGACAATTTTCTTTGATGGTGCATCCAAGGGAAATCCTGGGATCTCAGGAGCTGGGGGTTTGGTTTTCTCTCCAGATAGACTGATTGAATCCAGTTTTAGCTATGGACTTGGAATCATGTCGAATAACCAGGATGAATGTTACAGACTCCTCATGGCGTGTTAGATTGCAAAGAAGAAAGGTTACAAGCCAATTCAAATTTTCATCGATTCAGAGTTGTTGACCAAAGTTTTAAATTCAGCTGATCATTTCAACAATTCTGTCTTGAATAAAACTTTGCAGAGAATCTGGAATATTTTGAAACAATTTGATGGTCCCACAAATTTTCACATTCTTTGGGATCTAAATAATCTTGTAGATGCATTGGAAAATAAAGCATGCATGTTGTCTCAAGGGACCCTTTGCATCATCGGAGAATCCAGGCATTTTCATCCAATTCCATAATTTGTTATCCAATAAGTTGTAATTTGCTTAATCTAGGAGATACACTCTTAAACTGTGAGAATTTGTAGAAACTCTGACCTTCTTGAAGTATTTCTTTTGATTTTGTAATTGGTTGGTTGGCATTTGTCAAAACAAACCGGTATCCCTTCATATAAAAAATAAAAATTATCTGTTTTAGTTAAAATAAAAATAAAAATGTATAGATGTCGGTCCATCAATTTTCCTTCCAAATAAGTCTTTCAGTATTCCCACTACAGATCTGTTACCACTCATTAAATCTAATTCTAATTCTACATTCTGATTGAAATCATCATGATGATGCTTTCTACACGACATTAGATAATCCGCAAGGGCTTTAATAAATGTTAAATTTAATAGACTTAATTATCCCAAAATTTAAATTTATTTTAATGGGCCAGAAAAAATATTTACTTTTAATTAATGTCTGACAAAATCTACATCATAAGTAAATAGAAGTAAAAAGTAAATATTTATAGCCGAAACCTTAAAACATATAATAAATTGGCTTTTAAAACATGTGCTCATTAAGAAATAAACACTTTTCATTTCTTTCTTAAAGAATTTCTTTTTATATTTGTGTTTTTAGACGAGGTATATAAAACACAACTTTTAAGCTTCACATGTGTAATTATCCAAGCTTTAAACTATGTGAAGTTTGTTGGTCTAAAAACATAAATATAAAAACAAATCCTTTACTAAAGAAAGCAAAAATGTTTATTTCTTAATGGGCACATGTTTTAAAAGGCAATTTATTATAGGTTTTAAAAACAAATTTAATTGAAGTTTGTATTTCACGTTCAATGTTTTTATTATGTAAAGCCATGTTTTTCATATTTATTATTTTTGTTTTAAAAAATAAAAAGTAAATATTTAAAGTATTTTTTAAGGATTCCAATATTATACTTAAGTCTAGTATTCTAAGCATAAAAGCTTACATGATCATGATCATTGAAACAAATAAAGTAATTACTAAGAAAAGCTTGGCTCAAAATGTGAGCGAATTGGCCTCTCAATTGTATGGGGATGTTGGTTCCTTCAAGGCCATGTTTGCTTCACTTATCAATAAAGGGATCATATCCCCATGGGACGGAAATGGGGATTTGTACCAGAAAGAGAACTATAATGCATTAATGATGGAGGCCCAAAACTCTGAAGTGACCCTTGCAGATGTCCAAGGAGAATTGGAGGGAACAACACTTTTTATAAATCACATAGAATTTGAAATGCTGGCCGGATTAAAATCAGTCTTCATAATCATGTTCAAGCCTACTTATGAGCCTCCAGATAAATGAGGATTTTAAAGTATTAGATGGGAAAAGAATGAGAAAACATCACCATAATACTGACGCTCAGGCAACAAGTACAACAATAATTCAAGATTCTACTGGAACTTCATCATTGTAGTCAATCTAGATGCCTCTTGACCAACCTCACCATCCACCTCAGCAACGACCTCCTCTAGCGTCAGCATCCAAGTTGGAATCAAGCCATTAAGCCAGACTAATCAATTGATATTTTTGGTTGTGAATCAGTTTTGACAACCTGTCTTAAAACTGCCATATATTATGTAACATAATTTCCTTGTAAAAGCTAAATGTTATAAATAGATCTTGAGGCCATTAATCAAGGTCATATTTTCTTTGAGTGAAGTGTAACTTCTCAGGTAGTTGTTTGATTTGTGCTTGAGTTTCATGATACATTTTCTACATTGTAATTTTGGTGTTAAGGAATCTTAATTTTGATAGTTTTCTATATTGTAATTTTGGCGTTAAGGATTCTTAATTTTGATAGTTACAGATTCTCTCACCTTCTTTTGTGTCTCTATTCCTTTTGTTTTCATTAATACAACTATTTGATATATTAATGCAAAGCCCATGAGGCAATTGTTCATCCTGGAATTGATTCAAATCTGGTGGTGAATGCCTTTCTTTTTCTTAATGTGTTATGAAATATTTATGATAGGTTTAATGGAATCAAGAATGGTGTCCTTGTGAAGACCTTGTCTTTTGTTACATTTTTTTGTTGAACTATTGAATTTTTTCTACTCAGTATGTTTTCTTTACTCTGAGATAAAACCTAATGTCACTAGTACTTTTGTCTCATTTCATTCATTAATACGTTTCATCTGTTAATTTCTATGATGTCAAAATGGTGTTAGGCGTTGCACCTCTGGTTACTTATAGCAGTCAACATTATTTCATAATTCAAGCAAGTTGTTAAAAGTATTCAAGATTATCATCCTTGCTCCAAGGAGCATACCAACCCATACACCAATCAAAGTTGCTAATGTCTTGGCATAGTTCCAAAACAACTTTGAAACATCTTAGAGATTAACATTTTGTATAGTAAACATTGGGGAACTCTTCGGCTCACATTGTGCATTCATAAGGTAGATTAAGGCATTATTGATATACTATATATAGTTAAACAAAGTTTCGTGATAGTTAGTAAGTCAAAAGATGTATTAAATAATATAATATGCTAAAAACATTTATGCTTATTTTTGCAAGGAGAAAAAGATGCATATGATGTTGCAAACACAAGGATAATAAGATGTATGCGATGTTGTTATACACAGAGAATAAGATGCATCTAATGTTGCAATACTTGTAAAAAAGTTTGAAGAATATTTAATAAATAAATCAAGAAAAAAAATATTTATATTATTAAAAGAAAAAAAATAGATTTTCAAATAAGTGTTGAAAATATACATAAAGTAGTTAAGTAGAATTTGAGTAAAATTTATATTATATAAAGTGTAAATAGTTACAATTATATTTTAATAAAAAAAATTGGTAATGTTGTTTTTAGTTTAGGTTTCTACAATTTAAAGAATCTATGACTATCCATCATTGATATATGTGACAAAATAAATACAACTTCATATATCATCTAGAATTGAACATTGTCATAATTGTTTTGAAGTTTCAAACTCAAATATATAGAAAGTGCATATTTGATAAAGTAGTTGTTATCAATATAATCTTTTAATACCATGTACACTGGCACTATCTCAAGGTAGAAGATCCGCCAATTAAAACACCACACTCTACAAGATCCATCTATTTGTTCAAAACAATAATTACAATCGTAATAATATTATTTCCATCAGTAGTTTGAGATCTAGCCTACATTTGGGAAAACCTATGCTTTTACAAGAGCCTTTTTGCTTGGATATACACCCTAAATATTGGATCTCTTAAATGGAATTAACTTGTAAACTTTTCTAATGCAGTCATTCTATTTTTATCACGTGGATTTCTCGGACCTCAACTCATATCAAGGCACCAAAAATATATAATATCATGTGGATTTCCTGGAACTCATCTCATATGAAGACACACAAAATATATAAGTTGTATTGACTCCATTACTCTCAATTTTGGAGTTATTATATGACCGAGTGTAATTACATGTCACAATTTGATTCTAGCAATGCCAACCACTTATTTGAACTTGATGGTGTGAGCCACTTATATGAACCTATGTGTATGAGTCGCTTAAATGCCCAACTATTAACCACAACATGCTAGGAGACTCAAATGCATACCATTGCCAAATGCTAAGGTAAAATAAAGAAATAGTTATGATGTCTACATATAGTACACATAACCTCGATCAATCACATGGACCATAAAATATAGTTCATCCACCTTCCTCCCCATAGAGGCCCGCCGAATCTATTCTTGACATATTTTAAAGTGAATATATTAAAATTATTTAGTTTACCCTACATGGACAATGTGAGTCTATAGTCTAAGCCTCCACCTATCCATGGATCCACCCCTATCCTTATGCTTTGGCCATCACTTACCTTCCAAGCCAATCCTTGACCCACAAGGGGAAGAATTACACTAGATCTTTCTAGATAATGGAGGCATTAGAGTGGGATTTCCTTGGTTTTTTTATCCATTCTAGGACTAACGGTGAGTAAATGTACATTTGAATCAAGACCACTTTCCATGGATCTACACCTGCAATCACCCTCCAAAGACATTTGGCCGCGAGGGCCTTGGATACATGGAAAATATTCTTGCGGCCCCACTCTCCTTCCTTCTTTGGCACACAACTTAATTGTAATGTTTTACAACATGTTACGAGAGTCTAAGATTTAATTATTATGTAAAGTGGTAGGAACTTGCCACTATGTGGGTGATTAAATGATTCATGCCAACTACAGTCTCATCAATGTGGCAACACCACTCAATATCCTAGTAGTTCCTTCTATTATATTGTCAAGGATTCAACATCCATTCGATAGAACTTGAACTTGGAGTACATTGCAACCTTGGATAGAAGTACAAAATTTGGTTTTGTTACAATGGTGAACCATTCAATGGTCTTTTCTCTTGACTTCACATAATACCTAGGTGTGAGTTTTATATGGGCATTGTTTGCATAGAATGGCGTTGTTCAATTTTACATTGGACAGTCAAGCTAGGGCTGTGGAAGCCCTAAAAGATGAGAGCACATAGGGATTTATAGGCTCCTATCTTACTTATTGTGGCTCATAAGGAGGATAACAACATTAAAGGATGGATGACAGTCCTTACATTTGCAATTGCTAGTGAAGACGGTGAGCAATTGGTGTATTCAATCCTCAATGTGAAGAACAAGCATTCCGCAGTAACTGTAAGAATAACCCTAATTGAAGAATGAAAAAAAATCCAACCATGTAAATTTTAGATAAAATCCAATGCAAACTAGTAGCTAGCATAATGAGTTAATATCAATGATGTTAATGTAGATGTTAACCTCAATGACAATGTCAAATGTTAACATGCATTGATATGCATGCATGTCACTGATTTTAACAATACCATATTAGTAACCTTTCATGATGATGCAAACGTGTTAGCCTATATTAGCCAACACAAGTGTAGGCATTGAAGATATTTCCCAATGCCAAGAAGTTCAAAGTTGGCTCTATAATAACACCCCCAAGTAGACAATCGGGGCATTCAGCTTTGTTTGTGTGGTGCAACAAAACAAGAGTGAGTTGTTGTTTTAAAAAAAAATCTTAAATCAAAACGCTTGCTAACTCGGCCGCAAGGAAGGGATGAGATCAATTGTACCAGCAGCAAATTGCTACTGTGTTTGGCCGTCTTGCTATAAACCTATTGACTGGAGAGAAGAAACGCACAATATCTGAAGAAGCAGCCGCTACGTGGACAAATGGTTGGTCGCCACTTTAGCCAACTAGAAGCCGCTACGTGTACCAATCCATAACCCCTACGTGGTCGAACAGCTAGCCGCACGTGTAGCTTCCACGTCATCCAACGGATAGCTGTTATGTGGAGCAGCGATTGCGACGTGTACGAACGAGTCGTCAATGATGTCTGACGTGGACGAATGAGGAGCTGCCATGTAAACAAATGAAAGTAGCCATGAGCACCAAGAGTTGGCACCATCTGGCACACGGACCAAGTAGTGTGCGCAATGCGAACAAATTTAATTAAGACGGCCATGTGGGCCAATCGAATTCCCACTGATATGTTTATCCGTTAAAAGAATAGAATGGGGTAAGCTATCTACTCGATGATTTGCACCGGGACCCACCAGACATCGTTAAGTGATAACTTACTCCATTACCCATCAGAGATAGCTTACTCCGTGTTTTAATGGTTCTTTCTCAGATCTTTGACCGTATAGGAACAGTTTAAATGTTGGTACCTACCAGAGAAGTACAGGAGGCCACAACCACTGTTTGAAGATTGGAATCATCTAATGGAGCAGAGCATTGTTGCTTCTGCCTAGCCCGTGATAACGCATGAAGAATCCTGGTGAAAATGCTTTCACTTTTGGTGGAGATGCTTTTCAATAAAGCCCTGGTTTGTATGATATTGTTGCCCTAATCTGTATGATATCGTTGCATATTATTTTAGTTGAAGACTATTGCAATACGGTGATGTCTCCTCAACCCTAACAGAGAAGACTATTGCAACAAAGATCTCTCAGCATGTCTGATCATGTGAAGATCTCTCTTTAATCTGCTATGACTTGAAATCATTCTCTTGTTGCGCAAAGACCCTCTGCCGAGTTGTGCCTATCACATTTATTTGAAAACTGAGTGCTGCAAACTCTATGGAACACGAACTCTATCTCCTCCAATACAATGTTTCATGGTGTGGAGACAATTGTATTCCATGGAAATCCTCTGCAATTCTAGTCCATGAGTTGTTGAAAACATCCCCATGGAGCTGTAACTGAAGGGTAACGAATTAACCTATCACTCGACAACGTCGAGTGGGGCCCGGTGCAAATCGCCAGGTAAATAGCTTACTCCGAATAGAATGGTTGAAGTTGAACCATTCACTCTAACTTGAGTGTACGCCGCATGGACAAATGTAGATTGGCTAGGTGGACCCCACATGGACCAACCACATTGCACCACATGAAAAAACGAAGAATGACCATGTGGACCTACACTTGGCCACCACGTGGACAAACCAGGAGCTTCTAGATGGGCCACAGTTTGGGTGCCAAGTGGAGAAACAAGAAGCAGCCATGTGCATGAAAATTGGGCACCACATGGAAAAAAGCAGCCATGTGAATCAATGCATCGATGCGATGTGGGCCAATGAATGTAAATCATGTGCACAAATGCAAACTGGCCATGCAAGCAAGTGGACTAATATATGTACAACATGTGGACAAATGAAGAGTAGCCACATGAGCCAACAAATGTTCAACATACAGGCAAATGAGGAGCAGCCATGTGGATCAACAAATTCACATCACATGGATGAACAAATGTGCACTACATGGATAAATGAAGGCCTGTTGCATGGATCAATGAATGTGCAACATGTGGACGAATGAGTAGCGGCCACATGGACCAATGACCGAGCACCATGTAATGTTGAGGAGTGGCCACATGGACAAATGAGTGGCTACCACTTGGAAAAATGAGGAGCACCCATTTGGACTAACCACTGGAAACCAAATGGACAAATGAGGCGTTGGCATTTGGAGCAACCATAGGCCACCACTTGGATTAATGGGAGATGCCACGTGGAGAAATTAGTATCCACCATGTGTACAAATGAGGAGCTACCACTTGGACCAACCACTGGCCACCACTTGGATTAATGGGAGATGTTGGTGGAGCAATTAGTGGCCACCACATGCATAAATGAGGCCCGCCACCACTTGGAATGAGGAGTCGCTGATTGGACCAATCACTACCCACCACTTGGACCAATCATTGCTTACCACTTGGACAAATGAGGAGTTGCCACTTGGACCAATAATTGCCTACCACTTGGACAAATGAGGAGCTACCACTTAGACTGATGTCTTGACAAATGAGGAGTTGCCACTTAGACCAATCATTAGACAAATGAGGAACCACCACTTGGAACAACCATTCCCAACAACTTGGAGAAATGATGAGCCACCACTTGAGCCAATGATGAGTCCCCACTTGGACAAATGATGAGCTACCACTTGGGCCATCAGGGGAGCCACCACTTGGACAAACCATTGGATACCATTTGGACCATCAAGGAGTTTCTACTTGGAGCCACTGCTTGGACCAATGGCTGCCACTTGGAAAACATAAAGCCACCACTTCAACCATTGAGGAGCCCTTGGTCAACACTAGTCACCACTTTGACCATTGAGGAGCCACCACTCAGACAACTTAGCCACTTGGATCAACAAGGTGTTGTGATGTCGATCAACAAATAGTTGCCACTTGGATCAATGAGGTATGGGCAAACGAAATAATTAGTAGTCGCCACATAGACTATTGAGGAGCTATGACGTGGATCAATGAGTAGCCACCACATTGACAAATGGACTCTGTGACAAGGATCAATAATAAATCAACACATGGATAAATGAGGAGCTATAACGTGGATCAATAATTGGCTACCATCTGGACAAATAAGGCATTGTGACCTGGATCAATAAATGGTTGCCATGTAGACAAATGAGGTGCTATGACATCAATTAATTATTAGTCACCACATGGACAAATGAGGCATTGTATCGTGGATCAATAAATGGTTGCCACATGGACCGATGGGTTAGAGAGTCAAGATCGTTGAAGGCATTTTCAATAGTTTTTAGAGAGAAAAATTGGGTTTGAGCCATGACCTTGTGATGCATATAGATCATAGGAAATTGTGAAATCTAGTTAGTTATAAACCAAGCTAAGCTAATCTTCTCCACAACTTGGCACAGACTAATATTTGAAATATAATTATCAATTAATATTTGAAATATAATATAATAAAATTATTTATTAACATACCCACCTATTCAATATTTCATGTTCAAAATATAATATAATGATGGTGGTGGTGGTGGTGGTGGTTAACGCCCCACTTAAATCAACTTTAGTCTATCATATCTTAAGAGGAAAGAAATAAATTATTCGATTTGCTGTAAAAATTTATTCATATGCTCAAAAAACTTAAAAATGAGAATTCCTAGGCTACCATAGTTTTGACATGTTAGAAGGTTAGGGAGGTATGTATTGTAGCAAATATTATGAAACCACAATCTAATGTGGGTGTATGTGGGACGTTATAATCGAAAGTGCCTTTGATCCTCAATGCTTTTAGCCTCATAGAGATGGAGAATCCTTTCCACCCATGATGTTTTAGGAATTGTCCAATGTCATGTTTCACTCTGAAGCTCATGATAGGTCGTTCTTATCTTGGTTATATTAATTTTCTTCTTCGAACTAGTTAAGATAGAGATATACTTTTCATCTTCTAGATTCGAGTTAATGAACTCCTTATATTATCTTAATTTTCTTTTAACCTCTAATTCTTTCTTGTCCCACAATTTCTCTTTAAACTTAGATGTAAAAATATTTTTAATGTTATTGATATTTTGCAAAGTGACATTTTCATCAACATCGTAATGGTTCAACCAAGCCATGACATCTTTATACCAGCTTCTCTTGTGCCACAGGTGTCTTTGACTTGATTTTAAATCAATTCTAGGAAGCCTCTGGTCTCCCACGTTATTTATCATATACTTGTACATTAGGTACTTAGTCATATCGATGCTCTCAATAGGGGGAAGACACACTTCTATTAGAAGAATAGGATATGACATATTGCTTTTAATTTTGAGGTTGTAAGTTATAAAATGCTTTTGAATTTGTTCAATATTTCTCCAGGATTCTCGAGAGATGTTGCTACCCCAAACTCCACAATCGTACAAGATAACAAGAGTGACAAGAGTTTTAAAAAAAACCCTTATTTTTATCCCACATTACAAGGTTTGTTGATTTCAATTGTTTTCAAGACCAAAATAAACTTTCCACCCTCCACTAATCCTTTTCTCAATGCTATAATTCTACTTGAGCTTGTGATGGATATTAATTCTAATATATATGTAAGAAGGCACTTGTTCCAATTTTATTGTCATATATAAAATTAGCATAGGTAACCTTCTTGGACATGATAATCATAACTTTTGTTTTGTTGATGTTAACAATGATACTAATATTAGAGCATAAATCCTTGAGAATTATTATTTGCTTATCAATATCAAAGGGACACCTTGCCATAAGAATAATATCATCAAATAAAGAAGAATGATGATGACTATTCTAGTTAAGGTTGTGCTAGTGCAACCTACTTCTTCTAAATAACCTTCTAGCTTATCGATGTATATGTCGAAAAGGGTTGGGGAGAGAAAGCAACCTTACTTAACTACAATATTACAATTAATATATTTCAACCAGCCCTTAGTGCTCTTAAATTTGGAAAAGACAATGGTATAGCCTTATCAAAACTACTCTCAACTAAAAAGGAACCTTTAGCTCTTCTAATCTATTCCAAAGGTTATTTCGGAAGAGATTGGATTTACTATCATGACATTCCTTCTCAATGATCCTAAGCGTAATGAGGTCATATGTGGCTGAGTGATGTTTTCTAAATTCCTCATGACCTATAGTTTGCTTAGCTCCACTTTCAAGCCAACACTAATTTTATTTTCCAAAATTATATCGTATAACTTGACCAAGAAAAGACTAATCATACTTGTTCGATAATTAGAACGGTTATTTTTATCACCACTTTTAAAATTTAAAATATTGAAATTCTAAACACAAAGATTAAAGAAACTTTGTTTAACCAATAGCTGAAGTGTTTCTCGATGTGAATAATAAATGCATTAATTTAAAATTCAAATTACTTAAAATACAATATAATAAAATTACTTAATGCAAGGATAAGGTAATTTAAACATGTGAAGATAAGGTAAACTAAACACTCGGGAATTAAGAAAGTATGTGAGGGATAGACCTTATATGGATAAGTAAGGTTAGACATTTATATGTGAGTATTTAATCTCTTTCTATATATATAATTTTTTTTAGAATATTTATTATAAATTTATAAAATTAATCATACAAAAAAATCTATTACTTGTTATTTATTTGAATCAAAGTAGTCAATTGTCTTTACACCATGGCTTATTCCAAAAACAACAACAAAAGTATTGTTCTGATTTTTACATACATCTAAAGCCTAGTAAAAAATGAAGTAACTACAAAACTCTTTGTATCAAACGAAACTATAAAAAATTAATACACTTACAAATTACAATCTTGCTCCAAAAAACAGAGTAGAGTTCAATTCTAACTGTTTATATGGAACTGTTCTATCTTTTCATCAAAAGACTATTTTATTTGAAAATATCTATATTATTTAAAAATAATTTATAGTTTTTTTAAGATTTAGTTTCACAATATTTATATTATATTTAAAAATAATTTATAATTATTTTTGTAATTTTGAATACTTTACTTACAACACTATTATAGTTAACCATGCATTTACATCTTCAATTTTAAATCTAACAAATAAGCATCTTTATCTTAAGCAATAGCAACTCAACCATAAGAGAGTGATATCATCCTATAAAACGTGATTGGTTCTTTTAAAGTCGGTTTTGATAAGACATTTTTTGTTTTGAAGCTTTTGTAAAAATGGATCTCAAAACAAGAAAACAAATTGTAGTCTCTAAGGTCAATTAGCCTCTAGCACACCATAACCTTAGGATATTGCTTCATTTAAATACCTCGTGTTTCCTTATTATACCTCCATTCTTCCCAATGGATTTCATTTACCCCGAGAGAGCTCTTACATCACCTCTAAGCTATGACCGGATGTTTATTTGTGTGCACAATGTTTCACAAGTTGTGGGCTTCTAGAGGAATTTGTTTAATTGCAAGCAAAACCACTCTTACTCCCCCACAGATGCACCCTTTGCTTGATCTCTAGGCAAATCTCTTTTGCTAAATTACACCTTGACATACTACTACATAAGTCACGAGCTTCAAAAACATCAAAATCAAAATCACATGCCCCATTTCAGATCAATTTCTTTGCTGAGCAAGTATGCAAAAAACTTGTGTACTTGTGAACCCATCAAAAGTTTAGTTAAAGCATCTGATACAAGTAAATGGGTTTCAATGCTTCAAGGAAGACTAATATTTTGCATTCATTGTCAAACCAACACAAAACAATAACATTTTCATGGTATCCATACAAAGGAAACTATAATTTGGGGGGTCTAGAAATTATATGAGTAGCGAAAGAAGTCAACCTACTTAGAGTCTAGGCAGTAATGTAATAAAACATTTGGATTGTTTCTCTTGCTTAAAATTGCCTTCACAAGCTAATTGTTATTACATATTTACTCTATTGTTTTGTGTAAGCAAAGAGGTTGTCCAAGACCACCCTCATGTCTGAAAATTGTTGGGTGAAATTTGAGTTTCAAAACACCTACACCACATATAATGATTAGTTATATTACTCACTTGGTTTTAATCCATGGCTGGTCATGTTATCAGTTTGATTGCAATTCTTTTAATTGATCAACAATGTTTCAAATTGACAAATGTTCTATTGTACTTGAGTGCAAGATGCATTGTTATGGTTCAAGAAAGAGAGGTTGATTGTTGTATATTCATAGATGTAATGCAGAGATGAATAACTTCTATACATTATACACTCATTCAATTTTATTTCTATTACATAAATCACTTCAAACCCATTTTTCAAAACAAACGAGTTTAATTTGTGAATGACATGCTCAGTCCGATCGAAACTAATAATCCAGCGTGCTTCTAATTTGGAAACAATTAATATTGTTTCTTACTTCCTCTATCTTATGCCTCCTCTCTCTAGTATCATGGTTTGAGCTTGATGTGAGTTTCCTACAATGTCCTTGTTTAATGAATTATTTGCTTCTATGAAAAAATGTGAGATGGAGAAGGAAAGGCAAAGAGTAGAGCAATCCCCATGCATGGAACAAAGCAAAGCATAGATTAAGGCGATTTCCAACACTATGTATCACAAAGAGAAACCCATATTTTCAACCATTGAGTAAGTATGAACAAAAGAAGGCCATCGTCTACAAGCACCTTAGGCAAAGCATAAGGAATGCCCACAATGTACAAGACAACTAGGAGGCACAAGCAAACAAGGAAGAGTTATTGCTCAAATAATATGTCATGTGCTCAACATAAATGCACAAATAGTCGAGATGTTGTTTGTGGCTAAGCCTCACTTTGAGTAAGTGGAAATTGTAAGTAATGATTATTTTAATTGAATATCATCATTGCAATAAAGTTGAATAGTGCAGTGAGAATGAAGACACAACTTGTAAAGGGCTCAATATTTTAAGCTAGTTGAAGAGTCTAGGGTAGTGAAAGAGGCGAGAAGTTTGAATCCCGGGAGCCTCGATCTAAACTTATAAATAGAACCCTTGCCTCCCTGCAAAAGGGCTATCGTTTTGGCATTGTAATTTATCTTCACATTTTAATAAAAAACATGTTGTTAGCTATTATGATATACTCTTGTGGAACTATGATTAGTTGTGGACCATTTCTTCTTTCTCGGTTCTCTTAGCACTTGTGGGCATGGGCACTTTAACTTGTAGACTACTCTCTCATTTGTAGTGTTTAATCTCACTTATCTTTCACTTGCTAACCACTAATATGAAGTTTGGAGCCAACTAGAAAGGTGTGGCCTGTTTTTGGTTACTCAAAGGCTCTAATTTTGAATATGCTTTAATTGAAAAACTTTCTCCCTATAACTATATGTTTAATCACACTTCAAATCAGCTTGGTTACTAGCTAGTTTTGTTACAAGAAAGTGCTCTTAGTAGTTAGATAGTTTTACTTCGAGAGGGAGTTGAGAGGGTTTGATTTGAATTCATATGTGGTGGCAGTGGTGGACCATTCTCCCTCATACAAATTAGCCTTCCTTAGTTGTTCATATAACGAAGATTTAACTAGTTGCATTTTGCATCTTCCATTTCTTGAGTTCATTCTCTACCTCCACTCCATACTCAATTATAGTTATGCACTTTAATTTATTAGTTAAATTAAAGAGCATATTAAAACATCATACTCAAATTGCAATAATCGAGCCATAACTAGAGGGATATCCATTTCAACAAAGAAATGTCTAACTTGATCCTTTGGTTGGGTAAGTGTGTGATGTTGAGAATGGTCATTTCCATGTGTCAATATAATCAAAATTAGAGTAGGTTCCCTAAGAATCCAATGTTTCAAGATTTGCAATATACCCAACTCTGACTTTGAATTTATTCAATAAAAAATTATGTAAACGATGTAAATCTGCTAGTACGGATTCTTAATGTGGAGCTCAAGGCTAAGGCCCAACTAGTGAATGACGTGGCATGTATAATGTAAATATTTTTATTTGGACCATATGGTTGGATTGTCATGCTAACTCGAGATATATGTAAATATTATGTTGCATAAATAATAAAATGGTCCACGGTGGCTATGTAAACAGCACTAGAGGGGCTATGATTCCACCAAAGGGGAAGAGGAAATGGGGCCTATGGGAGACTAAATACTTTACTACTGAGTGTCAACCTTAGAACTCATCCAAATTCTATGTATGTGATTTAAATGAGGCAATCATTTTTTTTACTATTGAATCCAATCATCAAATGCATGTGTAAGGTTGGTGGGAAAAGTCGCATCATGCAGTTATTGAAGCATGGGGTTGAATGCGCTTTTGGGACAATTCTATCAAATGTCAAAAGTCAGTTTTGTAGTTGTCAGAAGTCATTTTCTTCTATTGTCAAAGGTGTTGTCAATTGTCTTTTCACCATCATCGCATATCCTTTGGGCTCAGCACTCATTTTATCATTCTTACATGTAAATCTAGAGTATGTAGAGCTCCCCATTGATGTTCATGACCATCACGCAATTGTGTTTAACCCACAAATTCAAATCTAGATACAAATTGATAGATTTCGAGGGAAAAGAGATGGATGTAGGTGAGCATAGAGGTTGGGCAAGCTAGGAACCCTTACACACTAAGTTTTGCTACTCACAGATGCTTGAGAAGCCACAAATTAAGGATATAGGTTGTTCTCCAAAAACATACATAAATTGGTCTCCTTCTATGCCCACATTGGAAGCATTTGGCAAGATGGATCGCTCGAGGGAACTATGAATCAATGAAGGGGATTCCTGAGCATAAAGGGGTGTTATGCAGAACAAGTATTGTGGGAGCCAGGGCTATGATGGTTGAGTGAAATTCCTATAGAGCTTTGTGTGAGCATTTGGATAAGCATAGAGAGTAGGATGGGTTGTGGGTTGAGTGAGAGAAGCCTATAGGTTAACTTCCTTTACCCTAGTGGCCTCATATCCCAGCTTAGGGGCGACCTCTCAACAGGAAGAGTATATGCTAGACGGAGTACCTATGATTAGGTGGAAAAATCACTCTTACCCAACTAGTTGCTTGGATCCTATTTGATTAAAAATAAGTATTCTCTTGTATTTAAGTATGCAATGTTTTTATTTCATGCATGTGATGATTATGCTAGTATGCATGTTAGATGTGTGTGGATAGAGTTTATTTATGTTGTAAACATGTATATTAAATGTAAAAATTTGTAATATCGCTATGGGGTGATATTTAGAAGCCAATAATGCATTCATGTCCCCTTTTGTTGGTCGGAATGATGGATGGGGACATGACCTGAGTTCTCTAAGCACATAAGTATCTACTACCATTTCCTGACTGATAAAAAATAGGAGGGGGCTAGTGCTCTTGATTATGTTCTAATTGATTTGTATTGTGCTGATATTCTAGCAAAACCTCGTGCAAAGGGAAAGTTCAAAATTTTGAGAGAAAACACCTTCCTCACATATACAATATGTTAGTTTTTTGTTGCTCTAAGTCGTTCTCCTATGAAGAGTGCACTTGTCATTAGAGGAAATTTGAGGTCTAAAATGGTCCTCCTAAAGAAAATAAAATAATAGTTGAAAGAATAAAATAATATTTTGAAATTTTAAGGAAAAGATACAAAAACTAATTTTTGTTCTCACATTTTCAACTTATCTCCCTGTAATTTCACTCAAATTTTGTGCGAGAGCACTCGTTCGATGCAAAATTTTGAATTCAGCATCCAACGAGTACCCACACTGCATACATTTGATGGACCTTGTCCCACGAAAAGTGAGAAAGATTAAAAAAACGTGTTACTTTCCAGTGGTAAACTCAAATTTCAAGCAAGACCACTCATTAGATGCGGAATTGAATTCTGCATCCAACGAGTACCCACATTGCATACTTTTGATGGATACCTCCCCACGAAAAATGAGAAATACATTAAAAAAACGTGTTACAATAACACATTTTTTTAATGTATTTCTTTTTTTTCGTGGGGCAGGGTCCGTCAAAAGTATATAATGTGGAGTGCTCCCGCTCAAAATGTGAGTAAAACCACAAAGAGATACGTTGAAAATATGAAAATAAAAAGTAATTTTTTTGTGGTAAATATGTCAAATCAACCATTATGGTTGACTAATTTTCTTTTCAAATTCTATTGGTTCATGAATTTGAGTGCATCAATGGTTCGTTTTTTTATAAGGCCCGTTTTAAACCCCAAATTTCCTCTAATGATTGGAAATGATACCTTACAAGATGGGTGTGCCAAGTGGGAGATATTCCCTTACACCTTATGATGAATTCCATACATCCATTATGATTTACATATTGTATTTTTTGTTAATGCATGGTTATGACCAATTCAATGATAGTTTTGATAAATTCATCTTGCATAGTTATGGCAACATTATGACATATTCCTAAAGTCATGGAATAATGTGTAAGAGCTATTCTAAGCATAGGTAGGGTACATTGCTTGGGAGATATTCCTTTGTATGTGATGTGTTCTCTTTGAGGTCAATTTTTAGGAGTTAAGTTTTGTATCTGATTTTCCATCTTATCAAGTTTGAGTAGATGGCATAGGCCACACTATTTAGGTTTATATATTAATGGATGTGAGGCGTGTGGACATATACTGAAAGCATGAAAGCTTGATAGAATCCTGTGTAGTCCCTTAAGGATAATATTGTATGTTTTCTTGTGTTAATGAGAAGATAGTGACTATTATAATAGGATTTTAACATGTCATCCACTACATTCATTATATTGTTTGTGTAGATCATATTTCATCTTTTCAAGTTTGGTATCATATTATAATATGTGGTGTTTGCACTTCTAGTTTTTCCATATGGTGCTTTTGTTTAAGCACATTTGGAGCTTTTACCAGTGTTTCAAACTCTTTGTTTTAGCCGCAAGACATTCTTTGAGTGCAAATTCATGTGTACATCTGAAAGTACCCTTCCAAGCACTTGTTAACCACATCAATTATCCATCACATCAGTTTTCCATCTAGAGACATGAAGTGCTTGTGCCAAAGGTGGCTTGCACTAGTTTGAAAATTTATTGACAGAATTTTTGTTACAAATGATACTATGGGGAGGCCATGGAGGTTATACACATTCTTGAAGAATAAATCAACCCCAAAAGTTGTATATCAGTAGTAAAAGGAATGAAATGAGCATACTTGGTTAAACAATCAATTACAACAAAGATAGAATCCTTACCTTTTGAGAGCAATAAGTCAATGATGAAATCCATAGATACATTTTCCCACTTCTAGTTGGGGATGTTATTATGTTGGATAAGACCAAGATAAGCACCAATTTCCACCTCGACGTGCTAGAAAACGTCACATTCAATCTCAAATCACTCAACATCAAAGTTTAGTTTTGGTCAATAAAAACTAGAGGACACATTCTAATAACTTTTGTTGAAACCCACATGACCAATCGAGGGAGAGGCATATCCATGCTAAAGAGACTTTGTAATAAGGGGAGATCATAAAATAGATGTGATTTTTAACTTTGGGTAAACACATTTTGGATGGTTGAAGATTGCCCCTTTTCTTCATTAAGAATGAGTTGATGTTGAATTATAGTGGGGTCTTTTGTGTAGTTAGTGAGGAGCTCATGTACCCAAGCAAATTGATTAACTAGTATGGATTTAAATGCCAGTGGCTCGTCATTGAGATTAGGCATCCACAACAAACTTCTTGATGACCTTCTTATAGGTGATCTTGAAGTCGTAGGCTTGAGGCTGAGAAATCCACTTGTATTGCTCTTATGCTAAAGTGCCCTATGTCAATAATTGCATGATGCTAAGATGATCATTTTTAATGAAGAGCATGGCCCCTGAGAGGAATTGATGCCAATGTGGCAATTGCATGAAATATGGCCAACTTTCTTTATTGTTTGTGAACATGGGCTTCTCTCTATCATTCAACTTGTGACTCTCAAAGGCAATGTAGCGGTAATCTTGTAAATGTATTTCACCAAGACCAAACCTAGAAGACTCTCTCAATAGTGAAGGGGCAAGTGAAATCAAGGGTTGTATGCATTGACATTGAAGCAATAGATTCATTTAGGCTCTCAAAAGGTTGTTGCATTGCAATTGACTAAGTGAATCCCTCTCAGTGAGGTCAATGAGAGGGAAAGCAATAACAAAGAAATTGTAGACAAATCTATGACATACTTCTAATTAAAAAAATCATGTCCCTCTCATAATAGCAATTCAAACTACATCTTTTCTCCAATCATTAATAGGACACCATTCATTTGATTGGTAAGGAATTGACTCTTTGGAGTACACAAGGTTCAAATATACTAAAAAAATTTAACCATAAATGAAAATAATAACGAAAGTGCATTAGATAAATAGAGGTTTTGAAGTCAAGTTAGACCTAAAAAAACATTTACACATCTATAAATTATATAGATTGACTAGGAGATAACTTACCTAACTTTTTCATGGAATTTTTCAATTTAATAAGTCACAAGGGCCCAATATTAGAATTACTAATCAACAATAATCACCAACTTCAATTCTATGAGAAATAACACCTTTGTATATTGAAAAAGATTATTTCCTTATGCAAACACCACTATTAAACAACTACTCAACAAGATAAAGATCATAATCATCAACTTCAATTCTATGAGAAAGAACACCTTTGTATATTGAAAACTATTATCTCATTATACAAACACCACTATTAAACAATCGCTCAACAAGATAAAGAGATCAACACACTATGGCTCATGATTGAGCTCCCATCATAAAGCTTTCAAGACTTCAACAAGATAAAGAGATCAACACACTATGGCTCATGATTGAGCTCTCATCTTAAAGCTTTCAAGACTTTAACCCTAGCTAAAAGCTTCCGAGACTTTAACCTAGCTAATGATGAGTATATACGACATTAGAATAAATGCAGTACTTCCATAATACTTTTTATTTTATTTTGTTATCAACATGGAAATAATTTATGTACAAGATTATTTTAATATTATATTAGCTCTAGTGTGATATTATTTAGATTTTATTTCCTTGGATAAATATTTAGGATAGATGTAACTTACCCACCCTTACTTTTCTAAATAAAATAATTTATAGTCAAAATAAAACATATAATTTGTGCGTTTAAATAATCTAGTTTGGTAGGGCATTCGTAGAAAAACACCTTGCCCCACCATTGCAATGGTTCACATCAACATTTTTGTTTGATCAGCGAAAATTAAATAATGTTGTTCTACAAAGGTCTCGAGGAAATACTTTCGTACTCGAAGGCACCTGAACATTTGGCATGATAGATTGCTGCAACTCGCGATTTAAATTAAAGTATTATTTAACAATCAACTGCTCTCTAAAATTTTCAGAATCTTTTGCTTTTATCATCAAATTTAATCACCCATGATTTATACAAAGCTTTAAATCTTGCAACTATGATGTAAGGTCCATCCATTACTTTCCTTTCCCACAAGTTGCCCTAATATTTATATCGAGTGAAATCTTGAATTTCTTAATCATATTTCATAAATTCATAGTGCATTGAGAATTCGGGTATGCACTTCATGATGGGTTTTAAGTTGCGAAGGAATCTGTATAGCTTTAATTCGGAAATTTCCATACTTTTAATGAGTTGAGATATTTATTTTCTTGTTGTTTAGAATTGTATGTTTGATATGCTTGTATATGAACCTATGGGCATTACCCATGAATTATTACACTCCATCAAGACTAAGAACTCCAATGTCTTGGTTTTAAAACTGGACCTAGTTAAAGCTTTTGATAGAGTCAATTGGACCTTTATTAGACTTTTGCTTATTCAAATAGGCATTCCCCTACCGAGTGTCAATTGGATTATGGGTTGTGTTTCTAGCTCCTGCTTTATTGTTTTAGTTAATGGTTCCCCCTCGGACTTTTTTCCTGCTTCCAGGGGATTACGTCAAGGTTGTCCTTTGTCCTCCCTGTTATTGATATTGATTATTGAGAGCCTCAGCCGTATTATTATGGATGCACAACAAAACGGTCTTATAAAGGGCTTCCAATACTCTCCTGATCTGTCAATAACACACTTGTTATTTGTTGATGATGTTATCTTAATTGGTGTTGGTACTGTTGATGAATGGAGTGCTTATAAAGATGCATTGGATTTATTCTGCTCGGCTTTTGGGATGACTATCAACATGGAAAAATCACCCTTTCTCTATCAGAATGTGGATGCTGATATCAGGAACAAAATTGCTGAGATGCTCCCTTTCAGGATGGTCCCTCTTACTGCAGGCTTTAAGTATTTGGGATATCGTCTGAAACCACTAGGGTATCATACCTCGAATTGGCGTTGGATGATTGAATTATTTGAAAAAAATATCCAAAACTGGACCTACAGGTTTCTCTCTCTTGGAGGCAAGGTGGTCCTTATAAAAGTTGTTCTCACAGGGTTGGCAGTCTACTGGTTTGCCTTGGCTAGATGTCCTAAATCTATTTTGAATGTACTGCGTAAAACTATTTTATTGTTTCTATGGGGGTCTTCTGCTGGCTATCAGAAGTCTCATTTGGTTAATTGGGAAACTCTTTCTGTACCTGTTGAATATGGTGGCTGGGATATAAAGAACCTTGAATGGTTTGGTATATTTTTTAGATTAAAAAGTATGTGGCAGCTTCTTATTGGTACTAGTATATGGAGCAGAATAATTGCTCATAAATACTTAAAGAACAGACCCTTAGAAGACTGGATTCGTCCCCGAAAATTCAATGTAACTGGTACTTCTTACTTTTGGAATGGGTTTATAAGGATTTTTGAGTGGATTACCTGTCAGTTAAGATGGAAGGTGAGGAATGGTTTAAAGATTAAGGTGGGGGTGGATCCTATTGTTGGGCACAACTCGCAGTACTTATTATCTAAGGAGCTCAGAGACTACCTCAATGGTCTGGGGATATCATATCTTGCTTAGGCACAAAATTTGGATGTTTGTGGTTCTGACGGTTCTAATTGGTACACTGCATCTGATCTGTATTTGGGTGGAGATTGGGCTGCACAATGGTGTTTATATGTCAAAGGCCTAACTCATGGGGGTATAAGGATTGGGACTGCTGAGGATAAACTTCTTTGGCTATATGATAATCAGATGGGTATGGTGACAGCTAAAAAAGCTTATGATCTTATTGTCTCTAATCATAGGACTATCATGGATAATGATATCATTTTGAAGATTTGGCACTTTAATATTCTCCATAAGCTGAAGTGTTTTATTTGGCTCACTTGTAATGAGAAAATCAACACTTGGGATACTCTGTGCAAGAAAGGTTGGCACGGTCCCAATAGGTGTTGTTTATGCAATGGGGAAGCTGAATCTGTGGATCATCTTTTTGTAGGTTGCCAATATGTGAAAAAGTTGATTTGGGGACTCAATTGTCTGTATGATGTGAACTTACTATGGACTGCTCCTACCCTTATGGAAAATCTCACCAACTAGGTATCTAAAGGAGGATCCTTACGGTACTTGCCTCTTTTTCTTATCTGGAATATCTGGAAGGCTAGGAACCGCAAGTTATTTGAAGATCGGACTCCTATTTTGGCTGGCCTATTACATATCATTCATGATGAGGTAAATTCTTATAAACCTCTTCTGAAGCCCAGGAATAAAATCCGGAACATAGGGAAGCCTCCTGCCTCTAAATTTCCTATGGTTTTCTTTGATGGAGCAGTGGCAAAACACATTGGTGGAGCAGGTATATGTATTTGGTTAAATGATCATCATCAGTTTGCTTTTAAACTTGGATGTGGGAGCAACACTAATACAAAAGCAGAACTTCTAGCATTCTGGGCATCATTACGGGTTGCCAAGGATATTGGGTTGCCTTACCTACATATCTTTGGCGACTCCTCTATGATTATAAAATGGGCAAAGGGAGAATCCACCATTGACATAGTGAACCTTGAGGCTTGGTGCTACAACACCAAACTTCTCATGTCCTTATTCACCTGGGTGGATTTCAGTCATGTCTATAGGGAACATAACAAGAGGGCAGGCATCTTATCAAAGGAGGGGTTGTTTTTGGCTCCTGGTCATCTCTTACTTACAGAATCATATGATGATGAGATTATTGGGGAAAACTCTTTTCAGCTATTTTAGAACATGCTCATTCTATTTCAGTTATTTATCTCATGGATTCTTTGAGCTATTTATGGTTTTGTTGAGCAGCTATTACAGGATATTTGAGAGTCATACACCTGCTTCGATAAGATGTCTGGACTCTTGTTATTTTCTCTATGGACATATTTGACTGATGTTATTTATTGCTCACTTATGAGAGGACTTCTCATGTATTGATACCCAGGTGCTTAGTGTATTTCTGTTTACACAGCTTGGGTATTGTTCATTCTTGTTTGTACTATTATGTATTGTATTTATTTCTAATCTGTTTGACCCATTGGGGTTTGAATAGCTGACTGAAGATATACAAGGTTACCTTTGATTCATTAGAATATTAAGGAACTGCTTTTTTTCGACTGAAAAAAAAAATAGTAAACGTATTTGATGCATAAATATTGACCTCAAATAGAAACCGTGACTACAAAATCTCACATCTTTGATGAAGCTAATTATTAGAAAGGAATAAATTATGGGATTTGTTTGATTCCTAATCCATGCTTGCTTGTGTACTCATCTATATGAGAAAAGTTCCCCAGAGGAAAATCTAACATATATAATTCCAATAACTTGTTAAAATGTTTAAACTAAATTAGGTCAAAAGGATTATATAAATTCACTCTACGCAATGCGATATTGTTAACTCAATCAATATTAACCATTATTATAGGGTTCTAATTGACACTCGATTTGGTATGTATACGGCCTCTATTCCCTATGACGATTGTTGCTTCAAACGACTTCAAAAACTGATCTTCACTGCCACTGTAGTAAAACTACCATCTTACATATGAAATTAAATAAGTTAGCATACAAGCAATTTTGCCAAGACTGCTGATATGTCTCAAATGGATACCAAAGAAACCAGAGAAATGGACAGATTCACAAGCATAAATGACAACACATCAATGCTATCCAGTATGTTACATAAAAGTTGCTGGAAAAAAACTGGGTAGCATTTCTGCCACTTCGTTCTCACCTTTTCAATTTGCTCACTTGTATTGGAATATAGGAGTATCACAGAAGATATTGTACTAGAACCAAAGTCAACGGCCCAAAGAAATGGACCAACAATAATTGTCTAGAAGTACAATAAGGGTATGTTTCATGCAAAACAGAAAAAATTCTTACCATCATACAAGTAATCCAGGAGTGATTACTTCAGAACGTACTATGGTTATCTCTATTAGTCTATTGCAATATAATTCTGTGTTGCTCGAGAAAATAATAGCTAGGAATAACCTATTGCAAAATGTTTCTGTTACTTGAAATTTGAGGATTCATAAATAAGATGAAGCATGCTGCACAAAATCCTCTGATATAAATTGAAAATACTTCAAAAACCCAAAGATCCCAGCCTAATGAAAACATTTTTTACAAAATATAATAAGCTCAAATGAGGGTGTCTCTTTGTTTATGCCTCATTTTTAATTTTTTTGAAAAGGTATACCAATGAATAGGTAAATTGTGACCACCAATCACTTCAAGTTCTCTAATATGTACATCATGGAATCAGAAATAACTATAACAAGGGCAAACCAATGCCCTTTTTCACCTCTACTTCTATAGTATGATTTGTCAGTCAACAATATGGGAAAGATGAAACCTCAATAACTGCCAATCTGAACTGCTATCCAATTAGTCTCACCACTATATGCCTGAATTTCTCAGTATCCCAACTCTGAAAAAGTAGTGGATAAGGAACTTTCAAACTGGACTTGCTTTAGATGAACAACCAACGGCTGTGTCTTTGATGTCATTTCTGCAAAAAACTTTACAGTTTAATGTTCAATGTTTAACTCACCATCTCCCTATAGCTTGCCCCATTTGGACCCTATCACCTTTCTTGATTAAAAATCTGAATCCGGGTGAGCTGCTCTGCTCCAACTCTGAATTATCATCAGATTGGAATGCATTTGCAAAGGGAGCTTGGAATACAAGAACTACTGTAGAGCCCATATTGAATGCAGCAATCTGTTAAAGGTTCATAAAGAATATCAGAGCTGCGCATAAAAACTTCAAACAACACAAAAAATTGCTAACTACAAGTCTCTGGCCTTTCAATGCTGACTTAAGTTAGTATGATTTATCTGAGCACCCACCTCTTGCCCCTTCTTAATCATCAAGCCTGCACCTTTGCTCCCATACGTACGCTCATCAGGAGGATCAGTACGAAATAAGCTTAGCTTTGGCCTATTTGTTTTAAGCTCCGGTTCAATTGAAAGCTGCCAATGCAAAAGCAAATACAGCACAGTTTTTAGCACAGTTTTTAGAAAACTGTAGGGAAAAAATGAAGATGACATGACTTTTGAACGTCTAGTAGATATTTAGTATGAAGTAAATTGGTCTTATTCGAGTGTCAAAGATCATTCAGAAATAGTTGTCATAGGCACTCAAGATGGATATTATACAATGATACAGTGAATAACTTATCCTGGCATGATAATATTTCAATCATGATCTATTATTGCATACATTTTTTTAAACTAATGGACTTAAATGCACTGCCACTGCATGATAATATATTCAACATTGAACTAGCTTGGAATTGAGTTGAACTACCAAATGTTTATAATTCCAAAATAAAACGTTGTGGTGGAGAATGGAAAACACAGACTATAATCAGAGCCCAAGTTGAAATGCTTGAACCTTTAGGAATTAATACAAGTCTCATTGTTGATAAACTTGAAACTTATCTGAACAATATAGTGACACAGCACATTTGAACTCTGCAAGTAATTAAAACCAGACACAATAGTTAGGATAGCGCTAGTGAAACATGATGGTTAGACTTAGAATGAGGAACCATGTCAGGGCAAGAAATAGGAACATAAATGAGAACATTGTAGGGAACAAACACGTGAAAGAATATCTTGGTCAACATGCAAAACTAGATGAGGGTTCAGAGATAAAGATAAGGTAATTTTGTTAATGTCCAACAAATGACCATAAACGTAGGCCAATCGAACTAAAAGATACATCCAATGAATACAATGTGGGACTACAAAAGAAACTCCTAGGTAATGCTCAAACCAAGAAAAAGAAAGTAGGAAAAAAGTGCATCAGCGACAAGTGTCTAGCTAAGTTAATCACTAGATCCACTTGAAAGATATATATAACAATATCATAGGTGCAGTGATACCATGTGAGAAACTGACACTAGAGGACACCTCAACATTAATCAAAAGGAAGAGAGAGATGAGGATAATGTCAAGATCTCCTGGTCTCGATGATCAAGGGCGAGAGGAGCAATCAATTTACGGCTTGCTATCAAATTGTCGAGCACCATAAGGGGATTTGGTTGCACGAACTTGGTCGGGCATAGTGATAAGAGTGAGGGAGGTGGCCTGCTCTAGATCCATCTGTCACTATGATGATGCATGGTTTATGGCTTGATCTAGCACCTCCAAAGTTCAAACAGGGAACAAGGATATCAATCCACTGACCATGTGACAAGATGTAATTTTAACCCCGAAAAAAACGAGGGTGATTCTGGGAGGACCATTTTTAAATTTTTGGGTCTATTTATGGTTTTTGTTGCCGCCTAATTCGCACCTCGGATCATGCGGCAGAAATCTTCAAGCCACTGGGTGCGACCTTGGGGGAAAGTAAAAGTCAAGTGCTCTCACTTGATCTTGACTCCTCCGTCTAGGCTCTCTTAGTGAAACCAAGCAGGGTGGTCCCTATAAAAATAATCCAAGGTTGTTAATCTATGAAAGGAAAAACAACTATTCTAGAAGTTAAGATGAAATGAATTAAAATAATACCCACCAATCACTGTCAATAAATTACTTTAGCAACTTAGCAAATATACAAACCATTCAAGACACTTGCGAAATTGATTTATGCATACAAATAAAGTAGACTAGTGCCAATGTAAAGATTGCTTGTGTATAAGAGTTGCTAGTGTGGTCTTGGTGAAAGTATTGTAGTGTCTCAGTTGGTAAATTTTAGATTATTAAATGAGTGGATTAGGGAATTGGTTAATTGTTGATCAATTTTATTAATATGGTAATGATCTAATTATTAAGAGGAGAAGGTATTCCAGATATATCTGAGGGGTATGAGGAATGTGTCCGGATTTGCTTAGAAGTGGTTCTCACAATGACACATGGGTTAGATGGAGTCGTGGGGTTGTGTTCAACACTACACTAACAAGGATGTAGCCTAACGGGGCCCCACGACCGCTTTCTAGTTGTTCCCACTTCACTTGAAGGCTTTCCCCGCGGCTTTGCAATATCGAAAAAGTGTTGTATTTTCACTTAGAGATTAATTGGAAAATGAGACTAATTACTAGTCACTCTAACCATTTTCTGATTGTCCCACCATTCTAGCCAAAGGCCTGCAGTGTTTACAAAAGCATACGGGGACTAAAGCCTTGTTAATTTTAAGAATTTTAAATCAAACCTGTGTTGTTTAAAAATCTCATTACCGATACTCTCGTTTCCGGGAACACGGTCGGATTTGTTAAATTTTAAATGGCAATCAGAAATCTTATAAAATAAAATGAATACTTAAAAGAAATTAATTAATCTAAAAGAAAACCACAAAAATGAAACCGTCACGGATCCCCCTGGGGGGATGGGGTGTGGGCGCTTGGATGCCCACTATTTTCTTTTGTTACAATAATTATTACAATGAAATAATATTTATGCTCCTTTGTAGAATATGAAGCACAAGTTTACAAAATTTAAGGCTTTAAAAAATTCCCGAAGAAGAGGCAGAGAGAACGATGGCTCTCAAATGGCTTTAATCTTGAAAATTTCGCTAGAGTGCCTCTCTACCTGTTCGTCAATTGGTGCAAAACAACCAACAAACTTTTGCTAAACGTGTTAGATAAATCAATTAAAGCATAAAAAATTTAGCATATAACTCAAGTACTTTAAATGAAGTGAAAATATAGAATGCAAGTACTTAGTTTTGGGAGTTAGATCTATGAAAAGTAAGCCTTTTAAAATCAAATCTAAACTTATAAATGCAAATGCAAATCAAATTAGTCTATGATATTTTTTATGCACTAAAATGATTAACACTACTGCAAGTAACTAGTAACCGGAAAAATTAATTTTGAAATGGTGAACAAAAGAGAGAAGAAAAAAGCTGAAAGCTTGGGAGCTTTGGTCCATGGAGTCTGCTTTGGTGGAACACCAAGGGACTATGACTTTCACTAGAAATTGAAGATGAGAAGGATGCAAACAAGCTCAACCCCTTCTTCAAGTGAGATCACTTGCAAACCTGGAAATCCTTGAACAAAAATGGTTAAAAGCTTGGTGCCACCTACAACAAAAACTTGGAAAACATGAGTATTAAACAAAATGAACATGTCATTCTAAGAGATCTATTATCACGAATCTTATAGTTGCCCCATAAGAGTAATCCTATATAGGATGGCAAAGGGGACAGGAAACCAAAGTTGCGAACTACGAACACCCCAACCCCCAGATGATGGATGGTTATCAGGCCGATTGGAATATCCTTTGCTTTATGCCACTAAAGCCCAAGTGACAAAGGGGGAGACTTAGACCTAGCCTAAAAAAGACAGACCTATAGCTAATCATCATATCAAACCAAAACAGAGAATACGTAAGGAGAGAGCTAGAAACCCTAGATTTTAGGAAGAAGCCACAATTTAAGAAATGCTAGAGCAGAGCTGGTTATGGGTGTTGAAAATGTTGCTCAAACCGAATATAACAGTGAATTTGGTATATAAAGATTAGATCTAGGACTAGTGTGTTTGTTCAAATGATCAAACCTGGGATCCTGGGGGGATTTAGATGGAAATATGGAAATTCCCAAGGCAAGGCTAAATCAAAGAATTAAGGCTTACAACACACTTGTTCGAATGAACAATTTGACAAACAAAAGAAATCCGAACAGAAACTGGAAAACAAAAAACACCAGGAAAACGCTGTCAGGTCAAAGAGGGGCATTTTCTCCCAAGGATCAGTGCTACCTGATGGTGGTCAAATGGAGTCCAATGTTGATGCCTAGGAGGGAGAGGGGTTTTTTAATGATGGTCCACAAAACCCAGATCACCAAATTTGCAAATTCCCATTGCGAATTGGTCCGGTGATTTTTTCTTCTTTCTACCAGTGTTTTTTTCAATAAAATTGGTGATGTACAATGCATGAAAATTGAAACAGGGAGAAATAAATTGAGAAACGTACTTGAAACTTGTAAATATGCTCCTGGATGATGAAGAATGTTATCTTTTCGATCAAATGAGAGATTCGAGCAATATTTTGATGGGTTGAAGCTTTGCTCAATGACCCTAGCGCCCCCTTCCACCTGTCACACCAAGGAAATCAATTAGCACAACAGATAAACAGGATTTGCAGATAATGAAAGTACAAGAATGAGAAATCATAAAGAAGTAACCACTCCCTGATAAACCAAACCGAGAGATGACCACAAGGTGAGTCTCCCCACCAATGCGCCTCATTCAATTCACCTCCTTCAACCTGCAAATGAAATGGGTACAAGAGAAGATACAAAAAACTATGTCATATTTATCTCAATACAGAAAAAAAGAAGTACCAATCATCATCACATTCATCTATCTATCAAGAGACAAGTGTTGAATCCCAAAATAATCTCTTTATTAGAAGTTCCAATGCCAGAACTCATCGTTTTACAATGGGGAGGGTCTCGTCTTTATATAGCTTTTGAGAGATGCTAACCCTAACTCACTTTTACATCCGACGGTTGAGATTATAACATCAACGGTGGAGATCAACTTTACATTGATCACATTAATTAGATCAAGGGGGGTGCATTTTTTTCCCAATGACATCTTGCCTAAGTAAAAAAATAATATAACATAAGATATGATCATGATAATACATCAAAAGGGGGTCACTAGGGGCTTAATTCACCCTAGGCCCCATTACAACCTCACATCATAAAATATAACACCGTAATACATCAAGTGGCCAAGTTGAGGGGCACCGCTTGGGGGACTTCCTCATTGGCTAAGCCAAATAGCATAATGTCGGACCAAATGCTGACTGAAACTGACGAAGGAGTGTCCGGAGAGCCACAAGACATCAACTGGATGAATTTCCTGCCATTACCTTGACTTCCCTAGCCATATCGAGTTTTTCAGTAATTTCCTAGTTCATTTTATGGTGGTACAAGCTCTGAAAATCATAAAAGTCATCATATCTTCCTTCAAGCTAAGAACTAGGAAAAACTGACTGCACCAGAGTATTTGGAGACATAGAATAATGGTATAAGTGACTACTCATACCCCTTGGAACACTGTAATGCTCTAGGAGAACCAAAATCACTGCAATAATAATATAATTTGGCCAATAAAAAAGTGATAATACTCATTGAATGTGCAATGTGAGGCCAAACTCTGAAAACTGAAACTGCAGTATTGGTCCTGGGCATGTCTGGAGCAAATATAAGCATTGTTGTTTATTGAGTCACTTCCTTGGGAACCATGTTTGACTTGGTCAACTGGGTTGACTAGGTCAAGGTACCCAAATTGTAGGTGAGATGCTGAACCAAGATAAACCTGCATGTATCCAAGGTAAGAAATGCTCCAATGGTATATATTAAAACCCAACTTTAGTTATGTTATTCATAATCATGATGACAATAATAATAATAATAATAATAATAAGTAAGATACACATGTGCCTTTGAAGGATCATTGAACCTTTTGGGAGTCTCTTGTGCATGCCATGCTTACAAAGTTTAAACAATTTGCTAATGTTGGGTGAAGGCGAAAAACAAGGCTAAGGTAAAGGGGAATGACTCATAACTGACTTAGACCATGTGATCTCTCTAAATGATAACCAGTACACTCATCCTAAGTCACCGGGTTCGGCGATTTTTCGCCTTCAAAATCGAAAATCGCCGAATTTTGGTGCAACCCGATTTTTTCAAAAAAATCATCGATTTTCAAGTGGTTAAACCTTCTCCCGCCTATAAATTTATTACCCGATGAATTTTCTGGAGTATGAGCTCGCAACCGCCTTGAAGTTGTGAGTCGTATTTCATGCCCTGTTTCTAGTCGGTTCTGGTGGGTCATGGATCTCTTTCTGTCGGTTCTGGCAGCTCGTGGTTCTGGGAACTCGTGGTTACAGCAAGTCATGGTCGAGGTGTACAGGTGAGTCGTATTTTATGCCCTATTTCTGGTCGATTCCGGCAGCTTGTGGTTCTGGCAACTCGTGGTTACAACTTACAGCAAGTCGTGGTCGAGGTGTACTTTTGTTAGATCATGTTCATTTCATTTGGTCTTAGTTAGTCAAAGGGTGTGGACAGCCGACATGTCAATCATAATAAATTTTATTAAAGTTTTTTATTCAAAAAAATCTATAAATTAAATTATCTACTATTCAAATAAAGTAATATGTATTATTATATTTTAATATTTATATATAAAATAAATTATATACTATTTAAATAATTTAATGTATATTATTATATTTAATATTTATATATAAAATAAAATATTTTTAATTTCCAAAATTTATAGATACACGAATTTTTTGTCGAATTTTATGACCAAAATTTTTCTTGCCGATTTTTTGTCATTTTTCAAGGTCTTCGAATTCAAACACAAACTCGAACCATGTGACTTAGCACTCAACCAAAATGACATATGCATGATAGATAGTAATGGGGGATGGAAGTGTCTCACAAATGGATAAAGTACTTGCTCGTTTCCTTCAGGCTCTAGCAAGTTTCCTTTTTCATCAAACATTGGTCAACCTTCAAAGGAAGGTGCCCTAGAAAGCCCTTCTGGGCTCCAGTACTGACAAAAACACAACCTTTGCAGGTTAGTCTCACCTTGTTGTCCTATAGAGGCAAATGAGCCAAACACTATAGAAGGAATGAGTGCTCATCCTTTGACCATTGACCTCTTTCAAACACTTTTTATTTTCACATAAGATAGTAGTCAACCTACAAAATCAGGTGCCCTAAAAAGCCTTCTAGGCTCCAGTAAAATACTATGGCCTAGCCCCATTGCCAGCAAGCATCCATAGGCCCAACGGGTTTGCCTCACCCTGTTGCCCCTATGGAGGGAAAATGAGCCTAACACTATACAAAGAATGAGTGCTCTACCCTTTGGCCATTGACTACCTTTCAATATCCATACTTTGCATCATTTAGATATAACATTTATGTGTTCTGATGCTTTAGTGTCTAAGGACACTGTTTGGTGGAGCACTTGTTTTGAGAACTAAAGGAAAACCATCCAGTGAACTCAGCCACATTGGCCAAGCCACATACTTCATAGCCAAAGACACAAAAAAACATGGAGTCTATCATGCATAGCGGTCAAGATGGGGAAAAGATCTTTAATCTCACAAGTCTCAATCAACCAAGTAATGGGATAAAATTCAAACAATGGATGAACTAGATAGATGGAGACATGACACATGGAACCAGCATAGCACTAAAGTTTAACATTTGTGTAAAGCATGGCATAAGCAATAGTCTTCAACAGTGAATTCTTTAATCAATCTCAACACAAGTTTTAAGCATAAGTCACCACGATCATCCTAACAAAATAATCCTAGGTGTTTAATATACATCACAGAGCAAAAACTCACCAAGGAGTCATATATTTGTTTCACCATATACCTGTCTCCATTTGATAAGCCCCTCTGTAACTGTGTACCATATCTGATCTGCTACTCTGCTCAAATGAACTAAGTTACCACTGAAATCCTCTCAATGGTCAAGGAAATATCAGTCCTGACAAGGAAATATTGTTAAACGGGGCTTTGAAATGGCTGAGGCTGTAAAGATCCATGCAAAAACCCCATCTGAATGAATAGCTCAAAAAAATAAGGAGATCAATCTGTATGCTGCATCATGGTAGCCCAACTGCAATATATATGTGATAACAAGATCTACTTGCAAATGAACAATAAGATCATGAAGCAAACAGGCTTTTCTAATTTTGTCCTGTTGGGATACAACTCCCCTTTAAAGGCCAAATTCAACCAACATAAAGCAAAGAAAACAAGACAGAGTATACCTCATAAGCACTTGACAATTACCATCCACACATTAAAAGCATTACACCATAGATTTGCCTCCAAAGCATTTATTATTCCAAAAAGTATTACAAACTACAATAGCAAAGCTACAACAGTGTTTCGGTCTGTTGATAAGTTACCTAGGAAGTGTTTGTCCACCTAGATTTGTCTTAGGGTGGACAAGGACACTTAAATGTTGTGACTCCTAGTCTTGTGCATTTAATAAAGTGAGAAGCACTTTATAATTTTAAAGTGACTTTATTAAAAAGGCTAAGTAATGATATTTTTCTAAGTTCACATTTAAATAAAATTAAGTGAGTAATTAAATAGAATGGGGTTGCTCAACTTTATTAAATGAAATGAGGTGCACTAAATGTCATTTAATTATTATTTAATGGAGCATTTAATGTGAACCCTCCATTTAATCTAATCTTGACTGTTAGATTGAAAGGGAATTTACCATGAACAAAAAGGACTAGGGCAAGGCAAAAGTTCATTCATTGTGATCATTCCAAAAGAGATTTTTGGAGAGAAGAAGAAAAAGAGAGAGTGAGGGTTTGAAGAAAATTTGTACCAGAAGAGGAATTTTCCAGAATTTGAAGTGGGCAAATTTCCCTATAAATTTTGGGTAAAAATTTTCAGACAGAGTTGACACAGAAATCAAGGCTGAAGCAATGAAGGCACAGAAATCGAGGAGTACCATACAGAGACTGTATTGTACCAAACCATACTTTTGGCACAGTTTTCGAGGAGAAACCGTACATCATTGAATGTTGCTGTCAGAATCCCCACAGCATTAATTGTTGATGTCAGAGACCGTACTGTAACGTTTTTCGAGGTAATTTATTCTTGTCAGACCGTACTGTTCCATATAGGTTAACATGTGTGGCACAAATTTCGAGTGCTAAATTTATGAACAGGCTGTACAGTTCTGTCGGATGATTCTGGCACGTTTTTCGAGGAAGGAAAGAGATAAGTACGGTTGTTCTAAATTTGTAAAATTTGTCTGAAAATAATAAAACTCTCACACAAAAAACAGGTTTTCCCTTGGGGGTTTTATCCTGGACCGTTGGTAAAAAACAAGCGTGTTAAATTTCATGTGTTTGGTTATGTGAAATTTTTTGAGTTTGATTTATTTTGCATAAAAGAAAAATTCTGAATTGTTTAAAATTGAAAAAAAGTACCTCATGTGTTTCAGTCAAGTTAAATTTTGTTAAAAATTTATGCATTGAAGCGTTGGGCATTAAACCATGCAGAGAATCCAAAAGGCTTGAAACCAGGTTGGGATTTCTTTCAAAAACTTTCATGGTATCAAAGCACATTAAAGATTCAGAATTTTAAACATTCAAAAAACTGGGCTTTGGAGAAACGAAGTCTTGAACAACTTGCTTGAAGTTACAGGCTGCAGTCATGGTTTTTTGTCTTAGAGTGGAAGATAGATTAGAGGGGGCTACAAATTTTAGCCCTTGGAAGGCTAGAATTAGTTTGATTATTGAAAAGAATGAACTATGGGATATAGTTCATGGTACAACAGCAAATCCTGTAGTAGTACTTGCTGATGCAACAGATAAGGCAGCTTTTATGAAGAGGGATGTGAGGGCAAGAAGGGTCATTCTTGATGTTGTGAAGGATCATGTGATCCCTCACATTTCAACAAAAGACCATGCATTTCAAATGTGGACAGCTTTGACAAATCTTTATCAGAGTTCCAATGAAAACAAGAAGATGGTATTGAGAGAGAAGTTGAACAGTGTGCGCACGAGTAAAGGGGAAGGCATGGCATCATATCTTACCAAGATCACACAGGTAAGAGATGAGCTTGCAGCTGTAGGTGAGGTAATAGGTAGTCTTGAGATGGTGCAAACAACACTAAATGGTGTGTCTCAGCAGTGGACCATATTTGTTCAGACTATTATTGGTAGGGAGAACATACCCACATGGGATCGATTATGGGATGATCTTACATAGGAGGAGATAAGAAGAGGTTTCATACAGGGCAGCTCATCACATCACAGGGATGATGAGGAAAATGTTGGTTTAGCAGCGAAGGGAAAAAAGAAGAAGTTCAAGAAGGGTTCCAAAGATGGGGCCAAATAGCATGATGGGGAGAAGAAGGACATGAACAAAGTGAAATGCTTTGCATGTCAGAAGATGGGACACTATGTTGGACAGAGTTCGAACAAGAAGAAGAAGAAACAACAGACAGTAGCTTCAGCAGAGATTGATGAGTTTGCTTCGAGATTTGAGAGAGACTTTTCTCTCTTTGCAGGTGTTAGTGTTGAGAGAGCATCTTTTATCACCAACAAGGACTTTCAGGACCACATGGAACATTCCATGTTTGTTGGGCATTCGTTGAGTGCTACCACTGCTTCCTCCACTTGGTACATTGATAGTGGAGCTTCCAGTCATATGACAAGTGATCGCGACATGTTCACAAAGATGTCAGAGCAGACTTGGAGTTGGAGGTTGTATTGGGAGATGACATAGTGGTGAGAGCAGTTGGGCGTGGGACTGTTCGTTTTGACAGAAAGTCCATGCAGCCTATGTATATGAGGGATGTGTTGTATGTCCTTGAGCTCAAGAAGAACCTTGTTTCAGTTTCCATGATTGAGGACAGAGACTTCGATGTATATGTCCTTGATGGGAAAGTTCACATCTTTCCCAAGGAAGCAGGTCCATCTGATTCACGTGTGATTGGAGTTGGATGCGGGAAACTGTACAAGCTTCTCTTCGACCCACATCACGCATTGTCACACACTCAAAGCAACAATGAGTTGTGTGAGCTATGGAACAGGAGGATGGCCCATCTTCACCATCTATCTTTGAGGATGCTGAGAGATATGACGACAAGTATGCCTGAGTTCAGCACAGAGTCGAGTGCTGTGTGTAGAGGGTGTGCTTTGGGAAAGTACACCAAGACTGCTTTTCCAAGCAGTGATTCCAGATCAGAGGGAGTGCTTTAGTTGATTCATTCAGATCTATGTGGTCTCATGTCATCTACCTCTTTGACAAGATACGAGTATTATGCCACTTTCATTGATGACTTTTCCAGGAAAACCTGGATCTATTTTCTTAGAAGCAAGAGACCAGAGGAAGTCTTGCTTCGATTCCAAGAGTTCAAAGCTCTTGTGGAGAACCAGACAAGAAAGAAGATCAAGGTACTTTGGTCAGACAATGGTGATGAGTATACTTCCCATGCATTCGATGAGTATTGTCGACAGGAGGGGATCAAGAGGCAGTTGACAGTTCCTTACACTCCACAGCAGAATGGAGTGGTTGAAAGGAAAAACCGTTCGATTGTGGGTGCAGCTAGAGCCATGCTGCATGATCAAAGTCTTCATTTCTTTCTATGGGAAGAGGCCTGTAGTACTGTTGTTTATGTTCTGAACGGGAGTCTGCAACATGCATTGGGGTGCAAAACTCCTGAGATGTTTACAGGGAAAGTGCCTGAGACAGGTCACTTTCAGATTTTTGGTTGCCTTACATACTCTCATGTCCCTTCTGAGAAGAGGACAAAGTTGGAGGCTACAGGTGAGTGTGGTATTTTTGTTGGTTATGATGAGACATCGAAGGCTTTTCGTATATACCTTCCTGCACAGAGGAAAGTTGAGGTGAGAAGGGAGGTGACCATCTTGAGTGACACCGTTCCTGATACTTATGAGGAAGCTTCCGCACACCAGGTATAGAGAGATGCCATGATGGAGGAGTACAACTCCATCATGAAGAATGGGGTGTGGGAAGTGGTTCCGAGACCAGAGGGGAAGTCATTTATGACTTCAAAATGGCTTTACAAGATAAAGCATGCTGCAGATGGTAGTATTGAGAAGTTCAAAGCTCGTTTTGTTGCACGTGGTTTCTCGCAGGTCGAGGGAGTTGACTATGATGAGACATTTGCACCAGTGGCCAGATTTTCTTCGATCAAGGCAGTGATCTCCGTCGTGGCAGAGATGGGTTGGAAGATCCATCAGATGGATGTGAAAACGACTTTTCTCAACGGTTTTCTACAGGAGGAGGTGTATCTATACCAGCCACAGGGCTTTGAGGTGTGTGAGAGAGATTCTCATGTTTGCATGCTAAAAAAAGGCCTTATATGGTATGAAGCAAGCCCCTCGGGCTTAGTATTCCAGGATCGATTCTTACTTGCTTTCAATTGGGTTTCAGAAGAGTGAAGCGGATCCCAACCTATACTACATTGTGGTTGGTGGTGTTCCACTTATTCTTCTGTTATATGTTGATGACTTGTTCATTACTGGGGCAGAACACCTGATCGATGCTTGAAGAAGGATCTTGCTTCAGAGTTCGAGATGGAAAACCTTGGACTAATGCATTATTATTTGGGGATGGAGGTTTGGCAGGAGGATGGACATGTTTTCCTAAGGCAAGCAAAATATGTTGTAGATGTTATGAAGAGATTTTAGATGACTAATTGCAGACCTATGTCGACACCCATGATCACCAATTGGGTGAAGCTTAATGCTTCAGAGGGAGAGTTGCTGGACCCTACTTTGTATCATCAGTTGTTTGGTTCGTTGATGTATCTGGTCAACACCAGACCAGATATGAGTTTTGCAGTGAACACTCTCAGTCAATTCATGGTGGAGCCCATGAGAGTGTATTGGACTGCTGCAAAACATATTTTGAGATATCTAGCACATACAGTTCATTATAGATTGGATTATAGGAGATCTAGTGGAGTGGGATTGGTCAGGTAGTGTTTAGGACCGGAAGAGCACTTTCGGTTATTGCTTCAGCCTGGGTTCAGCAGTTGTGTCGTGGTTTAGCAGGAAGCAAAAGTCTGTGGTATTGAGTTCTGCTGAGGCTGGATATATGGCAGCCAGTCAGGCCAGTTGTCAGGCCTTATGGCTTTGCAAGCTGATGGTGGATTTATTTGATTTGGAGCCGAGTCCTACAGTTATACAATCTGATAATCAGAGTTGCATCAAGCTCTCTGAGAATCCAGTATTTCATGACAGGTCGAAGCACATAGAGATCAAATATCACTTTATCGAAGACTATGTTCAGAGAGGGGTTGTTCAGTTGCAGTATGTCTCTACAAATGAGCAGGTGGTTGACATTCTCACGAAGGCTTTGGGTAGAGGGAAGCATGTCTACTTCAGAGACAAGTTGGGAGTGGTGAAAAACACTTTCCTCGATAAGAGGGAGTGTTGAAAAGTTACCTATGAAGTGTTTGTCCACCTAGATTTGCCTTGGGGTGGACAAGGACACTTAAATGTTATGACTCCTAGTCTTGTGCATTTAATAAAGTGAGAAGCACTTTATAATTTTAAAGTGACTTTATTAAAAAGGCTAAGTAATGATATTTTCCTATGTTCACATTTAAATAAAGTTAAGTGAGTGACTAAATAGAATGGGGTTGCTCAACTTTATTAAATGACATGAGGTGCACTAAATGTCATTTAATTATTATTTAATGGAGCATTTATTGTGAACCCTCTATCTAATCTAATCTTGACTGTTAGATTGACAGGGAAGTTACCATGAACAAAAAGGACTAGGGCAAGGCAAAAGTTCATTCATTGTGATCATTTCAAAAGAGATTTTTGGAGAGAAGAAGAAAAAGAGAGAGTGAGAGTTTGAAGAGAATTTGAACCAAGAGAGAGGAATTTTCCAGAATTTGAAGTGGGCACATTTCCCAATAAATTTTGGGTAAAATTTTTCAGACAGAGTTGGCACAGAAATCGAGGAAGGTTGGAGCAGGGAAGGCACAAAAATCGAGGAGTACCGTACAGAGACCGTATTGTACCAGACCATACTTTTGGCACAGTTTTTTAGGAGAACACATACATCATTTAATGTTGTTGTCAGAATCCGTGCAGCATTAATTGTTGTTGTTAGAAACCGTACCATCACGTTTTCGAGGTAATTTATTGCTGTCAGACCATACTGTTCCGTACAGGTTCACACGTGGCACAAATTTCGAGGGCTGAATTTATGAACAGGCTGTACAGAGTGATTCTGACACGTTTTCCGAGGAAGGAAAGAGATAAGTACAGCTGTTCTAAATTTGTAAAATTGTCTGAAAATAATAAAACTCTCTCTGACATAAAACAGGTTTTCCCTTGGGGGTTTTATCCTGGACCATTGGTCAAAAACAAGCGTGTTAAATTTCATGTGTTTGGTTGTGTGAAATTTTCTGAGTTTGATTTATTTTGCATAAAAGAAAATTTCTGAATTGTTTAAAATTGTTAAAAAGTACCTCATGTGTTTCAGTCAAGTTAAATTATGTTAAAAATTTATGCATTGAAGGGTTGGGCATTAAACCATGCAGAGA